>OY757916.1:75828202-76178202 GCA_963585895.1 Sepioteuthis lessoniana | reverse complement strand
ACCTAAAAAAACATTGTATGATTGTAATTCTCTATGAGTTAGGCTGACAGGAGAAAAATGGGGAAGTTTCAAATAAGATGAAGTAGAGGTTGGTTATAAATTGCAGTCATATTTGGGAAGATAATATTTCTCATTTGAGACCACATTGATTTTTTTTTCTCTAAACTTAAAAAATGAATCAAGTTTCATGTTTTTAAAGAAATAAATTTAATTTTTCTATGTTTACATGCAATTATGCAATAATCTAGATCAAAATGAATATTAAATAATTAAAATTTTAAACAAAGCAAATTTATATTTTCTTTTCCTCAAAGAATCCACTGTGAGTATTTATTACTGCAGAACAAATTCTAAAATTTTCTTGTAAAAGTATGTTCATCAAAGTGATTCCCAAGCAGTGTGTGAATTAGTAAACAACTCTTGCTTATTCTTAGGTAATTCACTTCAAACTTTATGATGAATTGCAAAATTAGCTTTTATCATAAACTTAGAGAAACAATTCAGAGTGCTTTCAAACTTTTAACCAATAGTGTGTGTGTGTGTGTGTGTGTGTGTGTGTGTGTGTGTGTGTGTGTGTGTGTGTGAATCCTTTAACATATTTTAATATATATTTTTCTAAACCTATTTTTAAAATTTTCTTATAAAATATCTAAGCATCCTTTCTAGTAACTTGTCAAATTATGTTCATGAAAGTAATTTCTAGCAGTATGTAAATGAATAAACAACTCTTGCTTGTTCTTTGGCTGTTTACTGGTCCAAAGCTTTTGGACAGTAGTGTGTGTATATATATATATATATATATATATATATATATATATATATATATATATATATATATATAAAGATGGTCCATGAGACGTGGGTTCAATCCCAGGTCGAGTCATACCAAAGACTTTTAAAATGGTACTTGATAGCTCCTTGCTTTGCACTCGGCACTATAAGGTGAGGATCAAGGGTAAAGTGGAGCAATCCAGTAAAAGGAGTAGCGCCTTACCCTACACCTTGGTGTAGTAGCTATTGAAAAAAGAGCCTTTGGGTCACCCTTGACTACGGTCGCCAGCTTTGCTGTACAAAATTCAATAATTGCGATAAAAAGATAAAGGTTTTATACATAATGAGGATAAAACTTAAAAGATGACAGGCTAGCTAACCGGTTTCGATACTCTCTCGACAGAGCTAAATCGAGAATAATAAAAGATTTTTAAAAAGATAAAACAAAGGGAAATATATAGGGTATTTTGAAGACTATATCAAAATAATATTAAGTCCTAACAGACAGTCTCTCTGCTGTACAAAATATGTATAGTTTCCAGTACTTTTGAATGGAATGAAAAGTCAACACTGAATTTGTTAGCACAGTCATAGTTATTAATGAGGTGTTTTACAATTGATGACCCATATGTATTCTTAAGATTATCGGTCGGGACAACATTAAAATTACGTATTTTTATGGGAGTATGCTGTTTAATTCTGGCATCTAGTCATTGATTAGTTCTTCCTATGTGGTGCAAACTGCAACTACATTTGAATAAATAAACAAATAAGAGAACTATTATGATGGCGTGGGGTGGGGAGAACTTCCTTACTGATAGATATCAGAATTGGTTTTATGTTGAAGACTGCACATACTTTGGCTGAAAAATAGCACTTCTCTACGGTTTGTGAGATTTGCTTAGCAAATTATTATTTCGATATTGTCTTCAATACATTTTTTCTGTTCACCAACAATATTTCCCTTTGCTTTTTTTATCCTATATTATCCTTGATTTAGCTCTGTTGAGCGAGGATCGAAACCAGTTAGCTAGCCTGTCATCCTTTCAGGTTTTATTCCCATTATGAATAAAACCTTTGGTCTTTTTATCACTATTAATATATATATATATATATATATATATATATATATATATATATAAATTTATACATACATATATATATATATATATATATATAAATTTATACATACATATATATATATATATATATATATGAATTTATACATACATATATATATGAATTTATACATACATATATATATATATATATGTATGTATAAATTCATATATATATATATATAGTGATATTATGTATATATACACACACACACACATATATATACACACACAGGCTAATAATGGTTAGGGTAGCCGGTATAATTTTCACTGTGAAGAGACTTTTTATAGGGCAGACATTCTTTTTAATTCTTGAATTTGTGTCTCTGAATGTCCGGTTGAAGTTAATTGTCAAAACCTTAGACCACTGCAGGTGTGCATGAGAGCTTTTCCATCCATGTATTTGCTGGGTGGTTGATTTTTCCTTTCTCTCTCTATCTCTCTGAATTATGTTTGAGTCTGTGACTTTGTGTGTGATGTTTGATTCTGTGTGTCTGTGTCTCTCTCTCCCTTTGTCTCTCTCTCTCTCTCTCCACGCACACACACACACACACAAGCACAAAGGCTAATAAAGGTTAGGGTGGCCTATTTGGTTTTCATAGTGAAGAGAGTTTTAATAGGGTTGACATTCTTTTTAATTCTAGGATTTGTGTCTCGGAATGTCCGGTTGAAGTTAATTGTCCATCAAAACCTTTGGTCACTGCAGGTGTGTGTGTGTGTGTGAGCTTCCCTCACTTTGTGTATTTTCAGTGTGGTTGTTTTTCCTTTCTTTCTTCCTCTCTGAATTATGTTTAGGTCTGTGGCTTTGTGTGTGATGTTTGATTATGTGTGTCTGCTTGTGAAGTTAGGCTTTTAAATTTATCTATCAATTTTTCTTTTATCTTGACTAATGCTTGGTTGATTGTTTAGTTGGTTGGTTTTATGGCATATCAACCATTGTAGGTTATTTAATGCCAAATCCTGTTTATATATATATATATATTGAATATGTATGATTTGTAAACGCATTTTGTTGATAACATTTTCAGACGGGCCTGAGTTTTTGCACACAGTTAAATGGTTTCAAGTATTGCTATCTAACATGAATAATTCTATTAACTATTAATCATTTGTTTGTACAAAGTTAAATGGTTTTAGATATTGTTATGTAACAGTAACATTTGTTTGCACACATTTTAATGAAATAATTTTAAGTGAATAGTTTTTAAGTAATTTCATTTTTAAATGACTTAGAATTAATTTTTAACTATGTTTTGATATTCTTTCTACACAGTTAATGTAGCAATTAGACGGGCAAAATAAGCATAAAAGTAGTGGAAAGGAAAACAGGACATGACACTTTATGGGGTTTCAAGGTATTTTTACTTGTTGTTTGCTATCTGACTCCATTTTGGTTTTCTCTTCTTACCTCACATTATTTTGCTGGTTTGAGTTCTTAGATATGAAGGCTGTAAAGGAATCATATAGAAAGAAGACAGGAAAAGAAGATATTTTTTATATTTTGACTTTATTGCTGGTTTCAACAACCATTCAGTGAGTGAGGAAATTATTCCTGAATCCAAATGAAATGGCTGCGTCTCCCAGACAAAGTGTAAAAATGTGTTAGATCTTTCCAGGTATATATGTCCAAAATTTGGTGTTTAAGGTGTTAAAAATGTGTTTGTCGTTTTTGGGTCGACATATCTATTATTCGGTGATTTCAGTTGTAGTTCTTAAGTCCATTATATGATATCTTAGTTGAGATTTTGATGAGTCCATTATTAGATTTTTTTTGTCGTGGGTCATTGGTAAAAGAGACAGCTGCTACTGCTGGAAAGGTTAACCAGCACGCCACCTAAAGACAGACGCATTGAGCCCTCCACAAGCAGCAAGAAATATTTTTAATGTTGTCACTTCACCGGTCACTTTCTTTTGCTAAGAGGGTTCTTTTTTGCGCATGTGTTGCCCCTTTTCCTGTAAGGGGCTTCTGGAAGCTTCTGCATTTTTTATATTTATTTTTAATTTAATTTTCTTTTTCTGTCCACTACAACTTCAACAAAACGATGTATTCACAACAATATCAAGTACAAGCGTAATACAAAGAGTAATGTGTAAAATGTAATGAAAGGTGAGAGTTGTTAAGGAATGATTAAGTGAATTTAATAGGTTGCAATATAATATGCCTGTGAACTTTACTTGTCACTTGCGTTGTTAAATGTCTGTTGCTTCTGTGTAGTTGACTTTACGTGGTCGTCGGCCCTTATAAGTCACTGGCGTGTTAACACCTTACTTGGACAGTCTGCAGTGTGTGGAAGAAAACTATAGTTCTCTGTGTTTGTATTTGTACCCCAAATCAGAACCTAATGTTGTATGTCTTGTGTGCTCTGATTGGTTGCTGACAATGACTCTTGACCAACCACATGAGCTCTTATCAGGCAATGTTTGAGGGGCGGTAAATGTGAGGTTTCATATGTTATTTCTTTTATCAAATACTTTCTGTAATTACTAACATTACTAATTCTATTCAATATTAACCATTTACTTGCTCACAGGGAAGTGGTTACATGTATTGCTATTTAGCACTAATTATTTTATTGAACACTATTCCTTGATTTACACACAGTCAGATGGTTCCAAGTATTGCTATGTATCACTAACAATTCAATTAAATATCAGTTATTTGTTTACACACAGTTAAATGATCAAACAGTTTTATTTTTAACAATTCAATTCGACATAAGTCATTTGCATAGAGTCTAAATGTCAAACATTACCATTTGACCCATAGACAGGATCCTATCAGGTGATATCACTCCAGGTCAGAGTGGACCTGGGAGCAATGGCAATGAAGGAGTAGTCCATATTCTCCAAAGTTCCAGCTTTACTGGAGCCTTACCATCAGATTGTTTAGTGTCATATCCAGGACACTTGTGGGGGCGGGGTCTTACCCCTCTGCAGTGATTCAGTTAGTGAGCTATTGAGTTATAAGTAATGATCAGTTTCATATATTGGCATTATTTTAAAGATTCCATTATTGCATTCCTAAAGGTGTTTTAAAACAGTTTTCTATTTTCTGGTAATCTAGTATAACTTTAAGGAAGGGAAACCCTATTGTTCAAAACCTGAGTTCATCCTATGTATACTTCCTTACAGTTTCAACACTCAATTATGTAGACTACATTTTTTGAATTGCTGCTTCGATTTTTAGTTTGGTTTCTTTATTTAATGGCATATCAACCTTTGTAGGTTATTTAATGCCAAAGCTATTCTCCTAGAAGAACAGTAGTGGTACTATTTAACCCATAGCTGGGAGGATAAGGGGGTTCATACCTTTCCCAAGGGTATTTGCCCGAAAGTGAACGTAATAGCGCGACTGGAGTATGAACTTGCTTACTACGATTCCGCAGTCCATCGCTTTAACCATTACGCCACGATGACACCCCCCTTAGATTTTTATTTATTATGAATGTCATTTTGGGGTTTTTGAAGGTTGAGGATTTTCCTTTTGTGATTATATTACATGCTCCACATCACATGGAGTCTCAAAATGCAAGAAATTATATATAAAAAAAGTTGGCAACTGTAGTCGAGGGCAACCCGAAGGTTCCCTTTTCAATAGCTACAACACCAAAGTGTAGGGGAGGGCGCTACTGGATTGCTTCACTTTACTTTTAATACGTACCTTATAATATTGAGTGTTAAGCAAGGAGGTATCAAGTACCATTTTTTAAAGTTTTTAGTATCACTCTACCTGGGATTGAACCCCACTCTCCTGGACCATTGGCAAACACTCTCCCCTCTAGGCCAATAAACACCAAGCCATTGGCCTAATAAGTAGAGTATTTGCTAGGGGTCTGGGAGACCAGGGTTTAATCCCAAGTCGAGTCATACCAAAGACTCAAAAAATGGTACTTGATGCTGCTTTGCTTAACACTCAGCATTATAAGGTATGGATCAAGGGTAAAGTGGAGCAATCCAGGGAAAGGAGTAGCACCCTCCCCTACACCTCGGTGTAGTAGCTATTGAAAAGGGGGCCTTCGGGTCACCCTCGACTACGGTCGTCAACAACGAAGCATATATATATGTGTGTGTGTGTGTGTGTGTGTGTGTATATATTACACATATAAGATTACTTAACTCAGTATATGTAAGCTTAAAGCATTTTTGTTACACTGATTATAAATTCCTATATATTGTTCTAAGGAATATGGTAAGTATTCTTTTAAAGAGTTTTTGAGTTATTGTTAAAACAATGCTTTCTTTTATTTTTTACTCTCTAAAAATGTAACATTATAGGTAGATACAATAAAAAGAGGCTAAGAAATGAAAATATGTCCTTACAATAAAAAGAATCTAAGGATTTAGAATGTCAAATTTTTCTTAATATGATTTTTTTTTTGAAAATGTATCAAATACAAATTTCTCTTAAGGAATCTTTGTTGCTATTAACATGTTGTATCTTGCACATGACCTTGTTGGGTTTTTTTTTTGTTCCATAAATTGATTGTTACTTAGTTATTAAATTATATCATTTAA
Source organism: Sepioteuthis lessoniana (assembly GCA_963585895.1). NCBI lineage: Eukaryota > Metazoa > Mollusca > Cephalopoda > Myopsida > Loliginidae > Sepioteuthis > Sepioteuthis lessoniana. The sequence goes on along the minus strand of OY757916.1, from coordinate 76,171,798 downwards.
TCAATAAGAATCAGAAACTAAATTTTGTACTTTTCCTTATTATAAACATATTAAAGTGTATATGCGATTTTAATACTCAATGATATCTCTTAGAAAAGAGTTATATATTGTGACGTGCACATACGAAAACAAACGTGACTCCTTTATTTATATAATATATATGATGCCCATCATCTGTCAAGATGATGGCCGTCTTTGACACCAAAATGACAACCAGCTTAATTATTAATTCAACTAATGAAAAATATACAAGATGCATAAGATAAAGTAGTAAGACGTATGTACGTCTTTAGATTATAGTGACATACACTTGTTTGACACTTTTGCCTCAAACTGTCTAAATTGCTGCTGTCCAGTGACAAGCATAACAAGATAACTGCTGATCATGCAAAATGCAGTTTTTATTTCAGAGTACCTTCTCTGAGACTCCCTCCCCCACCCTGTCAAGTTTTAGAGGGGAATCAACCAATGGAAAACTTACTGGAATAAGTGTGTCATATACAGAAGATGCTTTTGAAAAAAATTAATGTTCTATTCATTGTTTATATCTGCCTTGGTGAACACACACCTTGCATATAATTTACAATTATATTGTAGATCAATATTTTTTTTTTATAGCAACAGTGTCAATATCTCTAGATATAATGACTTAAAATTGCAATAAAACGATAATGAAATGCTACTAAAATGAGTAGCAATCATCAAACAACCAACAATGTTGACTGATAGATATTTAGCATGAAACTTTTAGTTCACAATTCCATTCATTTGTGTTTTATTATAATTTTACTCAAGTAAAAACATTCCTTAATATCAATATCTACCTGATAATTTGAAAACAAGTGATGAAAACAAAGTTTAGTGGTAATTACGATATGATAAACAAATGTGATTGGTTTTTAGAGATATTTATATTTATTTATGATGATGATGATGATAAAGAAGTATGGGACTAGTGTGTCCCCTTGTAGTAGTCCTACTATAATGTCAAAGTAGTCTGTGTCTCCATCGTGCTTAGAACATCAATTGATAAAAATCAAATAAAACGGTTTCGAGCTGACAAAGAAAAGAAGCAGAAGGTACCCTGCAAAAACAATTACCGATGCCAACTACGCCGATAACATAGTGATTCTGGCAAATGCACCCGCCTAAGCTGAAACACTACATAATCTGGAATGAGCTGCCACAGGCATTGGCCTCCATGTCAATGCACGCAAAATGGAATACATGTGCTTTAATCAAACAGGTGACATTTCCATACGAGGCGGTAGCTCTCTGAAACTAGCTGACAAGTTCACCTACCAAGGAAGCAGTGTTTCATCAACCGAAAAAGACATCAACTTGTGACTAGCAAAGGCATGGACAGCTATCAATAGGCTATCGGTCATGTGGAAGTCAGACCTGACCGATACAATGAAACGTAGCTTCTTCCAAGCAGCGGTCGTGTAGATATGGATGCACTACATGGATGCTGACTAAACAGATGGAGAAAAAGCTTGATGGCAACTACACAAGAATGCTGTGAGCAATTTTGAACAAGTCCTGGAGGCAACACCCCCACAAAACAGCAGCTGTACGGCCAACTATCTCCCATTATGAAAACTATCAAAGTTAGACGAACCAGACATGCAAGACACTGCTGGAGAAGCAGGGATGAGCTCATAAGTGATGTACTCCTATGGACCCCCACATATAGCCGAGCAAAAGCAAGGTGACCAGCTCGAACCTACATACAGCAGTCTATTAGGATACAGGATGTAGCCCTGAGGACCTGCCAGAAGTGATGAACGATAGGGAGGAGTGGCAAGAGAGGGTCAGGGATATCCATGCTGGTGGCACAAGATGATGATGATGATGATATTTATTTATCTTCAACGTAAATCCGATCTTCCAAGCTATAGTCATGTCAGTACTACTGTATCGTTGCACCAACTGAACTTTAACAAAACACCTGAGGAAAAATCTAGGAACTGCACTCAGTGTATTCTACTACCAACAGGTTACTTTTATAAGGAGTTCAATTTAAATAAATCAATAAATGGATCTCAGACAATTTTCATCTCAGCAGAATCTGTCCAGAATGTATTTAATGTTCTTAACTGGGGTTTTTTTTGTTTTTGTTTTTAAAAAAAAAAAAAAATTAATGTTTTATTATTGCCCTTCACATATAGACATGCTATAAAAGGAAAAATATCACACAATTCTAAGATTAAATAGTTTCATTCTACATTTTATTACAATTAGTATTTTCATCTGCCTTATTTTTTATATCCAACATTTCAAAAATGTTGTTCTTTATCCTTTGTTGCATTGCATTCAGCAGATTTTAAATGTTTAATACTTTCCTGGCATGTGAGTAAAAGCCACAAAGATGAAGTGTTTAGTCCAAATAATCTGTAGAACAATGTAGATTAAACAAGTTTTTTTTTTTTTATTCAATCTTTTAGCATCTACTTTTAATGAGTTTTTGTTAACTACTAACAAGCAGCCATGTTACCAGACAGTCTTGTCTAAACGGGTTATACAAACACTGTTTAGTTAGTCAACTTTAAGGCAAAAATTTCAGAAGAAAGTTTTCTATTTCTAATCCTACTCAGCTCTACTGATAGTGGGTGGAAGATACACAATGAATAGTTAAGATTAAAAGAGTTTAGTTTCACTTTATCCTACTCAAAGTTTGCATTTTGATTTAGAACCTGAAACTGTTCACTTGTGGCCTTGTGCCAGACTAAGCTAGGTTTATATTTGAGAATAAATCACTGACCACCATTTTCTTACATTTCAGATGTTAATCAACAATCAATATATAAAACAGGAAATTTTGTACTTGTCTTTAATTGGAATCACTTTGAGATGAGGTTTCTTAATCTGAGAATTAATTTTTATTTATTGCGGACTTTTTTCCTCATGTTGGTAGTTTTTGTGTTGTTTCTTCTTTCACTACGTTTCAGCCAAATTTCACCTCTTCGGGGCCCGTGGTGCAGCGGATAGAGGCGTTGAGTCTCTGTGGTTCCAGGTGAGCATTGTCAGAAGCTAGCGGTTTCAAATCCTACCAGAGGTTTACTTGGTCAAAAATGTGATGCGATAGACAACAACTATGGAAGGCAGTAATTACTGGGGATACGGTTACAAGACTCAGCATTCCTATCCGAGGTCGCGGTAAATCACCTGAAGAAGGCCAGAGGTGAAATTTGTCCGAAACGTAGTGAAAGAAGAAACAACACAAAAACTACCAACATGAGGAAAAAAGTCCACAATAAATAAAAATTAATTCTCAGGAAATTTTGTAACTTTTTTCTCTTAATGGATCAGTCATCTACATTGAATGTATAATTAAAAAATCAAGAGCAAAGGGCAATGAATAAAAAATATTAGATATCAAGTAAAATAAACAAAAATTAAAGATTAAAAGATAGCACTAGGCAAACCTTTTACCATTTTATGAGGTGAAAATATTTCAAAATATTTTAAGTAATCATGAATTTTATAGAGAGGTTGGTTGGTTGGGTTTTATTGCATATGAACCTTGTAGGTTATTTATTGCCAAATCCTGTTTATACATGTATATTAAATATGATTTGTACATGAATAGTTTGGGAGTAACATTTTAAATAAGCCAGAACTCATTTGTTTGTACAGTTAAATGGTTTCAAGTATTTCTATCTAACACAAATAGTTTTATTTAATATTAATCATTTGTTTTCATACAGTGGTTTCAATTATTGCTATTTAGTACTTATAATTCTATTCGACACTATTCATTCATTTGTACATAGTTAAATGGTTCCAAGTATTGTCATCTAACACCAATAATTTTATTTGCACAGTGTCATATAGCAATAGTTGAAACCATTTGACTAACAATTCAATGTAACAGTTATTTTCACACAGTTAAATGGTTCTATTTAAGTCATTGATGGGACCCTAACAGGCACTACCACTCCAGATCAGAGTTGATCTGGGAGTAATGTCAATGAAGTGGTACTCTACATTCCCCAAAGCTCCAGAACTGGAAGCCTTACCATCAGATGGTTCTATTTAATTCATAGATGGGGCCCTAACAGGTACTACCACTCCAGGTCAGAGTTGATCTGGGAGTAATAGCAATGAAGTGGTACTCTATATTCCCCAAAGCTCCAGAACTGGAAGCCTTACTATCAGATGGTTTAGTGTTATATCTAGGACACTTGTAGGTGAGGGTGGGGTTACACCTCTGCAGAGATTCAATCAGCATATTCTACAGCCTCAACTGACACAGTTCTTTATTGAGAGAAAATAATTTGATATTTGATCTGGTAATATAAAAGATTCATTTTCTTCTGTCAACCACAAAAAAAATTTTTTTTTTTAAATGTTAATCTGTAAAAAAGTTTGTTGAAATGTTTGAAACCTTTTAAGCGCCTTGTTTAGGTACAAAACTCTACATCTTCATCCATTATGAAGGCATGTATAAGTTTTCTTCATTTTCTCCAAGACTTTCTTTTAAAACAAATCTTTCAATATTTTTCAGGTTGCATTAATATTACGTGTGTCAGCTTAGCAAACTCAATCCTAGCACGAGCATCAGCCCATTATTTACGCCAGGTGTATCTGCTCTACTTGGACATGTCAGACTGCAACTTACTGGATGATAGTGGACTACAGATTCTTGCAGCACATTGTTCCAGACTCCAGTTCCTCTACCTGCGACGCTGTAACCTCATCACAGACATTGGCATACAGCACGTGGCCACCAACTGCAATGAACTCAAAGACCTCAGTGTCAGTGACTGCTACAACATAACAGACTTTGGTATTATGGAGTTGTCTCGTTCAGAACCAGACTTACGCTACCTGAGTGTAGCTAAATGTGATAAGATCTCTGATGTTGGAATCAGGTACATCAGTCAACATTGTTCAAAACTACGATATTTGAACTGTCGTGGTTGTGAAGCCATTTCAGATGATTCTATAGAGCTTTTAGCTCGAAAGTGTCATCGTTTGCGTTCTTTAGACCTTGGCAAATGTGACGTTACTGATAAGGGCCTGTTCATGTTGGCCAGATACTCTCCACACTTGAAGAGGTTGAGTGTCAAGTCTTGTTTGGGTATCACTGACCGTGGAATCATAATGCTTGCCCAGCATTGCCTACAATTACAACAGTTAAATATCCAAGATTGCCATTTGTCTGTAGAGGCATACCGCACTGTAAAGAGATTCTGTAGACTTTGTATCATTGAACACACAAACCCAGGATTTTACTAAACTACATACATACATATTCAGTCACATTTCTTCAATTATTTGAGTGTACTATATCAGGAAAGTAACTTATTTTTTAAAAATTGACTGTATTAATGGTATTTTTTTGATGAGCTAGAATTTTTTTTTCTTTTTAAATTAAGAATTAATATAAAATAAAATTAGAAAAAAATTTAAATAAGTTAAGAATTTGCATAGATTTCCTTAGGTGAAAGAAATATAGTTGAATAAGAAATCTATTTCTCTAAATTAGCTCCTTTTACACCTAATTTGATTAACAAAAGTTTCCAAAATAAAAAATGTCATCACTTCAACAACAAAAAAACTTAAACTACTTAATTGAAAATTAGGGAACAGATTTCAAATTCCACCTTAGTTTGTTTTTATTTTGCATGAACGCCTTTCAGAAAGGCATGAATCTGTCTTTCCAAATAGTTCAGATCAAGGAATTGCTTCTTACTGCTGATACTAATCCAGTACAATTGGTTACATGTTATTTGGAGAGGAGATGGGCACTGCCAAATAACCTTTATTGTCCTTAGAAACACCTTGAAGGACTCAAAATGTTTATATGTCATGGGATGATTTGAAAAGAAAAGAAGAAAAAAAATTATATTTCTTTTACACATTGAAAAGGTTAATACAGCAACATTTTAAAATTCTGCAATATAATATTATACAAGTATTAGCTATATTTGTCATGTAATTAAAGGGCTATCACTCACTCAGTTATTTCCAATGTTCATTTTACACATACATGTGAAAATTTTAAAACAGATGACCTACCTTCTCTTACACCCACCAACCATTGCAGCAAATAAAAAGCAAAAAAAAAAAAAAAAAAATATCCCTCCATTTTTATACTGAATAAACAAATTGATAAATTTTCAAAATAGGCAAAATTCAAAATGTAATATAAAAAAAAGGCAAATTTGAGTCTATAAAAAAGCTAATTAATGATTTGTCAAAATGGACATAACAGTTGTCTATTCAAGTGTTAAATTACAATCTCCAGTGCAATTTTATTTATTTTCTTTTTTCTATTATTTTACTCTCATCAACTGCTTTTGGCATTTTGTAAATTGGTGAAAGGTTAGAGCTATCAGCCAATAACCAGCAATTCTTTAATCCTTCTGTAATACCATATATATCTCTCTCAAATGTTTGTTATTTTCTTTGACAAGTTCAGATTTAACTTAATGTTGACCAGGTAAACACCAAGTAAGTTTTTCTTGTCTATTGAGAGCTGTATATGCATTAATGGGTCTTCCTATAAAGTAAGGAATTACATATACAGGACATAAAATAATATTCTAACTTTATAATTAAATTAAGAAAAATAATGATCATTTTACGTATTACATATGTAAGCATAAAATTAGCCAGTATATCTCAAACAACCTTATCCCAAATATTAAAAAACAACAACACATAAATGCAGATATTTATGCCTTTTAATTGATTAAATTCATTAGTTTAGATTCAACTGAAGTTGATTGAACCATTTGGTTTTTATATTATATTAGCACAGATATTAAAATAAATATTGGAACATTTTTATCTGAGTGGAAGTCAAAGGTTTGATTGGAAATAAAAAAAAAAAAAGTTTGGAGAAGCCAAAGGGAAAATGTATCACTATTTTCTAATATTCTTCCTTGGATCTTTCACTTATGAACTTCCTTTCCTGATTAAAAGTTGGAAACTAACCCCACATTAAATCTTCATTGAACTCTCTATAACCAAATCCTTAAGCCATATTGTCAGAGTAAAATATAGCAATATTTTGAGAGTTAATATGAAGCCTTTATTTTCCTTTCTAAATATGCTATCAAATCCCAAAAAACAAAATACTTTTTCTTTGGATTTAAAACAAAACAAACTACATATATTTTGTATGCAGATATTTTGAAACATTTGACACCATTATATCTTCAAAAGCAATAAAAAAAAAATTAAAAAAAACAAGTAAATTTTCATGTCCATAACAAATATGAAAAACAAATAACATTTTCAAATGAAACTATCTTCAAAGTACTAAAATTTATAGTATTGTTACAGATCAGATCAAAGCCATGTCAGCCAAGTATCTTTACTGCCTTGAGTGTTTCAGTGGACTAACATATTTTAACTTGTTATAAATTTCAGGTCAGATAGCTGGATAATGATTGCAGTACTAAAGTTAACAATACCTCTTCAAATAGTTCATTTTTTACTGGACGGTCTCTTGCCAAAATTGGCTTATTCAATAAAATACTTAAATCACTTTTGTAATTTGAAAATTTTGATATTTTATTATTGGTCTAATGTTATTTTTTTTCTTTTTCCTTTAACCCAATAGGCACTATCATACTATTTGAGAAACTTTCTAAAATGATATATTTTAGATCCTCACTAACATCTATGTGGTGGAACTTTCACATATACTTATATTCATTTTAATTATGTATACATTATTTCGGAAGGCCCCGATGTTAATTATTAAAAGAAATTTTCCTCCATATAATTTGGAGAGATATTGGGTTAAAATAGCATGCAAAAAAAAAAAAAAAAAAAAAAAAAGAAATGAAAATGGGAATGTTAGCATATTAAACTTAAGTAATCTTAATGAGTAGTATTTTTTAAGAAAAATCTGAAAAAGTTAAATGTAACAGATGAAGTATTTTTAGCCACTATTATAATTGGATCTTTTCTGAGTAAAATAATGTTAGATATTAGTTTAAAAGTTATTTTGTTGATTAACCAAGACCCTGTAGAGGAAGCTAAAAAAGCTTATATACAACTATGCAAAGATGCATGGATGAACTGGTTCTTTAATATCATTTGTTAATATTTTACAAATGAAAGATGTTTGGGAACCTAAAATTGCATGACCCTAGTTGATATTAATACAGGATTATTTTTTCCATTGGAATAGTTTTAAGAAAATTCATTGTTGAAATATCAGCAAATATTGAAATATGTCTGCTCCTTTTTCCCAGAGAGAAAATAAAGGAAAAAAAAAGGTTTGAAGGGTAAATAAATGCCATTTGGTAAGAAGGTTAAATAGTGATTGCACAATTTACTGAAGAATATGTATATGTAGATATGTATGTATGTGGTTACTTACTGTTCCCTCTCCCTACAGATTTTATAAATAAAATTAAAAAAATAAAATAAAATGCAATATTTAAGTATACAAATACATGTGCCAAATATTATGTAATAAAGAATTCATTTTTTCTCAATAGTTTATATTGAGTCTATGATCTTTTGCTTTCTTTGTTAGAGATATCTTCCACGGATGAGTCATTTCATCTCAACATTCAACCCAAGGTACTTACAGCTGATGGAGAACACTGTCTGCAGAGGGTTTTTTTTTCTGATATCAACTACAAAAAAAAAAATCCCTAACTGACTAATCTACAATTGAATTGTATAATCAAATCTCCACCCGCCATTATCGTATACATATGTATATATAGTTTTTTTTTATTACCCACATAATGAAAAGAAAAATTCAATGTTTTATTAATTTAAATAAATAAAACCCTTAAAATCCTGATTAAATCCAGTGTGTCCTCGTTGAGTAATGGTTAAAATGATAGACTGCGGAATCTTAGTAACTGAGTTCCAACTCCAGTCGTGCTATTACGTTCACTTTCAGACAAATACCCTTCGGAAAGGTATGAAACCCCTTTTCCTCCTAGCTATGGGTTAAATAGTGCCATTACTGCTTATCTAGAAGGATGGCTTTGACATTAAATAACCTACAAAGGTTGATATGCCATTAAACAAAGAAATCAAACCTGATTAAATCCATAACATGAAAACAGCCTTATGCAACAAGGGCAATAACTCCTTTTTGTTTGATTAGATTTTCCACTAAAACTGAAAGGAATTTTTTTTTAAAGTATGTCAGTCAAGGGTGACCCAAAGGCTCCTTTTTCAATAGCTACCACACTGAGGTGTAGGGGAGGCCGCTACTCCATTCTCTGAAATATGATAAAATACGTGTTTATAATAATTTTTAAGATCGAAACTATCTTTAACTGTTTAAGCCTTGAGTTCCTGAGCCTAAATTTACCCAATGCTGTTTGAGTGATCTCCATGACAGTAAACTCTGGTACTGAATAAAAGTATAACTGTTATACCATCACAAGTGATTAGGTTGTCATGCAAGTTTTTATTTATTAAAGGCATTTATTACTTGAAATGCCTTAAAATGGCTAGGAGCAATATATAGGAAATTAAATGTAACTGAAGATGTCACTTCAAGACTAACATTTATATTGGGCAGGGAGAAGATATTAATGTTGTAATATATACATTTTTCAATTTAACAGAAACTAGCCAAGAGAAAAATAATCTTATTCATTAAAATATGCTTATAAAATTTATTAGTCTTATTGCATGGAAGGGAGAGAGAGAGAGCTTAAAAAAGGTTATATATTTTTTTAATATTATAGGTAATGGAAAAACTGAAGTTTTCATTGTCTTTGATTTTTAAACAGTTCTAAGGATGATCTTTATAAATATTAAAATTAAATGTAATGGATTGTGGTTGGGTGTGCTCTTGTAACATAGAAATTGGGCCTTTTGCACAGGTGTTATTGACAAACATATATATACATATATAAAACACTTATTTTAACTACTGCAGCCAGCAGGCTTAGTGATGAAGTGAGCATTATATTCCTCAGGTTACACCATATTTAATTATATACAGTCAGTATGCAAGTTATTACGAGAATAAAATTAAAATGAAGTTCAATTTGTACCATGTTTCTTTGGTACAATAAACAGGAATTTTCTCAGTTACATGATCAGGACTATAAAATCTTAATTATCACTTTCAAGAAATAACATTTAATAAGTTAGTGATACAATTGATCTTATTTTTCCCTAGATTCATCTAATTAAATCTTAATTTTTTAAAATGATCTCATTGCAATACATTTTACCAATTGCTATTTTAAAGATGCCCTATTTTGACATTGACAGTTTTTATAATCTAGAAAGGTTTTCCCAAGTTATAATTTTTTTTTAATTCATATACATAAAAACTATGATTTGTAAATCAAGTAATAAAATCCAAGTTTGAATGCTTATAATTTTTAGTCTATCACAATTTTTAAAACAAAACTGAGTACATTATATAAATTTGTTTATGCATGTATGCTTGCGCGCACACACACACACACACACTCTACTTGAGTGATAATGCATCAATAATCAAGGTGCAAAACTAAAAATATCAATGAAACCCTAAGTTCCTGGTGTTGGTTGGTTAGATTTTATAGCATATCACTTCTTGTAGGTTATTTAATGTCAAATGCTGTTCATGTAGATATATAATTTGTAAATGAATAATTTAGGAGGTAACATTTTTTTAAAACGAGCCAGAGCTTATTTGTTTTCACACAAATGGTGTTAAGTATTGCAATTTATTGTTTGCACTCAGTTAAATGGTTTCCAGTATTGATATCTAAGTCGAATAGTTCTATTTGCTCAGTTAAATTGTTTCAAAAATAAATAGTTCTATTTGATCCATAGATGAGATCACTCTGGGTCAGAGTGGACCTGGGAATAATGGCAATAAAGGGGTACCCCACATTCCCCAAAGCTGCAGGACTGCAGCCTCACTATCAGATGACTTAGTTTCATATCCGAGACACTCGTTGAGAGAGAGGGTCTTGCCCCTCTGCCGAGATGCTGTTGGCATATTCTACAGTCCTAGAGTTCCAGGTGTTACCTCAGAATAGAGGAGAGAGAGAGAGGGAGAAAGAGTAACATTATCTGCAGTACAACAATCATGTAAACAAATTAACCAGATTTTCCTTTCATAACCAAAGGATATTTACATCAGGTCAGAGAATGGTGATAGTTTATGTGAACATAAGGTTATATATATATATATATATATATATATATATATATATATATAAAAAAACAAATTTCTTTTTTTTTTTAAAAAGGGTGAAGAGGAGTTTTATTTAACATTACTCTATCATAGATTCAAATGATACCATTGCATTATTATTAAAATTCAAGTCAGAAATTTGTGTAAATCATGGCAGAACCTCTCGATAAAATTCTTGGGTTTTCCATATGGAGCATACATATTACTTTGTAGTCAAGAGAGGGATCAACATGGGTAAACAAAGTTATTCTTCAATCCAGCCACCTTCAATCAGAGTAAAACATATCTTGACAACCAGGAAACTTTAAATAGAATGTTGCTTGAAATCAACATAACCTATCAGTATTTTCAAGTCAATAACATCCATTATTTGACTACCAGCCTTGTGCTACTGTACAAAAAAGGAATATTCAAGTTTCTTAGAATAATAATTGGTGGTGCTTTTTTTTTTCAACATGATGCTGACGACACCAAGTTCCAACTGATAGGATAATTTAGTTTCATTTAGACCTGAAAGTTTTAACTCTTATCAATTTCAAACCAGAAAATGTCATTGGCGGCACGACATGATGATAGCTATCATTTAAATTACTTATTTGTGAAGATCACATAAGACTAAATTCGAAAGCAGTAATTTGTCAAAATCTGATATATAAAGTTGAATATACAAATTAGTTATCTCCCATTTATAAAAAACTATAACTCAAGGTTATAAACAAGTTATTCTGACTGATAAGTGTGTTTGTGTACAAAGTTTTTTTTTTGTTTTTTTCCAGGAAAGAGAAAGATTGACAGACTAGGATTTCATATTTGCTTTGAATTTTTTGTAATAATTTCATTACTTAATGAACAGAAATTATCTGAAATTTGACCAAGATTTTATAAATTGCTCAATAGATTTTGAGTTTTACTATTCAACCATAGTAACAAGAACTCCAAGAAAGTCCAAGTGCAATAGACAATTTATAGAATTAATTTTTTTTTCAATCGACTTCATTTGATTAGCTTGTATACAAGCTATATACATTTTAAACTATGATTGATATGAATTTAACACTTGTAAGATCTTTTTATTTTTTCCTCCTAAAGTTCTGAGTATATTAATCCTGTTATTGTTCATGACAAATTAAGTGTCTACCAATAAGGTAAAAACTTAATACAAAAGATTTTATTTTCATATTTTCACTAAGTCTTTAAGAGAAATATATAGGCAGCATGAAAACCCATGGAGACATAGCTCAAAACGTGTGAAGACTTTATAAATCAAGCATCCAGTTCATATTGTTTGAGAGTCACATATAGCCCTCAAAACAGTAAAAGGAATAAACAATGTCAATATATCACCCAAATTTCAATCATTGCAAATCAAACAATTACTGCTTAACAAAAAACAGTGTTTAAATAAACAGCAACTATAAGTGTATAAACAAAGACATGCATACATTATAAGTAAAACATTTCTATATAATTTAATAAACTTCATTCAAAAGTTAATTGTTATCATGAAACTTCTGAATAAGAAAAAAAAAAAAAAAAAAAAGGATACTTTTTAAGGAGAAAAACTCAGGATAAAAAGAAAGAGGAAACTTCTTATGGATTCAAAATGCCAACATAGTTTTATAAATATACTAAAATTTGAAATTAAGCTAACAAAAAGATAACTAAATGAAACAAACAGTAACTAATGATAGTTTTTTTCTTCTTTGCAACATGTCTGTATGAATACACATTTGCATAGAACCTAAAGTAATACAAACACTGGAAAGGAAATAAAGACTCCAAATTGTCAGTCAAATTAAAATCTTTCACTTGGCATAACTCAAGAGGAACAAACTTTTAAGTTCCATCCCAGTTTTGTATAGAAATTCATCACTAATGTACAAATGTAAGCAACTAAAAGCTCTAATAATCCTGAAGTAAAAATGTGATTTATATTGATAAAATGAGGTGAATTTTTAACTGGATTTTCATTAAATGCAAACTTAAAATTTTAAGTTTTGAGATTTTATATATAACTGAACAAGAGAAGTGAATTAATATCTAAGTATAAACATGTTAAATTTCTGTTATCTGACTCTTGACTTACAAATCCAATTTCTCAATTTTAGAACACCAGATAAACAAAAAATAAAAAATGTAATTTTCACATGTACTAACATATGTGGCTATACCTCACAATATACAGAAGTTTTTGCACATTTGTCTGAAGATTGCATAAAACATATGAAGCTCATGTAACAGATAAATAGGTTTGGTTTCTTTGTTTAATGGCATATCAACCTTGATGAGTTATTTAATGCCAAAGCTATCCTTATAGAAGAACAGCAGTGATACTATTTAATCCATAGAAGGAGAGATAAGGAGGTTCATACCTATTCTAAGATTATTAGTTTGAAAGTGAATGTAATAGCATGACTGGAGTTCAAACTTGCTTATTTTGAGGCTGCAGCACTTTAAACATCATGCTATGGCGACTCACTCTAGATTTTTAGTGTCTAAAACTCTGTTATTTATACATCTTATACCTGCTCTGCCATAACAGCATTAAGCACTTTTCATGCCAAACTTATATCTCTTGTATCACACACATACACGCACACAACCCTGTACCAAACACTTATTACCATCACAACCTATAATTGGCCGATGTGGGTCTTAAATATTTATAAAAATTGAAAGATGTTAAACTAAGAGGAGAGGGAAAAAAAATTTTAATTTAAAAATACATGATTAAGCACAAATAGTTTTATTTAGTAATATAAAAAAAGAAAAGAAAAAAGACATATGTCTTATAAGATTTGTTAATAAATCTAAAAAATGGTGTAAACACTGCCAGATTCAGGCTATCAAATAGCTAAACTTCAGACTTGCAGATATAGCCAATAAACTGAATAGTTTACACCATTTTAAATTAACTGTCAATGTGAATAAACAATATCATTCATTGTTCAAGTAATGGTTTGTCAAGAATGAGATAAAGAAATCATCCAAGGATCAGTTGTTTTTGTGTCAATTTTAATGGGAGGTACTCTAAGCTGGAATTCTTGCAGATGTATGTGTTGCTGACAATAATAATTGTCATTTATCACAGGTACAGGCTTAGCACAAGCACCATCAGCAAATGGACAGGGCTGGTAAAGAACCTGGTGAGGATCATACAAGATATCTGGACAGTTGTTAGGGAAAAACAATGATTAGAAATGCATAAGTGAAAATAGAGGCAATCAAATAAGCATAAGTGGTAAAGGAAAAAAAAAAAAGAATGGCTGTAAAGTTTACATTTAAAAGCTAAATTTTGTATCTTACAAAGAACAAATAGAAGAAATGTTTTACAAATTTATTGTATGGCAAATAGTTTGTACAAATTCTTTAATAATCATAAAATGAAATTTTCAATGAAGAAAGGTTTTATAACTAGGCAAATCAAATATATTCCTATGTTCATACCAACATAAAAAGTTTCATGGAAAACTAAACTGTTCTACTTATACTTTCTTACCTTAGAAATAGATTTTTGGTAGCAACTCTTCCAGATATCATATTCATAAAGTATAGACGAAGAAAAAAAGGGGTTGGGTGGGGGATAAAGTGCAGATATAAAAAAGACAGCAAAATAATTTCAATAATAAAATCATTTAAAGGATACGTTCATTGCAGAACTTTGAAAGTGGCATGGCTCTGGAATTGCACTTTACATTACTTTCTGAGTGAATACATTTTGGATAGCCTGGTGGGCGGTAGTTAGGACCTTCTGTCATGGCAATCCTTCGTTGTTTTGACTGTTGATAAAGTATTGTTTCCTGAAAGAAGAGTTTCATCGAAAAGTTACTTTTGAAAAGTAAGCAAATTCTCAAGTAAATATTTTTTTTTTCAACTTTTATAGCATACAATTAAATCTACATTTTAAAAAAAAATAAAAAAATAAATTCAATTTAGATAAATTTTCTGTACTTTAATCATTAATCAAATTTAAGGTTCTTTTCTAAGTAAATGAAAGATTTTTTTTTTTTAAGCAAATTCACTCAATTATCAAGGCAAGCTGATAGCATAGATTCCTTGAACTCTTGCCATCAATCCTTATTAGCCATTACACTTGGTAGGTCCTTTAAACAGCATCCAGTGTCTACAGGTTTTACTTCATCCTGCTTATAAGTCTGTCCTTACTTCTCCAATAGTGCCAAGTATATCTTGATCACCTTTCTAGAATAGTTAGCAAGATGGGAGGTAAATGGCCATATAACTGCTGATTTCAATGGTGCTGCTTCTAGGATTTGTTCAAAATAGTATGCAGCATCCTTGTGTAGTTCCCATCTAGTTTTTCTCCAAGTAGTGTAACCATATAAAAGTAACAGTAACCTCCGTGCTTGCATATTTTGTCGCACGTGTGCAGTTGGCAATCTCAAATTTCTAAGTGGAAAATCAACGGGTAAAATAGAAATTAGTTTGAGGTTGTAGACAACACTAAGTGGGATTGAACTTGAAAATAACCAAGTAAGATCAAGTAAAAGCTAGTATAACAGAAATTCACCCCTGCCAACATGTCCGTAATTCCATTCTGGACTGCAGTCACTCTTTATCAGACGAAGTCAGGAAAACATCACTTTCTCAAAAATATGTTGGAATCAAAAAAACTGAGAAAATGAAGATGCAGAATAATTATTTTGGTTTAAAAATAATCATAAGTGGTTGTGGGAGGTCTAGAGTCAGATTGATCACAGAACATATTTTCTCTAGGCTGAGAAGGTAAGGAGAGTCAGTGTTTATTTTAGACAATAAATAAATATAGGCAGTGAATCCTTGTTTTAAGATAATTGCAAATAATTGCATGTGTGTGTGTGTGTATATATATATATATATAAGAAATAAAGAGGACGATGGAGGAGCCTAAAGAATTAAGACTAGGAGAC
Source organism: Sepioteuthis lessoniana (assembly GCA_963585895.1). Classification (NCBI taxonomy): domain Eukaryota; kingdom Metazoa; phylum Mollusca; class Cephalopoda; order Myopsida; family Loliginidae; genus Sepioteuthis; species Sepioteuthis lessoniana. Next base: position 76,155,751 of record OY757916.1, on the reverse strand, counting down.
ATATTACACACCATAAGTGTATAATGAGTTAATATTAAGTTAGGGTAGTCGGAATGTCAGGGGGAGGGGTTGAGAATCATTGGCGTTTGGTAGGGGGGTGATGGATATTTAATAATCCATTTTTTTTTCCTCCTCGTATACTGGTATGGTCTGCTACAAATTTAAGGTTTTAATAAGTTTATTTGCCAGCAGTCACGAGCAGTTTTAGTTAATTGATTGAAACCTAATTGCAAATAGTTCATGGGACGAGGGAGGGGAGACTGGAGATATGTTCGAAATAGTAATAAATTAGAATGTAAGGAGTTGAATAGAATAGCGGGTTTTTTTTTTTGAGAAATATGCATTAGATTGGTAATATGAGCATATATTAATGATAAACGGGGAGGGAAATCTTGGCAAATAAGCATGAGTTAATCTGTAGCAAATGATTTCGTGAGCCAAATAAATGGGAGTTTGTTTTTTTTTGGCTTTGAATAAGGGTATAAGGTAAGAGTTAAAGACTGACTGAATAGTTTTGAGTAGGGGCTCAATTCATGTTAGTTTGGAAGTATTAGTATAGGATAGATTTGGCGGGAGATTCATGTAAGTCTTGTGAAGTGTAAATCATGGACGCAGATGAATATTAAATAACATCTTACCTTGATACCAATTCCGAAATTAGACAGTCGAAACTGGATGAGGTAAAGATGGTATTATATATAGCAGAGGAGTGTGGAATGCCCTGTTTTCATTGGCTGTTTACTAAAGGACAGATGTCTATAAGAATGGCCGAAGTCCGGCCTTATTAGCTTTTTTCTTTGCTTTAGTAGAGGCACGAGCGTAGCACGTCACGATCACGGAGGCGGCTTGGCTCTTCCAGAGTCATGCCGGGGTTACTGTCGGAGCCGATATGATGCAGAAATAACCCGAAATCGGCAATGAAGACAGTGCATCACTGAAAACCTCCCTGATGCATCTCGGATGTATGATTGAAATATAAGAAGCAGTCCTTAAGTGAAGTGAAATCAAACTAAAGTAGAATAAAGTCACTTTTAACCATTAAAATTAGAGGGAAGTAACTCTGTGTTAAAGAAATCTAAAGTCGTTAACTGTCCCATGCTACACTCAACCCAAGAAAGAAATGTTTCTATTCATATTGAAATGTCGATTTCCATTGTTGACTGAGAATTTTTTTTTTTTTCCTTTTCAACTTTAGTGATTTTGGTAAGAAAACCAGGGCTTGCTGATTTAAATCTTAAGATTTTATTGACAAATACACAACACGGATTAGTTGAAAGAGACATTGTAAATTTTGGAAACATAAGAATCAAACTCCCTGCAAGGCTACATCCCATGGGTACAGTGACAGAGGACCACATCTGGCAGAGGGGCGCTACATGTGTGTTGTGTCTTGTGAGCCTGTATAGTTGGAAGAACTCAAATTGGATGTACTGGGGTGATCACAAGTACTGACATGACTACAGCTTGGAAGAATTCCTGTATTATTTTGTCAGATTTCTATATGAGTGATAACTTGTCAATAGCAGTCCATGCTTTACCTACTTTCAGTAGATGAGATGTTGCTACTTATGTATATGAACTCATCTACTAATTTCAGAGGCTTAACACTGAATGAGAAGATGGCACCATTTTGATTAAAACAGGAACTGTTTTATCTGAATTCATGTAGAAACCAATGCCTTGTACTGTCTGCTCCAGGCTATGCAGCAAGGATTCAGCTTGAGCAGGTATATTGGCAAGAAGCAATAGATCATCCATGTAGTCTGCATAAGTAATACTTTTTGCAAGATATAGTCTGCTGCCCCACCACATTGAGTGAAACTATTTTCTTTCGTTAGATATATTGATATTTAAAGTAGATAATCTAGGCAGATTATGAATAGAAATGGTATAGATGTATATCTTTGCAAAACTCCAGCAATAATGTGAACCATAGCCTTGTTAAAATTTGTGAGAGGAAGGATGCAGACTTACAAGTAGTAAGTACAAAGTACTCCTATCTACACACCAGTGATAAGGAATAAGTTTAAATAATTTTAGCAGATAGATGAAACTGGCTAGTATGAACTATATATATATATATGTATTCGTGATTTAGAGTTTTCCGAGGCACACATATTTGAAAAAGCCAGACTTATAGAATTTGAACTTCGTCAAAAACAAGGAATGATTCGAAACCTTTCTCGATAAACCAACAGAACATAAATTCTACACAATATTTCTAACAAGTCAAATGACATAATTTAAAACAACAAACGCTGATTCATTAATCAAATGGACAACTTTTTCTTGTCATAAACGGCCAACATTTTTCTTGTTAAACAAATTTTCACTAGGTTTTTATATTTTACACTTTTTACACATCCATCGTTGATTTAACATCACTAATATCATCCCTCATAATCCTGATGATGATTCATTTGAACTGAAACACTATAGTGTCGACTTTGCTTCTCAATAAATCTCTCCTACTTGGATTACCTTGTTATCAATTTCTCTTAACAAATTGTCGGATGTACACACACACAGAGTTTAAGTTAAAAATTTAGCACAATGAAAAGGTCAATAATAACAACTAATAGAAAATTTTAAAAAAAAAAAAAAAGAAAAAAAAGGCATGATAGAAAATCCTATGGTACTCTGGATAATTTTTTCTTTCATTAGAATGAAAATAAAAAAAATTTAAAAAAATCTATTTTAAAAGGAAACACTGGTTTCTTTTTGGAATATTTAACTTACTAGCATGACTAAAAGCTAAAAATTAGTTTCCTTGGGCACTAGCCAATGGCCTACTATGCCTATTTGTAAATCTGGCCCTGGTAATTAATTTGAAAAGTTAAGTTTTAAGGTTAATTAGCTTTTAACAGTTTTTAAAACACACATATACACACACACACACACACACATATATATATATATATCATAGACACACAAAAAAAACAAAAAAAAAAAAAACACAAGTATCAAATAAACACACAAATCATAGAATCACATTTTAGATTCTAAATTGAGACTTACTTTACAAAAACGCCGATGATGACGTTTCATGGCTATGAACTTGGCATATTTATCTCTATGCTCTGGTGAATTTTTATAAGCTTCAATGCTACCTGAAAGAGGAATATACAAAGACAATAGTAATTACCTAAAACATTAACTTGAATATTCTTATATTTTACATAGAAAAAAAAAAAAAAAAAAAAAAAAGTGTAAATTCAAAATAAAAAAAATTTGACTTAATTCTTGCTCAAAGATTTCAAAATTAATTACCAGGATTTAAAACAATGAGAGTTAAGGCAATTGGTTGAAGAGGTCAAAGATTTATCCAAAACCAAAACTAATCAGAAGCATTCATTTTTTTCCTGAAGTTAAGTAATTATTACTTAAATTATCATTAAATATTACTTATTAAAATCCAATTTGTCTAAGGTAAAAAAATAAAAAACACTTTTTGCATTTGACTGTCAAGAACCATGTAAAAAAAGAAAAAAGAAATATATAAAAAAAAGGAAAGAAAAGTCTACCCAACGTATCTCTCTCTTGTTTGTATGTATGCAAATATTTTCTTCGGCGCTCTTTCATAATGTGCTGCAGCCTCTTAAATTGATCTATGTAGAGTGATTGCAAGCGGATCAACTTATCTCTCAAGATCAATGCCACCTCTTCTGCTGTGTAAACACCAGCATGTCTGTAAAGAAACAACCCCAATTTTTAAAATTCTTTTTAGTACTGTATAATTTTTTTAAAATTGAAGCATTTCAGTTCTTAAGAAATCCTAAATATAAACTAAAGGCTTTTGTTTGATCTAAATTTTTTGAAAGAGTGAAAAGAAAAAAATAGTATAAAAATTTGAGTGTAAAAACATAATTTAGAATTTTGCTATCACAACCTTTTCATTTTTGTCAGGGGATAGAAAAGTGTAGCCCTTAAAGACATTCTCCATATTAACAGTAAATCCAGAATACAAATTGAGCATCTAATAATGACAAAAGGATCTAGAAAGAATAGAATTGTTCTAAAATAATTTTTTTTTTGCCTGGAGAATATCAGTTATTTCTTAATTGCTTATGTTGTTTAGTGTAGAAATGTCACTTTTGTGCTCTGGAAAATGAAGTTTAGAAATTGACCCTTTTTTTAAATGTAAAAAAATAGACTAATTTGCACATTTTTATTCCCATAAAGTCTGAATAAAACAACATACAGACAACTAGTTACACAAAAATGAACAAAAACATTTAAGTTCCAGAAAATTCTCAGCTACACAATACTGAATCTACCAGGAATGTTCATGAACATTTTAAAGTGTAAAACTTTCATAATTCAGGTCACAAAACAAAGTTTTAAGAGAAAAATAGATCTTTTTCATTTTCTTTAGGCATAAACAATTGGGAAATAACACTTTTCTCTCAGGAATAAGAAAAATTAGAATTTTTTTTACATAGTATAATAGGCCTGATATAGAATCTAAAATAAGGTTAGGTTGTCTGAATTTTTGCAACGAAAAAAAGGAATATGAGCTCAAGTAAAAAAAAAAATCATACATAGTAGTAGTCATAGTGATGTGAGAACATTAGGTTTATAAGTCACAAAAATTCACTCGAAACTGTCCAGCAAGACACATAGCATAATGGATATAGGTGTTGGTTCCCTAAGCTTCTAAAGAGACAATCATCTGACTACAGGCGAGTAATAATACAGGAATACTTAGCACTTATACCCTGTTATGGTTAACAGAATCAGAACAAGCGACACCTGTAGATTAAATAAAAGTTCAAAGTTCTATGTAAGCTCCCAAGTTCGACAAACACCTGAATAAGGCCAGAGGACATATTGGCAGAAATGTTGTGAATATGATGAAGACAATAGTCCGAAAACCCTGAACGATAAATAAGGTTAGGTTATATATTTTAAAGGGAATAGTTTGCAGGTAACATTTTTTTGAATGAGTCAAAGCTCATTTGTTTACATACAGTTAAATGTTTTCAAACATTGCTATCTGATACTAATAATTTAATTTAATTTAATATCAATCATTTCTTGGAACACAGTTAAATGGTTTCTAGTAAACAATTGAATAGTTCTATTTGACCCACAGATGGGACCCTAACAGGTACTACAACTCCAAGTCAGAGTGGAGCTAGGAGTAATGGCAATGAAGGTGTACTCTACATTCTCCAAAACTCTAGCACTGGAGCCTTACTATCAGATGGTTTAGGGTTATATTCAGGACACAGCAGAGATGAAATTGGTGTATTCTTCAACTCCAGCCGAGTGGGTTGGAATCCAAAATAACTTTTTATAATTTATATAATATTAAAGTAATAGCCATTAACTGCCATTTTTATTTTGAAAACCAAGAAAACTTTTAAGTCACGAAGATGAAACAACAGATTAGAGTGAAAAGAAAGAATTAAGAGTTTCCTGTGTTGTCATTCAAGTTTCAATTAAAGAATTACATTGTGCATTTACAAGATGGAATCAATAAAAAAAAAAAAAAAAAAAAAGTTGCATTAATAGTTCTATTTTTCTTTCATTAATTTCAGTTTTAAATGAATGGTTTCAGGAATGCTTAATTTACATCTAAATTTGAATTCAGTCAGTTACACTTACTTGAGTGGATCATCTTGTTCACTATCTATACTTTCAGCATCACTTTCTCCTTCTCCACGCCAAGCTTGATCCACAAGGGGTGGTTCCACATCAGAATCACTAGAGCTTGCATAATCTGAAAGTATATGCAAACAGTTCATCCCAAAAGTAAGAGGCCTTTTTGTTGTTGGTTGACTTCAAAAAGTTTTTGATTTAAAAATTTATTACACTAAGTTTTTACACAAACCAAATGTTTGTTAATACCAAATTTAAAAAAAAAAAAAAAAAAAATCAATAAATAAAATTGAATTCTAAGTCCTTTACATTGATACTTTTTACTAGCCATTTTTAAAACTGAACAAATTCTAAACTATTCACTGTTGTGTATTACTGAAAGATTTATCAATGAATAAACTCTACTGCTTCATGCTTATATTTCAAAATATAAATGTATTAAATTATTTTACACTATTTAACAAATTTTAGAGCATCTGAAAATAAGATAAGAAATGTATATCTTTAATAAATGAGCTAGAGAGCAAGCATGGTTGAAAGACACACCGATAATCCTGGAAAGATTTTCATTATTGTGACGATACTTTCGAACACCAGTTTCACACTCTGATGTTGCATAGTGATCAAGTTCTTCTAACAAAGTTTCTGGGGTTTCTTTTGGACGTCTCTTTCTAGTTGACCGTTGCCTAAGCAAAGCTGCCTTTCGAGCATGTTGAAGGCAATATCTAAAAAAGAGAAAGGAAAAAAATTTTATAACAGCAAAAGCAATCCTCATAAGATACAAAGATTTTTTGGAGAATGAAATGCAAAAATCAATGTTGGTTTTGTTTCAAAGTAGGCTTGGTTGTGTTTTATGTCATATCAAACCTTGTGGGGTGATTTGTAAATGAATAGTTTTTAGGTAACATTTTTTTTTTTTTTTTTTTTTTAAAAACCACACCAGACTTTGTTGGCACAGTTAAATAGTTTCAAAACTTGTGATCCATATTTACCGATCCCTCCACTCGGGCAGGATATGACACAAGACCAATTTTTAAGCGGAGTTTAACAGGTTTCAATTCAGAGTTTTCCTTCTCCTAGACTAGTTGCCTCACCAAGGCTGAAGAACCTAGTCTGCCCTACTATTTTACTCATAGATGGAGGGAGAATAATTGGATTCATACCTTTCCCAAGGGTATTAGTGCAATGTGAAATACAGTCAGTCTTGTCCAGGATTTGAACTCGTGTCACCGTGTCCATTTCCTATGATGATAACCATTATACCACAGGCACCTCCAAAACTTGTTATCCAATACTAATAATTCTATTTCATATTAATCATTTGTTTGCATTTGTTTGCAATGGGTGGTCGCTCGTCACCGTATCCGCATGGAAAAACTCTGTCAACGCTGCAGTAGGAGGGGTAGGATTACTTATAGGACCAAGAGCATTAAAAACGATAAATAGCGTTGAGAAAATACAACCTAGAATGATGGCAGCTACTTTTAACGGCAACCCCAGAGCAACAATCATCTCATGCTACAGCCCTACCAATGTTAGTGAAGAAACTGAACTAGTCACCTTCTACGATGAATTATCCTCATTAGTGCGTAGCATCCCGAAACACATGTTAGTCATTGGCGGAGACATGAATGCCCAAATCGGGAAAAACGGAAACAACAAATACAGCCTCCACAACACGTCAAATAGGAATGGGTAACATCTAACAGATTTCATGATAGAAAATAGATTAGCATGCCTCAATACAAACTACCAAAAAAGGGAGGGAAAACTATGGACATACACGTACGCAAACAATACTAAAGCTCAGATAGACTACGTCCTTATAAGCAAGAAATGGAAAAATAGTGCAATGAATTGCGAGGCATACTCCTCTTTTGAGGGTGTGTCCACCGATCACCGAATAGTCACGGCGAAAATACGGTTAAGCCTACGAAAAAACGCCAAACGAACAGCGACCACCAAACACTATGACTGGGCCCTATTGAACAACAGAGATATAAGAGATAAATACGTATTAGAATTAAGAAACAGATTCGAAACACTACAAGAAAAGACGGAAAAAAGTACACCAAACGACGAATATGAAAATTTCGTCAATGCACACCTCGAGGCAGTAGCGAAATACATTCCAACAAAACTCAAAACTAAATATAGAGTCCCTTGGGAAACTTTAGCGGTGAGAGAAAAACGTGCACTAGTGAAAACAGCCTCCAAAAACTATCAAAAAACCCAACAAACACAAATGCCTTAAAACTAAAAACAGCACAATATCAATTAGCAGGCGTATATATAAAGGAACAGACAGAATACATTCAAAATCAGATAGATAAGATTAGAGACTCGGTGGAAGATAGACAATCTAGGATAGCCTGGCAAACAATAAACGAAGTGAGTAGAAGAAAGAACACAGCCAAAGCAAAACTGAAAGCAGCAAACCAACAAGAAAGAATAAAACTGTGGAAACAGCACTTTGAAAACTTACTAGGAAACCCACCGAAAATAACACATGAACCAATCGCCAGAATAATTAACAAACAATTAGACATTAAACTAGGACCGTTCACACAAGAAGAACTCGACTCGGTTCTCAGAAAAATTAAAAATAGGAAAGCTGCAGGGCTGGACGAAATTCCCCCGGAAGTATGGAAGACCAGACAATTCGATGACATACTGCTCCAAGACTGCAATGCAGTATACAATCAAAATCCGATAGATAGATGGATGAAAGGATGCATACTCCCCTTCCCTAAAAAGGGAGACCTCGGATTAGCCAAAAACTACCGAGGCATAACACTTACATCCATAGCAGCCAAAATCTACAATGCCCTACTACGAAACCGCATAGAACCCAAAATCGACAACCTACTTAGAAAAAACCAAAATGGCTTCCGAAGAAATAGATCCACGACCTCACAAATATTAACCATCCGTAGAATCCTTGAAGGTGTACGGGCAAAAAACCTACAAGCGACATTAATTTTTGTTGACTTTACCAAGGCTTTCGATTCCATTCACAGAGGAAAGATGGAACAAATCCTACTAGCGTACGGCATACCTAAAGAAACCGTAGCGGCAATAACGATTCTCTATAGAAACACTAAAGTAAAAGTACGATCACCAGATGGAGACACAGAATACTTCGACATTGTAGCAGGAGTACTACAAGGGGACACGCTGGCTCCGTACCTCTTTATCATTTGTCTAGACTACGTACTTAGAACATCGATTGACAAAATCAAAGAGAATGGCTTCGAACTGACGAAGAAAAGAAGCAGAAGGTACCCCGCAACAACAATTACCGACGCCGACGACATAGCGATACTGGCAAATACACCTGACCAAGCCAAAACACTACAGCATAGTTTGGAACGAGCAGCAGCAAACATAGGCCTCTATGTTAATGCACACAAAACGGAATATATGTGCTATAACCAAACGGGGGACATCTCCACTCTAGAAGGAACCCCTCTTAAACTAGTAGACAAATTCACTTACCTAGGAAGCAGCGTCAAATCAACCGAAAAGGACATCGAAACGAGGTTAGCGAAAGCATGGACAGCTATCAATAGGTTATCGATTATTTGGAAATCAGACCTAACCGATAAAATGAAACGCAGTTTCTTCCAGGCAGCGGTCACATCGATACTGCTATATGGCTGCACTACATGGACGCTAACAAAACGACTCAAGAAGAAGCTAGACGGCAATTACACAAGAATGCTACGTGCAATCTTAAACAAGTCCTGGCGGCAACACCCCACAAGACACCAACTGTACGGCCACCTGCCTCCTATTACGAAAACTATTCAAGTTAGACGAGCCAGACATGCAGGACACTGCTGGAGAAGCAGGGACGAACTCATAAGTGATGTACTCTTATGGACCCCCACACATGGCCGTGAAAAAGCAGGACGACCAGCACGAACATACATTCAGCAGCTATGTGAGGATATGGGATGTTGTCCTGAAGACCTACCTAGGGCGATGAACGATAGGGAGGAGTGGCGAGAGAGGGTCAGGGATATCCATGCTACCAGCGCGATATGATGATGATGATGATGATGATTTGTTTGCATAGTTTAGTTGGATAGTAAATGAATAGCTCTATTTGATCCACAGATGTGACCCAAAGAGGTACTTCAGGTTAGGTGGACCTGGGACTAATGGCCATGAAGGGTTACTCCACATTCCCCAAAGCACCATCATTACTGGAGCCTCACCATCAGATGGTTTAATATCATATCCAGAACACTCATTGGGGGGTGGGGGGGTCTTATCCCCTTTGAAGAGGTACAGTTGGCATGTTCTACAGCCCAAGCTGACAGAGCAGTTTTCATCATCATCATGTCACACCATCAGCACGGATATCCCTGACTCTTTCTCGCCACCCTTCTCTATTGTCCATTGCTTCCGGCAGATCTTCAGAGCTACATCCTGTATCTAGGTATAAATTTCAACAAAAAAATTTGATACAAATAATTTCCACAGGTATATAGTTTCAAGTATACCTACCTAATACTAATTTTCCAACAGATATATTTGACCAATATATAGGGTATAATAACAAGTACTACCATTTTGGGTCATAGTAGACCTGAGAGTCATGACAACAGAGGGTTGATGCTACATTCCCCAGAAGTCCATAACTAGAGCCTCACCACCAGATGCAGTTTAGTTTCATACTCAGGACATTTCCTTTTTTTGATCTTATCTTTCAGCTTATTCTAAGTCCTGTTAACAGTGCTGAGCAATCCCTTAGTTGTGACAAAGAAAGAATGTTGATATTAAAATTTATACATCCTTAATTGGCAAAACATAAAATTTGTTTATAAATGAAAAGATATTCTAAACAGCTGGTCACTCGAATCAAAAGTTTTAAATGATTTGATAGACTAATTTTGAAAACCTAAAAGTTGATTAGCAAAATAGTATTGTTTAGTACCTTGCTAATCAATTCTATTATGCTAATCAACTTAGGATACTTTAAATACCATTTAAGTTATTAGAACAGTTGTAGCATCTCAAGCATAAACAGAACCTTAGAAGGATAAGAGGAGCAACAAATGAGAAATTTAGTATGTGTATGCTAATAGTTATAATTTCCAGCAATTGTCACCAAAAGTCAATTGCATCCTATACCAAAACTTTAATTGGTTATATTGTGCAGCTTAAATATTCTAATAATGTGAATAAATATAAATCTAAACCACCATTCTTATCAATAAAATATTCTTTTGCTTTAACTTGTCTGTCTTGAAATCCTTTAACATGCATAATTAAGTTTAATCAGATATTTGCTTATAAAAGATATATTTTTCAAGCAGACACTCATAAAACAAAGCATCCAGTAGAAATATATGCAACGTCATTTACATTAGTGCTCTGAAGATGCAACAAAATATTACAGCCTTCATCTTGAAATTACCTAATAAATCAGATGTTTTTAAGATTACTGTGTTTCTATAAACTTAAATAGATTAACAGACATGTAATATTAATGACTAAAATAAGAATTTATGCGTAATGGTAAACTGAATTACAGATTAATTATAAGAATAAAAGACTGGATAATAGCAGAAAACTAGCATAACAGACCATTCCTTTAACACTTAAGCTCTCAAATAAAAGATGAAGCTAGGATGACTGGACTGCTTTGTCAGTGAAATGGTCCAATGAAACAAGGTTTCATATTCCATACTTTATTTACAAAGCAAAAAGCACTGTCAAATATTTTAACTCCAAGACAAATTCAGAAGAAAGGCAGATTCCAAAATTAATTCAAGCAAATATTAGCATATCAAAACAGCATCAAATCCATTTGCAGAAAAGATAACTTACTCTGTGAGGCAAAGCAAGCATGTTTATGCCTGGTATACAAAATGAGCGGTATGCTCAAGAGAGAGCGAGAGAAAAAAGAAATATGGCCAACACCTCAATCTAAAATAAAACGCAGTCTCGAGCGAGAAGAATTTGTAAGAGTAGCATGTGCAAATTTTTTTAACTGAATGTACCACTCAAGCATCCAAACACCATGCACAGGAAAAAGGTAGCCTTCGATCGAGCGAAGACACTATTCTTATTGGTGAGAGAACATGACCGAGTGAAGAAACTATTTTTGTTAGCGATCACTTGGATCCATTTCACACGGTTCAAGAACAGCACATCATTGATAAAATCAGATAATAGCATGAACTAATTAAGTTAAATTTAGACAAAGATAATCACAAATGAAGGGCAAACAGAGCCATTTAAGGGCATCACATTTTTAATTTTAAGAAACTGAGAAAAGACTTTGTGGTATTAAAACAAATTTATTACTGAATATTACTAACCTTTTTATAAATTGGTCTCTCTTTTTGGGTTCCCTATGAAAAAAAAAAGAAAAGAAAATTGTTAAAATGGAAAATGCAAAGAAAAAGAACCAATAAGTAATGAGTCAATATAAAGTTAGGAGGCTCTCTTTAGAATTCTGCATAACATATTAAAAAAAAACAAAAAAAAAAATCTTATTTTTATTCATTTCAATATAACCTTTAAGTAATACTATTATAATTTATCTAATCCCATTTGGCACTCATACAAACACATTCTCTGTTGTACAATATTTCAAGCAAATAATATTAGTAATTGATAAGTGTGATATAGTATTATTTACCATGTACATTTCAGAAAGCCTAGTAGCACAATTTGCAACAAAAAAGTAAATAAAAATTTGCTTAGATGTCATTTTTGGCTTCACATACATGCCGATCAATTGCAATTTCTATATCACTAATCACTAACTAGCTGTAATCCCTGAATTTCTGTGCAGATATCTTTTAACTGCTGAATTGTCTGAAGCTTATTGATCTAAGCCAGTCTTTTGAGGTAGCTCTAAAGAAAATTAAGATCAAGAGAACATTATGGCCAAGAAATTATTGAATGTTGTGTAGTTATTCAGAAACAAAAAAAAATCTGTCTGGGCAGCTCCATCATAGCCTAGACTGGGTGAACAGTGGAGCCATCTTTGCAGAAATCACATTTCAGGTTTAGTCAGTATTGCAGGATATCATTACTTTATACCATTAACTGTTGCATAAACATTTTCATTAAATAATTTTAGAAAGTAAATCAAACAGGGGGGATATGATGACCTTTTCCAAATGTAAAAATAATCAATATTTAAGATGCAATTCACATTGATGAATAAAACCCAAACAATCTGTAATACTCAGATGTTGCAATTCTGTTTATTCACAAAACCATTCAAATAAAAATGAATTTCATTGCTCATAATTTATAAACCAAATGGTTTTCTTTATTGGTTAAACTCTGATTTTGGATAGAGAAATTAATGCTTTGATGATTATCATTTGGTTTTCATTTTTGTATCACTTGCACTTTGGCTGCAAGTATAAATATCTTACTTTGTGATACAATGAGAACCAAGACATCCTAAATGGTGAGAAGTTCTCTGGATCTATGTTCTTGTTGAACACCCTGCAGGACATGTTCACAATTCAACTGCAAACAAACCAAACAGTCTTCCAGATTGTGGAATGCTCATAATGTCTTAAAAGATATAATCAACTGACAAACAAATCATGTATTCTGATGATAGTTTTATGTAATAGATGAAAAGATCATCAAGTCCTGCTAATAGCACAGAGTTCCCTGACAAAAAAAAATATGGAAATATTTCATTGGTTGTTTTTTTTTTCTCAATAGACACCACTCTTAGAGATGAAGTTGGTTAACTGTTATGTTTATAGTAAATATTTAAGCATATTCATATGGCAAGTTTCACATAAGTATTGCCAATATATCTTAACAAGCATAGCTTCACTCAACACAAAACCCCTTGTAAAATTGATGAAATCTAAAATCAATAACTTATGGCACTCTGCTCAATACTAAACTATGACATATTCTGATATCACACTTAAGTCTTCACTATATACTAACAACCATCTAGTGAAATTTAAGTGAATACATCTATTCCAAGAAAGTTACTAACATATAGTAAACATTCATTCTTTTTAAAGTCATGATCACAATAAATAAAAGCATTTACTCACTCATCTTTTCGATCAGCTTTTGGTGCTGCATTTGGACACCTCTTTCCTGTTTTATTGGCAACATAACTACACTGTTTATATGAACTGTTTTTATCTTCCAAAATGTGCTTCAAGCAATAATCAGAACCTTCCAGTCGATTCTGCATACACACTCTGTGACTGTAGTTACAGAATAGACTCTCAACAGGAACCTTCATTTGTCGTTTCATTACATTATTCTTTGTTCGATTCATCCTGAATATCAGAGAGAGAGAGAGAGAAATCTTAATACAAATACAATAAATACAAGCGCCAGTATAATAAAGGCTTGCATAGCAAAATGTAGCAACAAACATTTTATGTTTACAAAGCTTATTTATTGAAATAGAAAAAATTAGAATAAAAAATTATTTACACAATTAGGTTTTAAGTTAAAACTTTTTTGTAACACCATTCAAATGATTCCTCACTCTCCCTATAAAGGACAGTTGAATTATTGGGAAAAAAAAACACACAAAAAAAATAGTCCATTCTAAACATTCATTTCTGAATGAGAGATTAGATTTTTAAATGGACAAATTTGATAAAAAAAATAGAGTTACTTAAAATATTCTGCAGTGAATGATCATACTTATTGTAAGCCAAATCTGAATAATTTTAAAACTTACTGCAAATATCTAAAATATATTATCATTGTGATCATTATTTCCAGTGTTAAAACAACTTCAAAGTTACCTATTTAAGAAAAAAACTATTTGTATCATGAACAGCAAGACTGGGACAGGCAGAAGATTCTTTTATATCTTAATGAATGAAAAACATTTCTAAATTTATTACATTAGTCATTAACAACATCGCTGTTATGGACCTTCCATACCGAAACAAATCATTACCCCAGACTAAAAAAAAAAAAAAAGGAAAAAGAAAACGATTTTAATGAAATTTTCAATGATCATTTATAAATGAATGCATTTTATAATGCATCAGTTATTTTATCAAAAGGACTTGCTAATATTTTTTCAGGCCATTTAACTTTATCCTCCACCGCAAACGTCTAAAATGTTATTAAATCAAAAGGGATATATGACACGCCATATGTATTCTGTATATAAGACAAACGTATGAAGATGTGCATGAAATAAAGAAAAAAAATCTAAATTAGGAGCTGTTAGGAAAAAAAAAGAGTATCTTGAGTGTGACTAGCAAACCTTCACGAATAAGTTTCATTGACTGCCTTATTCACTCGGCCTTGTACTACATCTAAGCAAAAAGCTTAGTAAATTACTATCTTATATGTGAATATTAAATTTTAAAAAATGTTTTGAGAAAATTTAATATTATGATTAAATATATTTCTTTTAATATCTTATTTAATATTTTCTTTTAGATTATTAAGGGATATAATTTTGAATCGATATTTATTCTACTTAAAAAATTAGGGGAGGAGTGTTTACGTTTGCAATAGATTGACTCTTCAACCACAAGCTAAAACTAAATGTTATTGAACATTTTTTTGATATTTTTTAAAATTCGTTTTTATGGGGGGAAAAAAGGAGTTGAATTTTATTAGTACTTATATTACAGCAACGAGAATGGGGGAGACCATCAACAAAAGGGTCCATAATTTCACTTCAAAGCGTGTCCAATAACATTAAAGTACTGATCTAACTGAATCATGTCGGAGTTGCTCATTCTAGTTGAAGAGTTTTCCTCGATTTTCATTGTAGGGAGGGGACATTTAAGTTCGAAACAAGAAAAAGTAAATTTTATTTCTTCAATATTTACCGAATCAGCCTTTAATAATACGAGGCGAAGAGAATGACAGTTTTAATATATTATTTTTATATAACAAGACTGTAAATATTGGGATGATGAACTTTTATTTTAAAAGATATGAGTTAGGAAAAAATATTTGATTTAATATTCATGATTTCCTTTAAACTTTTCCTAAATTTTGTGTTTTCTATCTCAAGAAAAAAAAGTTCACTTTCTAATTAAATTCATATTCTTTTTAATTGAAAAATATTCACTGGAAAATCCATTGATTTTTCTTTAAGCCACTCACGTGTACATCAATAGTCAAGTCAGATTCAGTTTTGTTGGCGTAGTCAACTGTCAAAACTAATAAAGAAAAAGTTAAATTTTAGTAATAATTTTTTTTCTTAGCATACAGAAAGAACATTTATTTTTTGACCAGATTTAGATACAAAATTCAAGTTATATACACAGGAAAAAAAAAAAAACTTCAACAAGATTTTCTTTAAAATGAAGAAAGAAAAAGACTTGCGTAATAGGCACTATTCTACTCGCAAAAGTTCATTAAAAAATTTTTTTCGTGAATTATCTTAGGTGTTTTATATTTCCTGACAATCGGGTTGGATAAATTTAACATTTTTATAATAAAAAAAATAAACTCCAGAAAAATTCGAAGAGAGTATATTAAAGACTATATTAAATTCACTTGATTTAGTTATTTACCAAGATTTGCTTAGTTTGGCACAAGGCCAGAAGTATGGGGCGCCCAGTGAGAATCGAACTCACAAACAATGGTTTGTTAATCCAGTTTGCTAACCATTACACCACATGAGGTGTACGTCCACTTGATTTATTTTGCACTGTTCAGCCATTGTTTTGCTATAAATCCGAGTGAGACATCTCCGACATATTAAACTTTAGGGACACAATGGAGAAAAAATCCAGGATATATATATATATATATAAAACATAACACAAAATATTCTTTAATGAAAAGTAAAGAATTATTTTTATGAGCAAAATCTAAACTTATAAATCTAAGCGATAAGTTTAAATTTAAATAACGATTATTAAAATAAATTAAGTTTATTTTTTAATTGCTTCGATCTCCCTATACAGGAATGTTTATTTTACTGAAATTTAACCGACGTAAATCTTATTTAATCAGGAGCTTTTGCGCCACTATACCTCATTTGGAGGTCTAAATCTTTCAATAATGCTAATTTAAGACAAAATCGAATCTAGGTAATCTAATGCGAAAATAAATTAAAGTTTTCAGCGTAGGCAATTTTCTTATGAAACCTATTTTATAAGGCATTTTTACTGTTGTATCAGAAAAGATAGAAAGTTGAAAAATAGAATTTTAAAAAGATAGAAGAGACTCATAACGTGTTCAGAGATTTTTTTTTTAATTCTGGGACTTAATGTTAGCGTAAGAAGTTTTAAGATCAATAAAATCTAAAGAGAAAAAAATCCACCATATTAACCAGCAAGAGATGAGGACGGAATTTTAATCAAGCTGATTTTAGGCATAATAACAACTAAAAGAAGTACAATTAATTTTAGTAATAATAATGCCTATAGTTAATTGGGACAAATCTCATACGTTTTCAATGAGTTCAAGCAACACTTGATTAAATAATAGAATCATGAAAACTAGCATTGTATTAAAGCCTTTTTCAAAAACTAGGTATCGAGAGATCATTTAAAAATTACTAAAATAAACTACAGCCAAAAATCGAAGAAAAATTGCGCCAAAAAAATCAATTAGAACTTTAGAGTTTATGAAAGTTAAATCGGCTATGCTTTCGTGTGTACGTTTAGGAAAAGAAACCATTAAAGATGGATCTCTTTTTTAAAGCTCTTCTTTGACAAGTGAAATAAGACATTTTAATATGAAAAGATAAAAAAGGATTTTTAGATCCCAGTGAGCATCAGGAAATAATCTTATAGACTGGTCAAGATAAAAAATTAAATAAATATTACGCACAAAAAGAAAAAAAATGTGTTGGATTGTAAAAATATGAAAGAACATATTTACCTAGAAAAGCTTTTTGTTTCTTCGTTACCACCATATTAAAGATTCACTCCCCTAGCGAAACGATATATAATCCCAACTGGTTTGGTAAAATAACTTTGTTCTTGCTTATAATATGATATCAAAAATCAAAATTAAAATAAAGAAAAAAAAATCAGTAATTATAAGAGAAAAATGTTTTTGAAAGATTCGATCAAAAATTAATCATTAATTGTCTTGTGTATTCTGTCAGCCAACCAATAACCAGTGAAAAGACAATTATCAAAGCGGGTTTATTTTACTTTTATCAGTGATAGATTTTCTGAAACCAATTAGTCCCAGTAAATTGTCTTTTGTTAAATTGAAGTCAAGAAAAAAAAGTGACGACGAAGATTTGAATTTAAAAGATACAAAACACTTAAAAAATAAATAATATATATATATATATATATATATATATATATATATATATATATATGTATGTGTGTGTGTGTGTGTACATTTTACTATGAAGAAAGTTACAGAACGATTTCCATAATAATTTTTTTCAATAAATTTATTTGTAATCAAATTAAAAAATTTGAAGACTAAAAAGTTTTCCTAAACTATAAAAGTTAACTGGAATCTTTGGCCCAGGATTTTTTTTTTTAAATTCGAGTAGATCTAAACTCGATCACTATTCGATTTTACACTGGTAGCGTTTTATACATATTTCATTTGATGGAATCAAAATTTCTGGAAGCAAATTTAAGAAATCTAAAAAGAGGAAAATAACCTTTATAAAAGATAAAATTTTAATTTGCTTTCAAAGATTTTTATGAACAAAATTATTTTCAAAGAATCTAAATGCAATGAAATTTGAGAACTATAGTAGTTCATATTTGATAGTCTTTATTTCAAGAAATATTGAAGCTTTTAAAGTTAATTCAATAAAATTAAGAATAGGGCAAAAGAAAAACAGCTTGCGTAAAAATCAACCTTAATTTATTAAGACCAACATCTTTTTAAGAAATAAAATTTTAAAAAATTATTTGCAAACTGTAGTCCCGAAACAAAAACAAACCTGTAAGCAACTTTAAAAGAAGTCTCAAGTCTATAAGCCAAATTTTAAAATGCTGTTATTGTTTAAATTGAATAAGCATTAAGAATCAGCTTAAGATTATACAACATGTAAATCTTCACCTGAATACTCACATGTTAAAAGATAATTTTGGTTCTTTTACTCCTTGGTTGGTCCATATATATAAGATACTCCATATGCTACGTGCTGCACTAAAGAAAATAAATGCACCAAGGCTTTATATAGTATGACGTAATTACGTCACTTCCTGTTAGATAAGAATTTGACATCATTCAATTAGACAAGTTGTTCCTTAAGTCTTTACGCAGTTTTCTTTTACTGTCAGCTTTTTCAATGGTTCTGGGTTGATGAGTCTTCTTACCAAAAGTAGCTGAAGAGAATTCCAAAAAAAAATTCAACCCTAGGGAGAACAAAAAAAAACAAAACAAAAAAAAAACAACTCTTTTTTTAAACCAGTTGAATATATTTTATTTTACTTGTGTAAGTACATAGCAGTTTCAACCTTTGAATTTTCAGTTCTGTATACATATTTTTGCATCAAATATTGAACAAGCGTATCTCTTAAACAGTGTCGTGGATTATGTAAACATATGACAGAAAAAGACTTCTCCATTGAACACTAAGCACCTATTTCTTGAATTATTAATGAAAAAGTTTCAATATAAAAACTTAGATAATGTTAGCTTGATAAATTATTCCTTGAATTCCATATTAGTGAACGCGTTTACGACATTTTTTTAGGCTAAAGGAATTTTAAACAATTTTAACGTAATTTAAATTTCATTTTAAATTTCGAAATAAAAAAAAATATTAAAAAGCTAAATTTTAATATATAAATTTCTGATGCTGTAAAAAATTTAATTTCGTATTGTAACATCCGAGTCGTAAAACGAATTTGAAATTCGTTCTTATTGAGAAAAAAAATATCATCACATTCAACAATTAAGTCTGGTGTTGTTTTTGTTCTTTTTTTTTTTTTTTTTTTTTTTAACAAAAAACTACATAACTTTCGGACCTTCTCAAACTTGTTCAGCAACTTTAGTCGACGATGTATATGCAACTTTTCATTTTCAAATTTACATCGATGGAAGCTATGTATAATTATTTATTTGCAACTACGATTCCTTTGATCATATGGAATAAATCTTGCACTTGAATAATCTAATATTCACTTGATATATGTTTTTCAATTTGCTATGTTCTAAGGTCATTCGAGAATAAAGCGTAGAAATATTTTTAATTATGAACTTCGTCTTTTAAAATTCCTTAAAACATTCTAAAACGTTAAACATTTTATTATGCATCAACAACATATGCAACATTATTTTTAAAATCAACTCCCTCCCGCCATCAGATTTATCCAGCCTCCTTTTCATAGTACAAATATTGATGTAGTTTTTTTATTATTGGCTGTTTTTTTTTTTTTTTTTTTTTTTGTCCCCACCCACTTTCTTTTGGAGTCCCTAATCCCATCAAGATAAGCCAATCCCTACCCTTTTTTTGTCCTTTCCAGCCTCCTTAGGACCTATATATGTAAATCGAAATATTTCACTCTCTAATCCGAAACTGAAAAATTCTGTTGCCGGGTAATTGAGAGATCACGTGACTCTTAGCTTTGTAATTCCAATCATACTCTCGCGAGAAGCAGTTGATCTCGTGTGACGTTTTTTCATAGTTCACTCTCTAGGAAGTACAGAGAATCTGATGCGAGATTGTTATTGAAGTTAGTACTTCACGATGGCTACTACCGACAAAGATGAACGGTGGCTTTTCAGCAAGGAAGCGATTTTGAATGCCCCAAGTACTCAAGAACCAGATGCAATGGACCACAAAAAAGAATTGCACTATCGTCAGTTAGCCGCGAATTTTATTCAAGAAATGGGCCAGAAGCTTCAGGTGTATCCTTTTACCTTGATATATATTGAAATGTTTCTTTTAATTTTACGTTGCCAATGTCTCTTTTTTACGATGTATATTCTTTTGCCTTGTACTTAATATATATATGATTGCCTAGGCAAAGTAAAAATGTAATTTTTTTTTACTTATTTGTGTAATCGAGCATTCTTAAGTCGAACTTTGTAAAAGCTTACGAAATGTTAACTTTGTTAATATGGCGGTCACATATATTCACTTTTAGCCTCAACAATTTTCCATGTGCAAAAATGCTGGGTTATTTAGTCATTAAAACTATTTGCTTTAGCTTTCCTTAAGATCTGAACTAGTCCTTAAAAATGCTATCTTGTTTGCTCTTTTGTTTGGTATTATCTAACTGGGATATGAAAATGGTTGTGTTTTGTGACCTAATTTTTACAACAATATTTTATTTTAGTCTGCTTTTTTCACCTTGTTCACTAGTATAAAAATAGAGAAAAATATGATTTTATTAAATATTTGTTGTCTTGGAGCTTGCATATCGCACTAAATCCAAATTTACCCATAACGAATTTATTAACCTCTTACTTTATTTTGTTTAATTTTCATTCTTTTAAATTTTGCCGGGAATTTAAAAAATGTTTTAAGCAGAGGGGAAAATTGATATTAAAGAGAATGTGCGCGAACTTGTAACAATTTCGAGAAAATTTGTCTATGTTTGCTATCAATTAATATTTTCCAAAATTTAGACTTAAAGCTAAGTAAGGGTCCTTATTAAAGGATAGGAAATATTCTTTTCTTATCATCTTATCTGAAATGACACTGGATCTGTTATTTGAGGGCTTCCCCCCTCCTGAAGTTTAAAATTTGTTATTCCGAAATGTATAACTCTGTATTAATTTTCGTTAACTGATGTGTACGAATAATTTTCTTTAACAAATAAAAGCTAATATTTTGAAACCTCATTACTTATATGATTGTTTTAGTATACTTAGCCAAATAATTTTATGGCAAAAAAAATTAAAAAATGGAAACTAATTCGAAAGATAAATGGAAAAGATAATTCTCTTAACAAAAATTAAAAATTTACGGGGCATTTTTACGTGCTTTATTATACTCCTTTTTTTTTTTTTTTTCTTCATCCTTTGTCGCTTAGTAATTTTGAAATAGCAAATAACAAACATGTGAAACTTAAATTTTAACTTTATAGTAATAAAAACAACATTTTTCTTTAAACTGAAAGGCCTTTTTTCCCCACGTGCAATCTATAATACTTGTAAGTTGATGCAAAATCTTGACCGACCATGTGTCGAGTAGTATGGAGGGATGAAGTGAGTACATTAAAGGACCACTTGTTCTACGGTAACAATGAAATAGGGTGTGACCTATCCCTTACACAGGATAACTGACCAAGCATGTTCTCAAGTAAACTATGTAAGTAATTTAAACTGGTACTCTTTCCAAGAAGGTGGTTGTTGTTTTGGAGAACTTGCATATCTTTTCCACGTGCATTTTATAGTATTTATTGTAATGAAGATCACGCCTACAATTGGCACCCCCAGTGCTTAGTATAAAAGTTCATATTATCGTCTAATTTTTGGAGAATTCAAGAGAAGAAACATTAAATAAACTCTTATGATTTAAAAAAAAAAAAATTTAAAAAATTCAGTCTATGGAAATAGTGAAAGTTAAGAACAAAAGCAGTGTTTACATTTTGGGATCATTCAATGAAAGAATTTGTCTAATCACTTTTTACGCGCATCTACTCATTACGATTCTCCTTATTAAAAAAAGATCTATGAAAAATCACTTAATAGTCATCTTTTCACAATTTTTGGTACTTATCACGTTTAGATGAATTTATTTTTAAAATAGGTATTTCCTAAGATATATTAGTGAATTTTTTCCTACTTGATCAATGTTAATCAATACAATTTTTATTTTTAAGAGATTTTTGAATTGTTATTGTTGATTAACAATGTTAACCTTCTGAAATATATGGAAGACCCTATCTTCCTTGAATTTTTATAAAAAATTTCAAATAGTAATTGAGAATTGCTTGTTCAAACAAACTTGTTCATTTTTTTTTTCTTTTTCTTTTTGAATCAATTCTTTATACTAAGCCACTTCACTGTTCCTATGAACTGTTGACAATTATGCTTTTTACACTCGGCTCAGGATCCCTTAGTGTGTGTAGAAATTTAAAAAAAAATGAAAATGTGCATATTTCCATGATAACTGTTACTTTTTATCCTCATCATTTTGTCTTGATTAGTTTCCTTAATATTAACAAGTACGCAACTATGCATCAACACTGCTATTGTATACATGCACAGGTTCTACATGTTCCAACGCTTTCAAAAGTTCAATAAGAATGTAAGTATATTTCACTTCCTTCTAATTCAAACAATATGCATGTGTGCACGTTTTTGTCAGATTTGAAAATCAAGACTTGAAAATAGGTATCCTACTCTGTTGCTACTAATATCTATAACCTAATTAGACATTCTTTACAAAAATGAGAGCTCTTCTCCTCAGATGTAAAATTCAGTCTTATCCATCTAATAAATTTACAAGTATCTAATATGCAAATGTTACTTTAGTATATGTTCTTTTGAACTATGCAGGCTTGTTATATTGAAATAAACTGCCATAATTTTATCCATCTGTAAATCCTGTCTTAAAACCTGTTTGCCTTTTAAGTATAATTTTAAAAAACGCATCAATAACTTGACTTTTTTCATTATTTATACCAAAAGATTTCAAATAAACTAACTTATCAAATGTTCTGTGTCAACAGATGTACAGTGTAATGGGTATTGTCATTTGCCACACTTCTGCCATGCACATAGAACGATTGAATAATTATTAAGTATCAACATTCCCAGAAAAATTGCTAAAGAATTTAGACCAAGAAAAAACATGTGCCTTATAAGCAAAAAAAAAAATGTGATGTCTTTAAATGTTTTTGATTGCCATTGTATAAATGTCTCTCTTTCCCTTGTGCACACACACACACACACTTATTGGACCAGACAACCTTCTGGTCTTAGTTGTTTCCCCATATATACTCACTCACTGGACCAAGTAATCTTCCAGTGATACAAATAGTCATGTTTGTATATAAAACCTGTGACTGATGCCTCAGTTAATGGTACCTCTGATTTCTTTATGTATAGATATTAGAAATGTACTGATTGTTTGTTTTCTATATTGATTGAAAGTATTCAGACTATCAAACAAAATATTTCATCTCTGCAAGTATATTTTTAAATGTGATTCCCTTATAAGTGCATTTTTATCTGTATAGAAACTAGTTTTTGTACCTTTGTTTTTTCACAACCATCTTTTATAATACATTGACACACATTTTCCATCTCTTGTTATTGTAAAAGTTAAAAGAAAAAAAACTGCATGAATTTATTCACCCCCATTCCAACTTCCTTGTGAATCTCTTCATGAAGTAAGCTTTGGTTAAAGTTTATAATTCAATTTATTAGAAATTGAAATCTCTATATTTTTACTAGGCTACAGTAATCTAAGAATAGCTTCTGACTAAAGTTTTGTACACAAAATCCAATTCTGTTATTTTACCTGTTCTTTACTTTAGATGATGTGCATATATTCTTTCTTACTTATAACTATCTCCAGTCTGGTTTTTTAGCTATGCAAGCTTTAAGGAAAATTAGAAAGCTGATCTACTGGCAAAAGAGGCAACCAGAATGACACTAACAGATTTCTATATAAGGAGTAAAAAAATAAGATCATGCAATACATTGTTTCAAAAAAATGCCTAACAATATGGGATATATTCTCAAACATTTATGCAAACATCAACCGACAGTTAAACTGGAAAACACAACCATTACCTGGCTAAAGACGGGACATTGTATCAAGCAGTTTGATTCCAACATACACACATCTCAAACACATTCATTTAAAGCATGAACTGCATCTGATGCACCCCCTGTGATCTCCCATTCACAGTCAAGTACATCCTAATTGACTGTAAAGAATGTATGAAAACCTGCAATAAATACTAGTATATACAAAATTTTACTGTACTGTTAAAGAATGCACTTGCTTTTATAATAATTGACTACCTGAAAAAATAAACTAGTTCTAACCCTTTGGGAGAAACCCAAAAGACAATTAGATAACCTTTATTTCAGCATCTCATACCACTTTAGTTTAGTCTTTGTAAGGAATTTCTATTGGCTGCTCTCGCAGATTCTTAATCTTGTTCAGTCTAAAAAGCTAGAAATTGCAGTGTTAAATCTGGATTGTGTTAATGCTGACACATGTAGCTGATATTCCCCATATTGTCTCACTAAGTAACCTCATAATTGTCTATTTGTGCAAATGCAATAAATAATATCATCCCTGAGTGGTTGGCAAATTCTATCAAGGCTGCGTGACTGGTTCTTGAGATTCTCAATGGGTGTATACTTTGTGGACTGATCTTTTTTATCTCTCTCACATAATTTGTTTCTCTTCATGTAGTGTATAGGTGCTGGCTGTTTATATCTGGCTGCAAAAATTGAAGAACAGCCTCGTAAATTGGAGCATGTCACAAAAGTGGCTTATATGTTGCAACATCGAGATAAACCACTGGATACCAAAGGAGATGTAAGCTTATTTTAACTCTTTACACTTTAATATAAATTGATGCTTTTGAAAATGTGAATTCTCATTTATGTATAGCTTAAGTTTTAGAAGTCAAATGAAAATAGATTAAAGTTCCAAATATTCCTTGAAAATAGATATTTGTTTTTTGTCAGATATTGAATGAATATTTTACCTGAATGTTTAATTTTTCTTTTGAATGCATTAACTTAAAAGAAAGGATAGATATCTTCTAAAGATTTAAAAAGAAACAAAGATGTATAGGATCTGATGCTGCCAATCTTGCAATTCATCTATTTTTAATTAGTTTGTTTTTGTTTAACCTAAATCTAAAGCTAACTTTTTTTTTTCTTAAATCAAGAACCCTAGCATCAGAATTGAATTAGAAAATTTTCAAGATATTTTGCTTTTAACATGGCTTGGCTTCATGGTTTCATTTTAGGTGAAGGCTGTTCAATATTAGTTTGAATTTAGGGTTCACTTGGTTTCTTCTTGAAAAACTGATTTGTTCTTTCAATAGCTCTTTCTGTCCAAACTTAATTCTTTCTCATTGCATATACTTGGATTTTTAAAATTAAATCAAATTGTAGACATCTACTGTTTAAAAAATATATTGGAAAACCTTATCCTCTTATTTTTGTCTAATATATCTGTATTATGTTTCTATAGATTCCATTTAACTTAGCCCAGCTGGCTGGGCTGTAGAATACACCAATGGTCTTAAACCCTTTGCATCTCTCTGCAGAAGGGTAAGAGAGACCCCCTCCAAAAAAAAAGTGTCTTGCATATGACATTAAACTATCTGATGGAGATTTGTGGAATGCAAAATATCCCTTCATTGCTATTGCTCCCAGATCCACTCTGGCTTGGAGTGGTAGCACCTGATAGTCCTATCTATTGGTTAAATAGAACTTTTTGACATTTGAAATGAATGCAAACAAATGACTTATGCTAAAATGAATTGTTTGATCATTGAATTGTGTAAACAAATGAGTGTTTTTAATTGAATTATTAGTGATACATAGCAATACTGGGAACCATTTAACTATGTAAACGAATTAGTAATGTTGAATAGTAATATTTGAAACTCTTCAACTGTGTACCTAAATTGAATTATTGATATTGCATAATTTGACACTGAATATGAATTAAGTTTTTAATAGAATTAAGTGTTAAATAGTAATATTTGTAACCACTTCACTGTGTTGTAAAAAATGTGAGCTCATGTTTTAAAAATGTTCTCAACAAAATGTGTTTAGAAATTATATTAAATACATATGTATAAATAGGATTTGGCATTAAATAACCAACAATGGTTGATATGCCATAAAACTAAACCTATCCATTTAACTCTTTGGGTATCTGGCATTTTACTATTTGCTTTCATGAGATTGCTATTGTGTGCAGTTTAACTTACTGACTTGCGATATTTTTATTCAACTTAACTGCAAAAAAACCTCATTAAACAGTATTAATGTTATATGAAAAATCAAACTGTATTGCTGTTTGACAATCTTTTATTTATTTTCCTCTCCATTGATCTTAAAAGAAAATATTTTTGGGGTATATTTTAAAATTATTGGAATTTTATACAGAAATTTTATCAGTTGATGAAAAGGGTCAATTTGGCAATTGATTAATAAATACTGACTCTATAATCATCTTACATTTTCAAGAAATTAAAGTTTTTTGTTTTTATGTCGGGTATTAGTATTTTTCCTATGCTATTTATAGTAGGACTTCCCAATATGTCAATCATGACAACAGTGTGGGTAGATGGCATGCCGTTAAAAAGAATATTTTTCTATATGAATAGATATATATTTAAAATTTTCTTAATACCGGTAGATCGTTTTGACCTGATCATTTTAAAATTAGCTTGCTAGTTAGGTGTGGGCACCCTTGGTTACTTCAGGAAGGTCTCAAATTGGATTAGAATTGCTTTGGTATATTTTCTTTTAAAGCAAAACTTTGTTACTTTTTTGGCTCTCACCTTTTTTTTTTTTTTTTTTTTTTTTTTTTCTTTTCTTTTTTTTTTACATTTTATAATTTTATAGCTTCAAACGTGTATATTATTTATACTGTTAATGTTTATTTTAATCCTCCAGACCTATATGATGTTAAGTACAGAACTGATTAAAAATGAAAACATTCTGCTGCCAACCCTTGGTATGTATATCTCTTATATTTCTATTGTGGTTTCCTCAGTCCCCTTATTAATACAGAAAGTTATTTTTGTAATTATTTTATATCTGTTACTTTGTAGTCTTGTTAGAAAAAAAAATTATAATTTTGAATATATTCAAGAAGAATTTTAAGAATAACAACTTTAAAATGTTATTGCAACTACTGGAAAATAAACTAGATTTTTACTGTATAAATCACCCCCCCCCCAAATTGCACTTAATTTAATATTTAGCAAATTAAATTTTTGAATCTTCACTCACAAAAAATTAATTCCTATAAGTAAAGATTACTTTTCTTTTTATAACTGTATGAGGATCATTAAATAAGTTTCCAGACTTTTTTGTATGGGCACTTTTATTGTTAGTACACACATGAAACTCTAGTCCCCTCTGAAGTAATCTCCTCCGGCTGCAATTCCACTTATTGTACTGTTCCAACAACTTCTGGAAGGCCCCATGGAAGTCCTCTTGTGTGAGCGTGTCAATGACCTTTGTCACAGCCTCTTTCATTTCCTCAATTGTCTCATAACAACAGCCTCTGAGCTTAGGGAATAAGCAAAAGTCACAGGGAGCAAGTTCGGGACTATAGGGAGGGTGAAGAAGTGTCTTGATGCCCATCTTAGTCAAATAGTCTGTGATGAGGATGGAGTTGTGGACTGGTGCATTGTCCTGATAGAAATGCCACTGACCAGATTTGAAGAGTGCTGGCGTCTTCCGATGGAATCTCTTCCTGAACTCCCTAGGGTTAGGGTTACATAGTAACCCTAACCCTTTGGCCAATCAACTCTGGTGTATTGAATTCCTTACTCCTCCCACACCTCATCATCCCTCACAGACTCCCTGCCTTCCTTGAATCTCTTATGCCACTCAAAAACTGATGCTTGATTCATGCAAGATGCTCCAAAAGCAGTCTGAAGCATTCCATACGTTTCTGTGGCATTTCTTTCCAAGTTTAAAACAATTTTATTGCATATTATTCTTCTAAAGTCCAGATTGCATATTTGAAATTCACCAGCTGTGACAATCAGGCTTTAGTAGGGTGTTTTCCAATTCCTGCTGTAGCTGTTCATTTGAAGCTGAAATCATAAAAATTGGTCAGTCATCTCATAAGATGTATAGCAATAAGATACTGAATTTTCAAGAGTCTATGACAATTTTAAATTCCTGTACAAAAAGTCTGGAAACTTATTGAAGGCATCTCGTATATAAATATTCATTGATTTAAAAAAAAATTTTTTTTTTTTTTTTTTCTAACTTCTAGGATTTGACCTGATGGTTGATCATCCACATACTCATGTGGTTAAAACATGCCAAATGATAAAAGGTAAAAATATTCCTTCAGAATTTTTTAATTTAGTACATATTCTACAAAGAATTTATTCCAAAACTTTCACAAGTGTATACAGATATTTAGTATAGTATTTCATTAAAAGTTGCCAGTCATACAGTAAATTATTTTAGTTGTAAATGGTTGATTATAAATAAGGATTTTTCAACTTATGCTGTTAAAAAGTTTCTACCTGCAAACCTTTTCAGTTACCAAGACATTTTTTCTTCAAGGAAATTTAAAATAATTGATTTCTTAACTAACTTAGGTTAGTGCATTATAAATTCATATTTTTAAATGAGTAACTCTAAAATAAAGATACCCAGACTACCTGTTTTGGTCACAGTACAATTGCTTGGCAATGTGATACTTTATAGGCTCACAAATATGAATTAACCTTTTGACAAATGCAGTTTGTTCTAAGGGTACTTTTAAAAAGTGTGCTGTTTGCTACTTTAGAGAAGTAGGTAGTCAAAAAAAAAAGTGGTGTAAGTGTATTTGGTTTTCATTTTAAAAAGTGTGCTTTCTCATAAAGATATTGTAGGGAGTTCCTATGACATAATTGCTAGTGCTGGATTGCAGACTTGGAGTGAGTTTGAGCACCAGTCATTCTTATGTTCACTTATGGACCAATACCTTTGGGCAAAGGTATGGACCTTTTTATCCCTCAGCTGTGGGCTAAAATAGTATCATTGTTGTTCTTCTAAAAGGATAGGTTTGGCATGGAATAGCCCATGAAAGTTGATATGCCATTAAACAAACCAAACCAATCATGCAGAGAAACTGTTGCCTTTCTCTCTCTTCCCCTATCTTATCCAGTAAATGTTGTCTCTTTAAAACAAAGTAAAATTTGATACTATGTTTCTGAAGCAAATTCCACTTAAACCCATAATTTATTAATCTTAGTTCTTGATACTTTAAAATTTTTGATAGTGTTGTTATATAACTACTTTTTTCTTCCATATTTTGAAATTTTTTTTTTACAAATTTAATTTCTCTTTCTAGCCAGCAAAGATCTAGCTCAGACCTCTTACTTTCTGGCAACTAACAGGTAATAAAACAACTATTCTTTCATGGAGCCTTTGTTTTTTTTTTTGTTTTGTTTTTTTTGTTTTTTTTTCTCATGTTAGAGTGCTATATTTTAATCGGATTTTTTTTTTTTTTTTTTTTTTTTTTTTTTGTATATCCTGATTGCATCTAGAAAATATTATCTAATACAAATTTCTGATATTGTATAATGTTTACATTAAGATTTTTTTTTTTTTTTTTCTGTAAGATTCGTATGATGTTCAGTTGACCTTTTGGGTGTTTCTATATTTGTATATTGAAATGTTGGATATCTGAATAAATTTGTATTTAGAAATAAAAAGCAAAAAAAAAAAATTTCTATTCTATTTTACAGCTTACATTTGACTACAATGTGCTTAAAATATCGACCAACTGTTGTTGCTTGTGTCTGTATTCATTTGGCCAGTAAATGGGGAAACTGGGAAGTAAGTGATTTCTTAATTATGTAAAGGATTTAAATTATTTGTAAACTTAAGATTAATAACATTTTTCTATAGTTGAATTCACTATTAATAACAAAGGTTGTTTTGAAAACAATTTTGTTTTAATATTGGAAGTAAAGTGTCAACATTTTACAACAGTTTTCTATATCTCTAATGATAAAAACCAGAATTTATCATTGTGAGACCAATTTAGAAATATTTCTGACATTAAAAAGCTAAAAGTTGCTGTTTATGTCTGCTAAATAATAAGAATCTTTATAATTTCAGTAAAACTGGTAAAGTTTTAAAATAATGTTTTTAAAGGTTCTATTTATTTCTAAATAGTTAAGTATTTCTTATGAAAGCTGTATAGTGATTAAATGAATTTTAATTTATTTAAAATTTTTTTCCTCTTACTCTCTTTTTCAGCTCCAATCATCTGCTGAAGGCAAACCATGGTATTCCTACGTGGATAAATCTGTAACACCTGAACTTCTTGAA
This sequence comes from Sepioteuthis lessoniana, assembly GCA_963585895.1. NCBI lineage: Eukaryota > Metazoa > Mollusca > Cephalopoda > Myopsida > Loliginidae > Sepioteuthis > Sepioteuthis lessoniana. The sequence goes on along the minus strand of OY757916.1, from coordinate 76,125,253 downwards.
GGTAACAGAATTTATCGTGGTTTCCAACTTTTAACCAGCTATATTTTTTCCTCTTTATGCCTAGATCTTATCAATCTCCCAGAAATTATGAAATTTAAAGAAATGCTGAAAAGTTAATCTATAGCTACTTTCTACACCCAAATAATAGCTGCTGTCACATGACATGCCATCCACAAATTGCTGAAGTTTTGAGTATATCTATCCAGGCATATCTGTTTGTGGATGTGGCTCCAGAAAATTTGTGATGGTAGTTTGGGTTTACAAGCAGAAACCATTACCATATAATATGGTGAACATAAAGCTCTTTCTGCCACACTTGTCAAGAGGCCGATTCCAGTTTTACTAATGGTTTTCATAAAATCGAACAAACACTATAATTTTGATTTTCAGCAACAATGATCTTGCATTGAATTATCTTTTGTGTTAATCATTTGTTCAAGAGTTTTGAAAGTATTGTCTTTTTGCTATATTTTTCTTGACCTAATGCATAAAACATTGTAATTATGGAGGTGAGACTAGGTTGAGTATCTTAAATTGGACAAAAGATTAACACCACAAAGACAAAACAAAAATCTTTATTATTGAAATCTTTGCTTCAAATTGTAAAGTTCAGTTCCTTAATTTTAACTGTTTATTTGTCAAGATGACTTTAATTCAAAATGGGATGATTTAGTTAAGATCTTTTAGTTACAAACGAAAATTCAGTTGGCATATTGGAAAATTTTTCACTGATGAAAAAGGGGAAAAAATTCATCTCTTGGTAAGTTAATATTTTTAATTTTATTGTCTTGCATCCTGTATATATACTGTATAACAAATTATTAACAAGCTGACAATTTTCCATTTTGTCCAAAAACTACAAGTTGGAATTTAACAAAACTTTCACAGAATGATGGCAGCAATCATCTGTATTGTGTAAAAATTATAAGGTTCCACTAAAATACAGACTGGTTATTTACTTTAATCATAACTGATTCAAATTATTAGTAAGCGATAATTAAAACTCGTGTAAACAAGAAAATGTTTTAATTGCTTCCTATACTGATTGTTATGGGTACATAGAGTAACCAACCAATAAGTTAACAGTTTGAAGCTTATAGTGGAGCTGTTTAAATGAGTTGGGTAAGGTGCTGGTTTACAGAACATAGATTTCAGGATCTCTTGATGTAATTCCATGTGATATATAGTCGATATTGCCTGTCATAAGTGCTCCTTGTTTGTGAATTGGCATCTATTCTTGTAAACTCGTCACTTCAGAATGTCCCACAAGTTTTCAAATTGGTTTAAGTCTACAGAATTGGCTGGCCAGTTCTTCTTCAGAGGTTCACAGAAGTTTAATTGTTGTAGGTACTCAGTAATTTTGTGCTGCATTTTATTTAAACCATGGTTCAAGGCGTTCTCTCAGGAAGGCTGTATCTACTGTCATTTGTCACACTTTCCACAAATCAACCAAAATACTTCTTTTTTTTGTTGGCATCTCAAGTGTTGATCTTGTTTGTTTACAATCCATCCTTTGCTCCAGTTGTCAAGGCCATCAAGGGTAGCATGAGATCCATCCATGAACAAAAGCTTTGAGAGGTCAACCTTCATGTTATCTTCAGCCTATTTCAGATACTTTTGTACATGTATTTTCCTCAATATAAGCATTATCACCAGTCTCACTTGATGTCCTGACCTTTTTCAGGAAACATTAAGTTATTCTGGACACAGTTGTTTCTCCAATGCTCCTGAAAAGTTCTCTGATTAGACCTGGGTTATTCACTGCTTCTTGTTTAATTTGTGACAGAACTTTATGAAAAGGCCTTGAGTGACTTTTATCATCAGTCCTCTTATGTACCTTCATAGGAGCTGCAACCAATTTTTTTAGTTTGTTGATATCTTCCTATTATTTTAGATATTTTATATTGTTAAATTACCTTTTACAAATTCGGATGTTATGACAGACTTCTCAGAAGTGGTCACATTTGTGACCCATAATTGCACAAATATGTAAACACTCATTAATAATCTGAAACACTTGAGTATAGTATTACTCATGCAAATGGCTGCGGTTTGTTTACGCTTGTGCAGAATCGTACCTTTTTTTTATTTTTATTTTTTGCACACCATCTGCATGTAACTGTTGTCATAATCCTGTGAAAATTTTGTTAAATTCCAACTTCTAGTTTTTGGACAAAATGAAAAATTGTCCCTTTGTTATTAATTAGATAATGCAATGTTGATCTTCAAATAACCTTAACTGTCCTTAGAATATGCCAACTGTATTCCTTGCAGAGTATTCTGGCGTATGACTCTAAACTGCATGGTAAGGCTCTACCACTGGAGCTCTAAGGAGTGTAGAGTACTAATGTGTTTCTATTACTCCCAAGTCCACTCTAACTTGGAGTGGTAGTACTTGTTAAGTTCTCCATATATTGATCAAATAGATATATATCTGCAAATTATTTGTACTAAAAATAGTTTATTGAAGTTACCTTTTTTATTCTTTTTTATACAAGACATTATTAGTTATCTGAAACCATATAACTGCAAATTATTAGTATTAGATAAAATACTTGAACCATATAAATGTACAAACTACTTCTATTAGATAGGAATACTTTAAACTATATAACTTGAATAAATGATTGAATAGTTTCTTGAAATTATAAATACTTGAAAAAAAAATTGTTATGCCTTTCAATAAACCAAATCATATTGACTAAAACAAAGGTTTTATAATAATTCTTTACAGAAACTTTCCTCCAAAGATTCATTATTTACTTGGCATAATATGCTTTCCTTTATTTACAATAGCTTTAACTTGATCAATCTACTGTTTCCACAAGTCTTGAAACTGGATGAACTTGATAAAAGTACTAAAATTCTAGCTGGCATTATAATATATATTTCTTTTAAACCCGTCATGTCATTCTTTTATCTTTGTCTTAATACGACATGAACAGGAATTTGTAAGCTCATACAAATTACTCATCATTCTATGCTTTACTGTTTGATTTTTTTTTTTTTTTTTCTCTGGATGTTATTGAACATTATTGAATGATTGTGGAAGCAAGTTTTTTAGGATGTTCATCATTTCCACAATTATTCAAACTATGTCCAACATTATAATGCTAAAGAAATGGCAAGCAATATAAAATTTCCTATGTGTCAGTTTTCAAATTTGCTTCATCCTCAAAGAATTTAGAACAAGAATCTATTAGGTTGTATGGAAAATGTTTGATTTTAGAAAACTTATTCCTTAATTTAAACAGTTTTAATCTGAAAATATACCCCCCCCCCCAACAGGTATTTCTAGCACCAGTTAACAATTATTTATGACTGTACAATAAAACTCTTAAAGGTTTTGATGTATGCACTTTCTATTTTTCCTTTGGAATGAAGTGTTTTTTGGTGTTAAAAAAAGTGTCCAGGTACTTGTAAAAATAAAATTGGTAGGTGAGAGATCAGAATACAGTGGCTGTAGAAAAGTCTCATATCCCAAATTGGTGAACATCTGCAGTGTCATCCTTGCAACATGCCACAGCATTAACATAAAGCAAAATTGGATCTTGTCAAATAACCAGTGCTGGTTGTATTTTGCTTAACTGAACAGGCATTTCATTCAGTTGGCTGGCAGTAAACTTCTAGTGATGCTTTGGTTAGATTCTAGAATGACAATGGCAGACAATCTTTTTTTTTTTTTTTTTTTTTTTTTTTTTTTTTTTTTTTTGGGAGTGTTCGGGTGCTTTGTCATGATTAAGCTATTGAACCGATTATTGTCATTAAAAAATTCCTTTGTCAGTTGTCACTATTCAAGCTCTGCAGAAACTTGTTCAACAAGTGTTTTCAGATATTGGTCTGTCAATTGCAAATGGACATCCTCTGCCCTCTTGATTCATATCTACACTTTGGAGCTTCTGAAACCAATGCTGTACTGTGAAATATCCACTTGTGATCAATGCTCTGTTGATATTGGCAGTTGATTCAGAGGCATTATGACCAAACTTGAACTCATGTTAAAAAAAAAAAAAAAACACTTCCAGGTTCATGATTCAGGGTGTATAACCTTTAAAATCAAATTCTAGGAGAAATGATAGAAAATTAACAAAAAGGGCTCTTTGTCAGGAATGGGAATCTTTTTTTTTTTTTTATACAACTATTAAAATAATGTTAGAACAGAATTTAAACAGTATATATTCAAATCTGATATTATTTTTTGAACAACCTTGTAGTTGGAAAAGAAAATCTAAAAATTTCTTTTTCTCCCTTAAAAAAAAAACAAAACTTTTTCCTCCACCCGATGTTCATATATGACCTTGAAAATTTAACTGTATTTTTCAAACTATCTAGAGGTTGATGTATTATTTTATTTATTTTTAACCTAGTTATGTTAGGCAAATAGAAAATCTAGCCTGCCAAGTCTGTTAGGATACTTCTAGATTAGTTATTTCTAAACCTTAAGTTAGAAAATGCTTTATATATCTTTATACCTTGCGCAGGAATTAGCTATGGTTTCAATTTTATTCCTAGAACTCACAATTGAATTTTTAGAAGTCCTTGATGGCTGTCCAACACGATTAAAGAAAAGGATAATGACTTGGAGGGTAAGTAGTAGCATTTTTCCTTCTCACTTTTTCCCCCTCCCTCTTTTGTTTTTCTCAGTCTCTAACAAAATTAGTAACCAAAAAAGTTAAGTGGACAGTATAAAATTGAAAAAAAATTTAGTTTTGGGATCAAATAAACACCTGGCTACTGTAATTATTGTGTATAACATTTATCCCTAACTTTGGACTGCCCAGTCAGCTGGGGCTGTAGAATATGCCAACTGCATCTCTGCAGAGGGGTAAGAGCCCATCCCCTACAAGTGTCCTAGATAGGACACTAAACCATCCAATGGCGAGGCTTTAGTCCTGGAGAATGTATACTCCTTCGTTGCCATTACTCTCAGGTCCACTCTGACCCAGAGTGGTAATAACTGCTAGTCCCATCTATGGGTCAAGTAGAACTGTTTAATCATTTACTATACTTAAAACCATTTAACTGTGCAAACAAATGAGCTCTGACTTGTTTAAAAATTGTTACCAATGAACTATTCAGTTACAAATCATTTAATATATATGATTTGGCATTAAATAACCAACAAGGGTTGATATACCATAAAATGCAACCAATCAAACTTTGAACTAAGAGGCTTATATATACACATTGGCTTTGTAGCAGCTAAATTTTGAATTTATCAGTTTATACTGACTAGAAATAAGAATTTATATAGTTTTAAATTGTTATAAAATGCAATTTATATAGTATTTAGGACAAACACATGGGCATGTTCACACAAACAGGCAACAAGCTCAGGATGAAAATAAGCTCATTAAGAGAGACAAAATTATAAACACATTCCAGTGGATATTTCTCTGTAACTGCATTAAACATTAGTTTGAATTTTAAATATAACTTTTGGCCTTCTTATCCCAAATATGGTGAGGCATGTGGCCAGAAAAAGTAATTCTTGTATAATACACACTCCTAACATTTGGGCTGAAAAATGGTGCATCTTGTACACGAATAATTACAGTGTAATGTTCTAATTTCATTTTATTTCATTTCATGATTTATCTATATTATATTATTACTGGAAAAGTGTGAATAGCTGAAATACTACACGATGACCACATTCTTTATTCAAATAAAAATTTATTAAATATTTATAATCTACTGATTATCTTTCATGCAAGAAAAATAAAGGATGTAATGGTTATTTACCTTCCTAAAGAAAATTTAAAAAATTATTTTACTGTTATGTAAGCATAGAATTACTTTTAAATATCACTCAAGTGGAGTGCCACAAGACTTTTTTTTTTTTAAGGGGCTAATTACATGTACACAACAATAGACAAAGGAAAATAGTTGGATACTGAAAATTCTGGATTGTTCATATTTTAAAATGGATTATATTTTCTACTTTGAAATAGTTGCAAAATTTGAATTTTCAGTGGCTTTATTAGCCCCCTCCTGCTAAAAAATAAAAATGATGATTAATGTGAAACAAGATGTTAAAACTTTTTGATGCTGATATTTTTTCCTTCTCTTTTCTCATTTAGTCTGGACGAGATAGGGAAGAAGATAGAGATAGAGAAGGTCCTCCAGAGAAGAAGGTGCGACCTGATGCACGACCACCATCCAATTCAACTCCTGCCACAACCACTCCTGCTATAGCTGGTAAGCCTGACCCGTCTAAGGAGCGTGCGAATCTCAGCATGTCTGAATCTGACAGAAAGGTTAGATTTAAACTGGAAAACCCTGTGAAAGTTGTGCCTCAAATGGATAAACCGAATTTTCCCCCAGATGCTGCTGCTACTGCACCTGGTTCTGGTTCCCAGTCTTCATTAGCAACAGCAGCCCATTCTTATAGCAACCAAAAGCTTGATCAGCGCAAGAAAATGCATAAAAGTTCAGTTCCACGTTTGGAAACTACTCCCAATATGAAAGTGGCTTCTACCACCAAAGCTCCTGATAGACACTCACATATAGTGCACCATCATCAAAATGCCCCACTCAAATTAACTATAAAAGCTCCAACGGCTCAGTCTGATGTTGATGCCAAGATGTCTGGTTCTGGCCAGGTGTCTAACAAATGGAGCCATCAGAGCTCCAGTCGCTTGAAGCTTGACAATCATTCAGGTTCTGCTAATCTAACTAAGCAACCACACATGAAAGAATATGCAGACCGACTGAAAGAATCTAACCACATGCCCCACTTAAAAAGTCACTCTGACTATTTACAGAAACAAGGGAGCAGCCGAATGCCTTCTATGGATCATGCAATCCAAGGCCAGTCTACGTCCAGTAAGTCCAACTTATATCAAAATAATAGTTATTCTGCAATGTCTAATGCTACAGTTGATATGCAGTATGATACCTCTTATAAAGCAAAAAGACCTCGCGCATGTCCTTCTGTTCACTCTTACAAGGTTTTACCTAAACACTCTCAAAGTAGCTCCCAGTTAATGCGGTACAATTCGTATCATCAACCACTTTCCTCTGACCTTAGAATGGACAATGATAAAGCACTGACTCATAATTTAGAGTCCAATGGAAGTGGATTATCTCAGCAAAGTTCCTTATCAACTAGGATGTCCTCTTCTGCCACAGCATCTACTGCAAGTGGGGGACGGGAACAATTTGATGAGCTGCAATTGCAACTGCAACAACTTATAGACATTCAGAAAAAAAATATTGAACAAAGTCAAAAATGTGCGATGGATTTTCACAATTAACAATTATTTCTTTTTCAGCAAATTTAATATTTTACAAAAAATAGCCCATGACGGGGGGTGGGGACTGGTGAGAGGGGTCCTAATTAAGATATGACTAGGAAAAAAAAACAAAAAAACCTCATTTATCTACATACACTCATAATTCATTAGACTCATTTAATACCATTTGAGAAAGAAGTTTGTCTTTTTGGGAACATTTGTTTTTAACTTTTCAGTAGGGTTGAGCCTGCTTGATTCCAGCTTTTTAATTTAGATTGTTTTGATCACTTTTGGGTTTTAAAATATTCTTTTTTTGTCAATCTGACTTAACTAGTTTAAATTTTTTTTTTTTAAACAGAATTTAAAAAAATATTTGCTATTTTTATTCTTTTAACTTTTGGATATTTTTCATTTTAACTTTTCTATATCCATAGACTATATTGCATGTTAACATTCCTGTTACAAGTAGCTTACCTACTTTCTTTCTCTCCTATCTATTTGAAAGGCTGAAGGAGCTGATTAGCTTGTACACAAAACTATAAAATTGCTCAGTCATCCCTCCCCCACTTCTCTCTCTCTCGTTTTTATTATTCAATATTTTCCAAATCATTTTTATTAGTATCATTTTATACTTTTTTAACTTCCATTTCTTTCATGGTTATTTATATATTTCATTATATTGAGTGCTTATTTTATTTCACCTGCATTCTCTCAATCATTTTATTTTACTTTGGCTATTTTCTCTCTCTATTCCCTAGGGCCTCTTCTTCAGCTCCTCAGTATTTTTATCCGTCCCTCTGTTAAGCCCAAAACTAAACAAAGCAAATCTTTACCCTTAAACTTTAGCATAAGTTATCAAAGCAGGTTTTTTGTGTCACATGAATATCTCTACTATTGTTTGATAAGTGTTGTTTTTTTTTTTGGTTTTTTTTCTAATATAATCCTTATGTTAACTAAATGCAGAACAACCAAAAATAGAAAATATACTCCTTGTCAAAGTAATAGGAGAATAATTTATTTAAATGTAGTTCTTATTGATTATTACCACAGGATCTTGAAATGATAATAGCTTTTGGTATATATTTTAAAATTTTTGAAAGTGGCTAGTTGTAGAGAAGGTATATTTCTTAAATACAGATTAGCTGCGCATTCATTTTCACAAGGTCTAACACCTTCAGAAGACATTCCCATTTATTTGCCTTCCAAACTTTCTGATATATTTTAGTTTAAGCCTATCACCTGTACAGCATCAGTTGGCAGTCATTAAATTTAACTTTCATCATTGTAATGAGCTTTAGAACAATTTTCATCCTTTCAAACACCACATTTTTCTGCATAAGTTTAGTCTTCTTTTTATTTAGGATAAATTTAGTAGCTGAAGTTTCAACCAATTTTATACAACTCTAATGGCTCACCTCCTAAGATCAGTTTTGCCTTGAAATTCCTGCTGCATTATTGAAGGGATTGTGTTTAAGTGAGATATTCAATTTCTAAATTCAAATTTACACTTTTGAATGCCGTTTTTCCATAACTACTTATAAAACCATTTTCATATATGAAGTATATACTAAGAGTTTTAATTTATATAAATTCATATAAAGATCTTGTGGCCATTACTATTAAGAATTATATTTCAATAAGTCATTCTCTTATTTTGTCCAGTAGTGTATGTATCTTGTCAACTAAGAATTATTCTGCCAGATGAATAATTTCTGACCTGAACTAGATCTCCACTAGCTGCCTCCTCTTCAAAAACGCACATGCAGAATCAACAATACCACAATTGTTTGGTTTGCAAATATTTTTCCCTATTTTGATTTATTCAGCACCTTCTGCACAGATTTTTAGAACGACTTCAATAGCTATTAAATAGTTTCATAGCAAAGATTACATGTTCACTAATATTTTGGTTAGGCTTTTCATCTCTATAAATATTTTGTAATGTCTGTGTTATTTTTAAAAGCTGTGATAAATCTGGTTGGTTTGTGACCAATTCCATGAATTCCATATGCAATACCTTTTATGTAGGGTCCGTTACATTAAAAGGAATATATCACTGTACGTTTTATGCTTTATGCAATTATCAGATTTTTGCATGGAGCATGAAACTAAATTTTTTTTTTTTTTTTCTATTTATTTTCTTTTCTTAGGTAGTTTATTTGAATTTTGTTTATGCATTTTTTTCTTAATAACAAAATGTGTGTGGTAAAATGGATGCAACAGAATGCTCTAGGTCTTTAGAAGTTTATTAGTAATGCATTAATTAGAAGTTTTTTAAAAATATTTTTTTCAAGGATGGATGGGAAGGCCTATATTACAGATGAGTTTGTGATGCTGAACTGCTGCATAAAAAAAAACCCCCAAAAAAAATCCCCCCAAAAAAAACCTAAGGTATGCTCTTAAAATTATCCCAATTTTTACTACTTATATTAATATTTGTATATCCATTATGTCTTGACCTTTAATAACCTATTCTTTGTAAATTATGAAGTTTAATCTAAAAATTAGTGTTTTTTTTTTTGTTTTTTTTTTTTTTCTTTACTTCAAAAAAAAAAAAAAAATCGAACATTTGTGTTAATATGCACAAATGTTAGATACATAATCAGAAGTTAAAACAAGGATTTCTAAGCCCTTTTTTTTTTTTCTTAATTACAAGATTTTTTTTTTTTTTCCCAAAAAAAAAAAGTCTTGGTCAAATATTTAACACTTACTAATGACTAATTGTTTACTTAAAGAATTAAGAATTCTTAAATTTTTACTTAATCAATTTGGAGTAATGTTTTGACTAATTTTTTGATGCTATAGACTCCCAATGGTTTGTTAAAGTGCTGCTTGAACTGACCATTTTAAAATGTTTCAAAACATTTTTACATTCTAATTATGTCAGTATTCACTCTAGTTGTCATAGCATAATGCTTTCCTTGATGTAGTACCGCATTAATTTGCCATTGCATACTTCATCAGGTAGCTGTCTCTAAATATATAAACTTGAGATAACTCAACCACCCTCTCAAAGTGAATGTTCTAAACTTTGTATTTGGAGCTTAAAATCACTACATTGAGGGATTAATACTTTTTTCCTATTATTTAAAAAGAAAAAAAAAATTCAAAAAGAAAAAAAATTTTAAAAATTAAATGAAAAAAAATTTTAAAACAAAAAAACAACACAAAAAAACCTTTTTAATCAGCTACTGTTACATAAATCAATCCTGTAAAGATAAAAAAAAAATGGAAAGATAATGTTAGTTGCCATCAATTAACTTTATCTTAAGATCTGATCCCACCTCCTTTTCAATCATGTTTTTACCATAGATATTTTTTTTTATATAGATGTCAATAATACCCTAACAAAATTTAACCCTGGAGCATCTTTAAAACTTTGTACTTACAAACTAATCACTGACAATAATTTCTATTAAAAGAATTCATTGCATTTTTTTTTTTGTAACTTACTTAAGAGCATTAATATAAATTTTAGTTAACCACACACACTTTTTTCTTTTTTAAAATTTTTTTTTCTTTTTTTAATTTCAATTCTTACTTTGGCTGATTGTCTATATGCCTGCTAAAATAGTATGAATGCCATACCTCATCAATTGCATCTTTATCTTTAATTTTTCCAAGAACTTCTTTAGGTACTAACACAAGGTATCTTTTTTTTTTAAAAAAAAGTAGCTTTTGTTTTATTAAAGCCACTCATCCAGGTACCTTGTACATAATTATCATATTCAGTCTTTCTCATTTGCTAGATTTTCTGCAAAGTTCATTTTAGCTTATATTTCTCCAAGATGATATAAATTTTGACTAGATCTCTTGACATTGTGTGGGTAAATTAATTATAGGTTATGTTCCAAGCTCTATAGCACCCATTTATTATATTTATATAAAGATAGCTGTTTAGAACAAAAATCTTAATTTGTTTTTTGTGATTTATTAATTTATTTTTAAGAAAATAACCATACTATTCAGCTTTGAGTACAGATATTGATTTGACTTTTATTGTATTTAAACACATTTTTTTTAATTCCCTTTAATACAGAAATTAAGATTTTTTTTTTCTCATCACCTGTTTCAGGTAATTGGGAATGATCTTAGATTGTGGTTCAACTTGGGTTACAGCATAGGGACTTGACTCGTGAAGTATGGTATTTAAAAAAATACTTACCTATGTTTCAGTTAGCAGTTTATAGACACATCAGAACTTTTAAACTCTGTACATATTGTACATAGTTGACTTCAAACAAAATGGCTGGGCCAGGGATGGAGAATAAAAGTATGTTTTTTAAATAAAGATAATTTAAAATTAAAAAAAAAAAAAAAAAAAAAAAAAATTAAAATTTTTTTAATTTACAAATATTTCTCATGTTTTAATGAGTTGTTTCTAAAGAACTTACCTTTTACAGTTCTGCTACTGTCAGTTTCTTTAGAACACATTGCTTTGGGGATTCCCTGCCACCCTCACGTTTTCTCTCTCACACATATGATGACGACTTGTGTATAAAATGTGGATGCTTATACATATCACTAACCATCTGGCTATCTGCAGTCATGATACATATTGCACTGCAGTTATTTTAACTTGGTAATTGACCCCACCGCATTCCTTTCATTTTTTTTCTCCCCTCTTGGGGTCCTTTCTAAATTATGCCAGAGATTTTAGCCTCCACAACCCACCTGATGTAAAATGAATTAGTGGGAATTATGAAGATACATCTACCACCTACACAACTAGTCATGGCTGGTGAATGCAATTAGTAACTTTTTTTTTTTTAATTCAATATTTTTATGGTTTAGGTTTAAAGAAATTTAAAATTTTGCAGATATAAGCCATCCCTAAAATGTCTTTCTCCTCCCTATTTGAAATTTATCTTAATTCTGGTTCGAGATTAAGATAGTTAATTAAAATTACTCTTTGCTAATGCAGAACAATGTACAAATTTTTTCCCCCCTGCTCTTTAGTCTTTTCCACATTTAGGTAATAAATATTGTCAACCATATCCACCTTAAGTGCCTCGTGACTAACTTCTATTAGATGTTGCTGAGAGCACTTATTCCAAGTTGTCATGCAAAGTCAAACTAGCTTTTTGCCATTTTTCTCTCTGACAAGATTGGCAGTTAGCTTGAATTCTATAAAATCTAGGATTTCTTTTAATGAATTTTGTTCATATCAGCATGTCTCTTTGGATTTTCTCCTTTCCCTGTCTGTCCAACATTTTATTAAAGCAGACTTTACCTAACATTCAATTACCGTTTTTAAAAAAATAGTTGGATTATTTCAACAATCAGGGCAAGAGAGAAAAATATTTAGTATTTTTTACTTTATAAATCCTAAAAGCTAAACTACATCTTGGGTTCAGGTAAGAGGACATCATTAATATATGACCTACCCTGCCCAACTTTTTTTTTTTTTTTTTCTCTTAACCAAATAAGGAATTGGATATTTTGCCTCTAGTAGTGACCAACCATTTACTGGTTATAGTGGGTATGAGTCTTGTAGCTTTCCCCATTGCCTGGGGCGAGTTGTATATGCCCTGGACTTTATCTTATGCATTGGTTCAGCTGCCACCTGCCTGTGTGATGGTAGTATGATGATTCAGAAATATTACAAAAGAGAAGGAAAACATATTTTTGTATTACCTGTTAAAAACTCTTGTAAATGAAATACTTCAAAGTATTGTCTTTGTACTTTTTACATACCCAATAAAAAAATTTTAAAAATTAATTTTTTTTAAAATTTATTTTTTATAACCTTCCTTTCAGCTAAAGTTTTGCATTTAAGGTTTTTGAAGTCTACATTCATCAGCTGAAATTAATTTTATTATATGGTATCCCTTCAGTTCACGGCTGGTGGAACAGCATTTAGAGAAATGATAATCAAGTTGTTTTAATGATAATATTTCTGTATTTATCTTGTAATTTACTGCAAAATTTTCCTAACATCCTTGTTGTGAGAGAAGGAGCATGTTCTATTTTAATCTTAATGCTGAGTAACATGTAACTATTTCTTTCCTCTCAAGTTCTATGCAAAATTTCCAAATACCATCAGCTTTCATTATATAAAGTAGTTAACCTTTCTACCTGACAATCCAAATTTTTTTTTTTTAAATGAATTGAAATGCTGTTACCATATACTGTTATTGGTGATTTAAATGTATTGTTTATTTACTTGTTTGAAATATTTGGAATTTAAAGTTAAGAATTCACTCAAGCAAACCATGCTTGTGAAATAAATTTTTAAAGTGTTAAACCAAACGTTCTTTGCCCATGTTTGTCCTTAGTAGATTTTCAGTTTTATTTGGTCACTTCAATTTGAATTTTTTCAGTAATCTTATGTTATATGAATATGACTTGATTTTTACCTGCTGATGAAGACAACAGGTAATCATGGTGACTTTCAACTAAAGGGGAACAATATTAATAATTATAATTTTACGAAAACAACAAACCTTTTGTAACCCCCTCTCCTCAAAAAAAATTTACAATTAATCGAGAAAACTAATTGTTGTCTTTACACAATGTAAAGATTATACGTACATTAAAAGAGTACTTGATAATGGTATGCATTTAGAGAAAATTTACTGTATAAAAGTTTTAAAAATTGAATTATGTAATCTAAGAAGTTTTTAACAATGTCTGATTAAAAAAAAAAAAAGAAAAAAAAAAGTCAATTGTTGAGTTAACAATTCATAAATGACAAATTTGCTAATATATTGAGTTAAGTTTTATTTCTAAATGAAAATAATAGTTTATCAAACTTTATTTATTGTCCCCCCACCCCCATTCAAAGAATGACTTTATTAATTTTTAATTTTCTTACAGGAGGTAAACATCTGTTGGTTTATGTCGGAGGATTGAACTGTTAGACTAGTTTGTTAACTATTATGCCACAATGGAGTGTCTAAGATTTGACTAAGCTTAGCTTTTGATCAGTGAAGCATACTCATTGCTACTTTTAACAATTGTACGTAATCTGATGTATGCAGCATATAAAGTAGGTGGGAGAATGAAGAGTACACATCAATTGTTTTTATTTTTTAAATTTTTTTTTTTATTTATCTTGTTTTTCTTGAATACACATCAGGTCAAGAATCAAATTGTTTGTTAATGCTAATACACAATTTATCCTTATCTCACACATTTGTTTACCAGGATTTGATATTTCCAGAGTGGTTTTGCTGTTGCCCAATCACAGAGGTAAGTTAACATATCCAATCCTACTTTTCTTTTTAGATCTTGATAAGATATACAGTATTGCCTATAAATAAGTGCCCCCTAAAAGTTAAATTTCTTCAAAAAATGTTTATATAATTGTTCTACCTTTTTATATAAGGTAATTTTCTACTTTAAAAGGTGTTTAAATAAGGGGGCTACCACTTAAAGATTATGATACCAAGTTATTTGGTTAAAGTAATCACAAAAAGCTTTTTTTTTTCTAAAGATGAACATTTTATATGCTGCTTTTTAGACTAGCCTTAAGTAGACACTGAACATTTTTTTAAAATATTTTATATTTTTCTTACAGTAACAAAAATAAAATTACTTTACATTAAAAACATTTTTGTATCCTGCATCCATATTCCATGAAACTACAAAATGTCAAATAATTGATCCATTTATAATCTTAAAAATTTACCAGATTATCACACAAGTGCTTAATTAAAATCAGATTCCATTTGAGGCCAACCATTACCAACTTTCCACTTGTTTTACACTGTCTGGTAAAGGCTTTAAGTGTGTCTCTGGTAATAAAAGCACCAATGATCCTCCAATCAAAGTTAATATTCCAAATATTGATAGAGGCAGCATAATATCATTCTTTGCCTGAAAGAATAAAAAAATTAGATTCAAATGAATAGTATCACCACAAAAGTTTTAGTTTAAGTCTGTTTTTTTTTTCTTTTCTGTTAAATCTTTAAAAAATATTCATACATTATTTCAAAATAATTTAATTGAATTATAGATAAGAATCTAACAGTTCTTACCACTCAGTTGATTTGAAACTAAATCATGGAAAATTTGGGTATAAACTATAATATTTTGTCTCATTGGAATGATTTCTTAGCTTCTCCACAACTGTTTTTCTAGAAAGAGTTCTCTAGTCATGATGGTTAGCACCCTATCAGATAAGCCTCTGAAATTAGACCATTTGTATACTGCAGTAACAATATCTCATCTGCTGTAAGTGATACCAACATTTGCCTAGGTAAAACATTAACTGCTGCATGACCATATGAAAATCTGATCTGATAAGCTTGTTGCCATGTCAGTACTACTGTATTGTCACACCTCAAAAAGCCTGGAGAAAATGCTTGATGAAAATTAAAAACAGCAGCTATACAGCCACTCACTAAGACATGCTGGATCAGCTGTGTGAACACTGTATGCTGTCCAGAGGACTTGTCAGTCAGTACATCACAATGAGATGATTCAGGTCTTACCAAAAGGAATTGACAAAGCAGCAGCCCAGGCCAAAATTTAAACTGCTTACTGATTTTATTTCCTATACCAATAAGCATTATACAACTAGCACAATCTTTCAAACATTTACTCAAAAATGAATAAGGGATCCTCATGGCATAATGTTTACAGTACTGGACTGCGGAATTAAAGTAAGCGATTCACTTTCAGACAAATACCCTTGGAAAAGGTATGAACCCCCTTATCCTTCCAGCTATGGGTTAAATAGTACCATTACTGTTCTTTGAGAAGGATGGATTTGGCATTAAATAATCCAAGAAGGTTGATATGCCATTAAAAAAAACATGCTTGCTTGCTTACTTACTTAGTCTGACATACAGGCCTCAGAAACAGCAGTTATTGTAAGCCACCTAAATAGTCCCCCATCTATATACTGATTTAGCAAGCTAATATGTATTAATATATTATTGGAGTTTGCTCCAAATCCAGTCTTGGGGGGGGGATTTTTTTTTTTTTTTTTTTTTTTTTTTTTACAAAAGTTACAATATTCATAAATTGATTGTTTATACTCACCAATAACATTACAAGAGGAGCTAAAATACTTCCAAGATTTTCAAAAAGAGATGCCGATCCCATAGCTTGATTTCTGAAATGAACAACCATGAAAATGGCCATTTAACAATCAAATTTTGACAAAATTTCCTTAGGTAAAAGTTAATAAAAACTTGTTGACCAATTTCGTATTATTTTTATCTTTAAAAAAAATTAACAGTGCTCTTCTACCTTTTATGACTTGGAGATTGTTTATACTGATCCTTGGCTAGCAAATGCTTTTGAATCATCCTGTCCCAACTGATTAGAAATGGGCTCACATTTTTCATGAAAGCTGCTGCCGATTTATTCTCAGGAAAACTACTGGCATTCATACTGGATGGTTAGAATTATTTGAACGCTTACTGTGTCCTCCTCCTAGACTTTTACAGGGTTAGGGTTTATTACTTAGGAGAAGATCAAACATTTTTGCACGAGTCTCAATTTGTGTGTGTGTGTGTGTGTAGTGCCCCACATTAAAATGACCTTGTGTCAGGTATGGATGAATATCCACTTGCCTCTAGGCATTCATCCCCCAACCTTGTTGAGTTGGGTGCTTGGCATAAAGAGGAATACCAATGAGGGCAAATATTTTTTGGGGACCTACTATGAATGAGTCTACATTTATGCACTGTCCCCACTATAAAATGACAATGCCACATTCTGGATTGGCCTCCTGATTCCATGCTGAACAAGTTCACTTTTTTCTATTATATATGAAAGATAGAAGAGCATGGTTAACAATGATTTGCATTAGCAATAAAGTAATTACATCAACAAAATTATGCCTTGAGATTAGGGGAGAGAAAAAACCCTTTTCCTATTTCCTCACCAAAATTTTGCTTGAATTGGCAAATGCCTGATAATTAAGTAAATAGGGTTCAACTTTAATATTATCATGCCTCATGTTTTTTTTTAAATAAAAATCCTGTTGAAAAAGAACTGGTGTTTATTAATTAAACATAACATTAATTTACCTGACTGCTGTTGGGAAGATCTCTGCTAATAGTAAGTAAATCATACTATAAGAACCAGAAATACCAAATCTTCCTATCATAGTCCAAACCAACATTAAAATGAATTTGTTTGGTATTTCTGAAAAGAAAGAAAATATTAATTTGAAACATTGTGAATGCATACTTCACAGTAAACTTTCATAAGTAGTTTTGTTAGATTCTTAAAAGTAATATTACAAGGTCTTGAAAAAAAGTTGTCTGAGATGAAGACAAGATAAGTTCACATCGGGGATGAAGTCAAGACATAGTCACAGAAAATACCAATCTCTTTATTATCAGTGTTGGATTTTCCTTTGGACTTGTCTTTAAAAAGGTTATTTGAGTCAATGAAGATTTCTTGTTTGACAAAGTGTAGGAAAGAAGGGCTTTCACTAACCCTGAAATTTAATTCATTCCCAATAGCACCCAACCCCTTTTTCAAAAATCCCCAGCTCTTATGTGCAACTGTTTCTCACATCTGAGAAAGTTCCCATGATTGACACTCAAGGGTCAATTATACAGGTAGGAAGTGACCACTTCATTACATACAAGTGTAAACATCTGTTTAAATAAATAATTACCTTCCCAATACATTGCAAAAATTCTTTCCTGGTTTTTATGCATGGATTCAGTGTGTGAGAGATTTTATTTTTAAAATTAAGCCTTATAGAAAAACTGCTTATCTGAAAAAATAAAAATGTATTCATGTAAAATTTTACATCCTTGATCTTTTTATATTTTGTTTACTTTGGTCTCTTTGTTTAATGGCTTATCAACCTTTGTGGGTTATTTAATGTGTCTAAACAGTCCTTGTTGAAGAAAAGCAGTTATATTATTTAACTCATAGCTTTAGAGGGTTTGTGAATTAGGAAGTAAGCAACTGTACGGCTACTGTTTTGTAAGTTTGTTTTCTTTCTTTAATGGCATATCAACCTTTGTGTGTCATTTAATGCCAAAACCATTTTTGTAGGTGGGCAGTGGTGATACTACTTAACCCATAGCTGATGCTGTTTTGTTGGGTACTACTTCTAGGATTTGTTTAATTCAACATCCTTGTCTAGTTCCTTTCTAGTTTTTTTAAAAATTCATTTTCATAATCATTTCACAGTCCAAATGATGCAACCACACAGTAGTACTAACAGTCAAATTTTAATCTGTTTATGTTTTCAGAAAGAAAAAATTTTTATTTCCATAGTATATAGTTAAATTAAATGCTATTTTCAATATTAGTTTTATCCAGTTACCTATCAAAGTTGATATCGAAAATAATGTTAACCCCCTTCACTGGTAGATAATTTTTTAATAAATCTGAAATATAATGTTAATTTGATCAGCAGTTATATATCATAGTACAACAGTATGAAAATAATAAAGCACTTTTAATAATGATATTTTGCAAAACAACTTTTACACAATCCTCCACCATAGTGGGGCTTCCTAGTGATGTATTAACATTATATTGGTCAATGTGTAGCCAATAGGAAAATGCCTTACATTGAGCTACTGAAAAAAGATGACAAAAAAAAGGTTGTTCTGCCTGCGTATCAAATGCGAAAAAAATATTACTCTACCTGCTAGCAAAACTATAAAATTTATAGATAAGCTTATTTACACAAAAGCAGTATCTACTGGTATAAAATTTTTAATGAAAAATAAAAATGGATTTTTTTACTCACCAGAATAAAAAATTCCTAAAGTGACTAGATTTGACAACCCGCATATTAACAAGAAGCCACAGATTGGTTTTCGGCGTCCCATTCTTGCAAAAGAGAGAGGCAAGGAAAAAAGAACTTCAGATATTATCAAAAAAACCTGTGAAATAGCATTTATTACTAATACACATTAACAATATCATCCTCAGTTATAAGTAAATAGTAAGGCAGACTGGATTCTTTAGCCTTGGCAAAGTAACTAGTCAAGGAGAAAGATAACTATTCAAAACAGCAATTTAAATGCTAACCTTGTGTCACATCCTGATTTTGGCGGAGGAGTTGGGAAAATACAAAGTTGTAAAAAAAAAAAAAAAAAAAAAAAAAAAATTTTTTTTTTTTTTTTATGGGATAGCTAAAAAAGTTTTTATATATACAGGGGTGGACAAAATAATGGAAACGCCTAGAATCTTAGTATCATAATTTTGAAACTCCTATAAAACCATCAAGTGTTTGTTATTTTTGTTTTTTGATAATTTTTCTCATCTTTTTACTATTATCATTTTTATTTTTATTTTTTTTTTACAGATATCATCATCAGAAGAAATCAATCAAAATTCATTAAAATGGCTGATCTATCAGACTTTAAAAGAGGTCAAATTGTTGGTGCTCATATGGCAGGTGCTAGTGTAACAAAACTAGCTGAATTATTTGGTATAGAAAGGAGTCTCAAAAGTAATGACAGCATTTGAGAAAGAAGGAAAAATCCCCTCGCTGAACCAAAACTCTGGAAGAAAGTCAAAGCTGTCTGATAGGGACCATTGGACTCTTATACAGATTGTTAGGAAGGATCACAAGAACGCATGGAAAATTACAGAAGAGTTTAATGACCATCTTGAGAACCCAGTTTCCTCAAAAACTCCCAGAAAAGAGCTGCACAAAGACGAATTTCACAGGAGTTGCAATCAGAAAACAATATTAAAATAAATTTGTTTGAAATTTCCAGGGGTTTCCATTATTTTGTCCAACCCCTTGTGCGTGTGTGTGTATATATATATATATATATATATATAAAAATGGAACTAGAAGAAAACTCAAACCTGGTTAAATTATCATTATAAATTTATTTTGGCAATGAATATCATACTCTTCAGCATTTAAAGCCATTTGAAGAGAGGACGAGTATGATGATATTCTTCGCCGAAATAAATTTATAATGAAAATTTAACCAGGTTTGAGTTTTCTTCTAGTTCCATTGTATACGCTCTGTATGTGAATTTTATTATATAGACCTGGAAAGGGAATATTAACAATAGTCATACATTGAGTACTCCCATAGATTTATATGAAATTCCTCATATATCCTATACACAATTAATCTACACTCATTGTCTTTGAACACTGGATGGAGAGATATATATATATATATATATATATATATATATATATATATATATATATATATATATATTATATATAAAATTAGATCTGCTAAAGTACCATTAGTGGAATGTAATATTTTACATCTTATCGTAACTGAAATTATGTGACCACTTACATAACAATTTCCTTTGTTAGTTACTGAATTTTTGAGATGAAGCTTGTTGATTTTTATCATTCAGTTTTCTAAGTATTGCCTTCATTTTTATTGTTATATTCTCAATGTTTTAGCCCTGCTGATATGTCCTCCGGCCTTCTTCAGGTGTTTGTCGAACTCAGGAGCCGGCACAGAACTTCAAACCACATCCTTTATTTAATCGACAGGTTTTTTTAGTTCGGATTTCGTTAACCATAACCGGGTATAAGTATTCCTGTATTGTTACTCACCTACAACCTCCAGATGATTATCTCTTTTAGAAGCTTAGGGAACCAACCCCTATAACCATTACGCTATGTGTCCTGCTGGACATGGTTCAAAGTTCTGTGCAGGCTCCCCGAGTTCCACAAACATCTGAAGAAGGCCAGAGGACATATCGGCCGAAACGTTGTATTTCCTTAGTTGTTTAAGTTATATTCTCAGTGATTATTAAATCATCATCATCATTTAATCTTAATTAGCATCTTGTTCATCAATGATGTCTCTGTTAAAGTTTAGTAGAGTTAGACTTGCCACAAAACAGTCCATGTTATAAATAAATTTAAAATCCTGCAATATATAACATAACACTAAGAAATAAAAGTTTACATAATATATGGTGTGGATAATTTTCATACTGATTTAACAAAACCAGGTTTATTAAATAATTACTTGGGGGCTATTGATTTTTAATTTTAACATTTTATTCTTAAATGTATTAGAAACAATCCTATACATGATTTTATATTGAGATTTTTAAAAAAAAGTAATCTTTTTTTATATGTATTCTTATTAAGTTTTGTCAGTCTTTTTTATAAGATATTTTAGTACATTAAACATTTTCTGCTAGTTTTCATGAATATTTGTAGCAATCTTAAATTGTGTATACATTAGTTATTAAAGAAAAGTTTACAATTTGGATTAAGACAACTTACCTATTAATGATAAACATAACGACGATATTGGCTCCAATCTCAACTGTAGCACTAAAAAATAAGTTGATATAGATGTTCCCTGGTAAAGCTGGTGTATTCAGTAAGATGCCAAAATAACTTAGACTGACTACCATCCTACAAAATATTTTTTTTTTTTTTTAAAAAGCATGATTATAAAAGAGTAAAGAACAATTAATTAAAATGACTAATTTTACAAGATTAAACTTTTTTTTTAAACAAACTCAAAAGATCACCATAGACTGTTTCAAGAGGGAGACTCAGTGATAATAGCTATTCATGCACTTTTATTTAAAAGGAAATAGAGGTATTTGTATTTT
Organism: Sepioteuthis lessoniana; assembly: GCA_963585895.1. NCBI lineage: Eukaryota > Metazoa > Mollusca > Cephalopoda > Myopsida > Loliginidae > Sepioteuthis > Sepioteuthis lessoniana. Next base: position 76,103,513 of record OY757916.1, on the reverse strand, counting down.
CAGATACTACAAGATATTTTTGGGGTTCTTTATGGTTCTGTTGATCAACTGATTTTAAATGGCATGTTAACCTGTATAGGCTTATTTTATTCTTAGAGATTAAGGAATCACATTCATTATATATACATTTATATTTTTTGTGCACTTGTTTCTGAAGAGGTTTCTTTGTACAGTTGAAGCCACATTTATAGAGCAATGAATAAAGAACAAATTCTATCCAAAAATTGAGAACCCAGCACACTAATCACAACTTTGTTTGGGTTGGGTTTTATGGCATATCAACCATTGTAGGTTATTTAATGCCAAATCCATTTTTATGTAAATAAACTGTTCTATTTAAAACAAATCAGTTTAGCATAAGTACAGTTTAATTGTCAAAAACATTTCAATTTCAAACTATTCAAGCAGTTATATGTAACAATTCAGTTAAGTGTAGATACAGTTTTAATGTCAAAAGCATTTCTATTTCAAGCTATTCAGTTTACTCAATTCATTTTAGCATAAGTATGCTTGTAGTTCTATTTAACCCATAGATAGGGCCCTATCAGGTGCTACCACTCCAGGCCAGAGTGGACCTGGGAGCGATGGCAATGAAGGGGTACTCCACATTCCCCAAAGCTCCAGCACTGTTGGAACCTCACCATCAGATTGTTTAGTGTCATATCCAGGATACTCGTTGGGGGGGGGGTCTTACCCCTCTGCAGAGAAGCAGTCGGTGTATTCTACAGCCCCAGCCGACTGGGCAACACAGCTTTATGGTAGGGGCTTTTAAGGGTAGATGCTCGTTAAAAGTTGCGAGATCTATAAATCTTTTCTATTGTCTTATAATGTTACTTATACACAACTAGTTAATAATTTAAAATTGATAAGTTTGTAGTTTGGGTTTTCTATTAAGAAAACCTGAATTACAGCCCAGTTGGCTGGGGTTGTAGAATACACCAACTGCATCATGTAGATAGGTAAGACACTCCTCCCCAATGAATATCCTTCTGATGATAAAGCTCTAATCCTGGAGTTTGGGGGAATGTGAAGTACTCCATTGCTATTACTCCCAGATCAACTATGAGTGGTAGTAGCTGTTAGGGCTCCATCTATGGATCAAATAGAACTGTTTAATTATTTACTAGACTTTAAAACATTTATGCTGAACAGAATTTCTTGTGGTAGATGACAATACATTTAACTTTGTGCAAACAAATGAGTTCTGACTCATCTAAAAATTGTTACCGACGAACTATTCATTTTCAAGTCATGTATATTAAACAGTGAATCAATGTTTCAAAACAATAGGTGTAATGATAGAAGTACTGAAAGCAATGATATTCCAGAAGTAGTTGATGACACAAAATTATCCCAATCATAAGTTCATTTTAGCTAGTAATATCATTTTCAACATAGCCCACTTATGAAATATTACTGACATGTTTTAATATTAGCTAACACACACATAAACTACCTCTATAATAATTCTTAAATTTGCATATAAATTTTTTTTGGCCTGTTTACCAAAACCTTTTTCATTCCCCAATAATACCTGCATTGGAAAAATAAGGTCTAAAAAAATTTGATTTTGAGTTACTATTACTGTGTTCTTAACCTGGATTAATAGGTTTGGCTTGGTTTTATGGCACATCAACCATTGTAGGTTATTTAATGCCAAATCCATTTTTATACATATAAACGGTTCTAATTCAAACAATTCAGTTTAGTATTGTTTTTTGTTTACACACAGTTTGAATGTCAAAAACAGTTCTATTTTAAACAATTCAGTTTAGCATAAGTACTCAGTTTGAATGTCAAAAACAGTTCTATTTCAAACAATTCAGTTCAGCATAAGTACACAGTTTGAATGCCAAAAACAGTTCTATTTCAAAAAAATTTAGTTTAGCATAAGTACACAGTTTAGTTCTATTTGACCCATAGATAGCACCCTATCAGCTGCTACCACTCCAGGTCAGAGTGAACCTGGGAGCAATGGCAATAAAGGAGTACTCCGTGTTCCCCAAAGCTCCAGCATTACTGGAACCTCACCATCAGATTGTTTATAGTCATATCCAGGACCCCTCTGCAGAGAAGCAGTCGGTGTATTCTACAGCCCCAGCCAACTGGACAATGGACTAATATGTAAATAGTCTGTATTGCCATGTCTTTGTGACCCCTGATGTGGTATATAAAATATACAGACAGAAAATAAAATTGTGGCACTGTTTCAATTTACTCCTCATTAAACATAAGCCTAAAATAGTTGAATTACAGTAAATGATCATATTTACGTATCAATTCAATTAATTCCTAGAGTAAAATCATTTGCAATACATTAAATGTACAGGTAATAAAGTTGGATCACATAAGCAGATCAATATGCGTAGATGCTAAAAATCAAGTTAGATTGATTTTAATAACATGTCAACCATCTAGGGTTATTTTATGCCGAGAGGTTAGGGAATCACATTCACTGTACATTCATAATTACATTTTTGGGTAGTTTTTTCTTAAGAGTTTTTTTGCACACAATCTTATCAAATATCAATAATTTTTAAACATCTGTTTGACACATGGTACAACCACTCCAGGTCAGAGTTGACCTCAGAGTAATGGCAATTAATGTGTACTCCACACTCCCCAGATCTCCAGAACTGGAGCCTCACCATCAAATGCAGTTTAGTGTCATATTCAGGACACCACTTTTTTTGGGGGGGGGGTCTTACTCCTCAGCAGGAGGCTTACTCTAAGTTCTGCTGACTGGGTGGCAAAACCAGAAGAGTATCAATAGTGCTCCAACCTTATGCACATATTGTACTCAGATCATCCAGCAGTGTGATGCATTTTATTTTCTGTCAGTATATATGCAAATGTAACAACTGTTATCAAAATAATAAAATAAAACATTTTTGAATTAGTAATAACATACAAGAGGTAAAAAGTGATGAGAGTATACAGTAGCATTCGAGGTGTTGAAAATAGTGATCGGATGGATACGGTTACTGCAATATCTGTTGACAAAGTTTCCAGACCTTGTGCATTGTTTTGGCTCTTTTCAGTGTTAGTGAGACAACTCGTTGATTGGAATGTTTGAACTTCTTCAGAATTAGAGGTTTCCAGTCCATTCTGTTTAAGATAAAGATAAGTCTTTTTATTATTGGTCTCTTCAAATATGCGAGTGTCATCAGGAGTAGATTTTTTCAGTGTGTCAGAAGGCATCAAGTGATTATGATGATTGGTCTGGTTTGTATCAGGAAGGAAATTGGAAACTTCTGGACTTTGAGAATCATCTCTCTTCTGGTTGTTAGGATCAGTGGGACATTCAAGGAGATCATCAGGAAAAAGTTCTAAGGGCAGGTTTTTCTTATTCCACTTGGCTGAAGACTGAAGAATGGTTAATGTTTCTTTATAATTTCCTTTTAAGAACAACCAGGTAACAGATTCAGGCAGAAACCTGCAATGGATGGACAAATATCAGTGTCTGGGGGAGTATGCAAAAGTATAAATACAGTAATGGTTATAAATAAGTACACACCTAACAATTTTTTGATAAATAAAATTAAAAAATAATTTTCTAAACCAAAAATACTTGGATCTTATTTTTAGTGGAATATCATGATTAAATTAGGTATTATTTATTACCAAACTCTACAGCATTTAAACTCTATAACTAAAAACTTTTCAAAAATAAGTACGCCCTTATATATATTAATGCAGTTTCAGTACAGTAGAGTTTAGGAATAATAAAAAGATATTCAATATTTGTTTTGATTATGTAATGTTTCTTTGCACAGTTAAATATATATTAGGTATCTCTGTCTAATACAAATAATTTGACATTCAATGGAATCCTAACAGGCTCCAAAATTCTGGGTTCAAGTGGATCTAGGAGTAATGGCAATGAAGGGGTACTCTACACTCACCAGATGACCTCATCATCAGATACAGTTTAGTGTCATACATATGAAGGAGTCATACATATGACTCCTTTTGGTGGGGGAGGGGGTCTTATCTTTCAGCAAGAAGTAGTCACCATATTCTAATTATCAGGTAAATTTTTACTCAATTTTTTTCACTGAATAATGTTCAAGATGTTTGATAGGACAGTTTAATTTAGAAGAAAATTAACTTCTTATAAAAGAATTGGTCATGACGTACTTATTTATGGGTAATACTCAAGAAATTTTTGTAAATATTCAATAAAACAGAACAATGGCACCTATGGGTTAAAAATCAGAGACCTTGGTTTAATTTTATTTTGACTCTTGTCTTTCTACAAAGTTCAAATTTGTGTAAAAATTATCCAAACCGTCTCACTTTCAACTGCTGTTGGTCATTTTCAAGGGTAAATTTAAATGTTTTTTTTGAATTCAAAGAAATGTAGATAAGTCTTTTTTTTTGTATGACAAATTTAAATTCATATCTTTTCACATGCTCATTAACCAGCCATTACTGAACTGTTACAACATATGTAAACTATTTGTTGATTGGTTTGGTTTCTTTGTTTAATGGCATATAAACCTTCATAGGTTATTTAATGCCAAATCCATCTTTGTAGAACAGCAATGATACTATTTAACCCATAGCTTTAAGGGAGTTCACACCTTTCCCAAAGTGAAGGTAAGAGCATGACAGAAATTTGAACCCTTTTACCTCGAGGCCACAGTCCAGTACTTTCACCATTACATCATTTGTTTGCTTTTACTATTGAAAATGATTTAATTTTATAAAAATAATTAGTATAACTTAATGTATAAAAAGATATAATTGATATAATTATATAAATTATAATTAAAAATAATTATAAAATATATAAAAATATATAATTAATATAATTATATAATGAAAGGTTGTTGGCAACCATAGTCGAGGGCGACCAGAAGGCTTCCTTTTCAATAGCTATTACACCGAGGTGTAGGGGAGGGTGCTACTCCTTTCCCTGGATTGCTCCACTTTACCCTTGATACGTACCTTATAATGCTGAGTGTTAAGCAAGGAGGTATCAAGTACCATTTTTGAAGTCTTTGGTATGAGGCGACCTGGGATTGAACCCAGGTCTGGTCTCCCGAACACTCTACCCACTAATCATAATTAATATAAAAAAATACAATTGATATAGATTAATTTTATTAATTTTATTTTTAAAAGCAATAGGGTGAAAACTTCAGACAATTTCTAAAAGAGCTTTAACTAAACATTTGTAATCTAGTGGAAAGAAAAAAAAAAGTTGTAAAATGATTCAAAACAACCAGGCCTGTTGGTCTTAATCAAAACATTTAAAAGAAAAATTGCCACGCGTGTGTGTGTGTGTGTATATATATATATATATATATATATATATATATATATATATATATATAACAAGCCTATAGCAATGCTGTAAAAAAAAAAAATTACAGCATATATGAAATTGGTAATAATGTTAAGTTCATATCATTATTAAAATTTTCAACACAGGGATCCCCAACCTTTTCAGTCCTTGACCACAAAGCTTAAGAGAACAGAAGAAAAAAGTTAAAATTACAAGGTAACAATCATAATTTATTAATAAAACATCTGCTGTTGTTTGCAATTCCAAAAAGATGTAATATCAGGGTTAAATGAAGAGGTTGATAGAAACACATCAGACAAGTGATACCTTGACAGTTGCAAATGCAGCATACTCTTAGTATGCTTTATTTTGAATAACAACAGTTTACAGAAATGCCAAACATACTCACTACTGGTTGGATGAGGGCGATAAGGTTCAGGGATCGTTCTGGTAGAAGCACGTAGATCCTGTATAAATTGAGGATGTGGTAAGCAAGAAATTATGACTTCAAATCTTCTAAACACTGAAGATCAATGAGTTTCATTTGCAGTTGAAATGGCACTTCTTCCCAGTCAATATCAAAAGACTAGGAGAAAATTTTTGAAGGTTTGGTGTAGGCCAGCAAAAAACTGGTTTTGAGGGCCACATGCAGACTACAGGTTGGGGACCTGTTTTAACATGCAAGTCTTTAAATATATGTTTTTCAAATTATGCATGTGATTTCCAATAATTATTAAAGTTTATAATAACACAAATGTCAGGCAACCAGTGAGAATAAAACTCACTACAGTATTCTTGGTTAACAAAGCAAACTTTTTAACCATTACTCCACAATAAGTTAACCATTAATAACTCTTTCAAATGTTGTGTAAAAGAAAAATAATTTAAGTTATCTCCCTTGAAATTTTGATTTGGTTAGTTAGGTTTCTTTGTTTCAATGCCAACACCATCCTTATAGAAGAGCAATAATACTATTTAATCCATAGCTGGGGGGATAAGGGGTTTCACACTTTTCCCAAAGGTATTAGTCCAAAAGTAAATGTTAAAGCACAACCCAAGTTTGAACTTGCTTACTTTGAAGCTGCAGTCCAACACTTTAGTCACTATGTCATGGGGACTCTTTTGATTTGGAGCATAATGGTTAAAAAAGAAAATGCACAAATACACATGGTATTTTTTATGGTAGATATCTACACTCTTTAGAAGGATAAGTTAAAAGTTTTGCAATATTTTGATGCAGCCAGTTTGCAGTTTTAAAAATCAAAAAGCTTCCATTAATTTTCTTCCATCACAATAATGACTAGAAGTAGGAATCAAATGCAATAGATCATTAGTTCAGCAACAATGAGGAATGGCACATATAGAAAGCAATAATAATGGATAAGCTCTCTGTGAGACTCAAACCCATATCACCTTTTTGCATTGCTTAAACTTAATTATCTCTACAGCTGCTTTATCAACTAAGCTATGAGAGCACCTGTTATCACAGACATTCAAAAATCCCACCTATAAAAAGCATCTAAACTGAAAAAAGAAGATACTACCTGTCCCATAATAGTTGTTATATATATATATATATATATATATATATATTTCATATACTAAATGTAACTATTAAGGGAAGTGTGCCACATGTGGTATAATCGTTAACAAGCTAGGCTAGCAGACTATTACAAGTGAATTAATTTCTCACGAGGTGCCCTCATACTTTTAGACTTGTCCAAAAACTAAGCAAGGCTAAGAGGAAGCAGTTAGTAAAATTATCAAAAAATGTTATGACACACAATGTTATAAAAAAAAAGAAAGAAAGATATATATACCACCAGAGTAGAAGAACAATAAGGTTTGGTAATGAAATAAGAATCTGTAAAATCTTCCAGTCTTTGATTAAATATCCTATGAGTGCAAGGACCATAATGCCAAAAGACCAGAAAAAAGAGACTCCAATAACAGGTAAAGTACGATGAGTGGAAGGCAAGAATTCAGCTATCATGCAGTACACAATCAAAGTGATAGTCTGAAAAAGGTAAAAAAAAGTAAAAGCACTTTTAGTTACATTCAAAGAATATCCATGCAATGTTTAAAAAAAGAAAAAAAAAACTTAGTTATCTCAAACAATAATTCAAAATATGGACAAATACAATTTATTTTTTATTGAGAAGGAAAACTTACATTATCAAAACCCTATAATTGTAGCACTGGAGATATATAACACTGTAACAATAGAACTACAATCAGACCAGAGAGGTCAAACTCAGTGATAATCAAAGATCCAGCTTCCATAAATCACTCAGTTATTTTGTACCAGCTTATCACTGAGTAACAGATTCCAAGGGAGGAGAGTATTATACAAACTATACAAGTGTATAGCAATGAAAACCATGAGATGCAGCATAGTGGATGTGAAAAGCAAGGTGAATCAATCTAAAAGCAGGTCAATGGTGTGATTCACCTAATACTGAGCAAAGGAACTTCATAGGTCAATGGCCAAGATCAAATAGTTCAGTCAGGAAATTACTGCTACTAATCTATAAGGGTGGCATCTAGGGAAGAGAAAATCAGCCATCAAAAGATTACCATGAATTAATGTATATCATATTGCAAGGAGGCACTCACAGTGTAACTGTTATAATTGTAGGAAATGGACACAGGGATCAGATTGGTTGGTTCTGGTTTATGGCATATCAACCTTTGTAGCTTATTTAATGCAAAATCCTGTTTATACAAATAAAAAGTAAAGTCAACTGTAGTCGAGGGTGACCCAAAGGCTCTCTTTTTGATAGCTATTACACCAAAGGGAGGGCACTACTCCTTTCCCTGGATTGCTCAACTTTACCCTTGATCCTTACCTTATATTGCTGAGTGTTAAGCAAGGCAGCATCAAGTACCATTTTTTGAGTCTCTGGTATGACTCGACCTGGGGTTGAACCCAGATCTCCTGTGCCATTGGCGAACACTCTAACCATTATGCCAATGTCCGGTATTATACAAATATAGATTGGTAAAAAAATAGTTTTCAGGTAACATTAATTTGAAATGAGCCAGAGCTCATTTATTAGCACAAAATGATATGGTTAAACAGTTTTATTTGACCCATAGATGGGACCCTAACAGGTACTACCACTCTGGGTCAGAGTGGACCAGACAGTAATGGCAATAAAAGAATACTTGATATTCCTCATGATTCCAAGACTGCAGTCTCACTATCAGATGGCTTAGTGACACATCCAGGACACTTGTTGACAGAAAGGGTCTTAGCCCTCTGCAGAGATGCAGTTGGTATATTCTACAGCCCAAGCTAAGTGGGCTTCAGTGACCAGAATTTAAATCTTGGACAAAACTGTTTGCATTTCACATAATGTTGATACCCTTGGGAAAGGTATGCCTCCAATTATTCTCTCTCCAGATATGGGTAATTAGAAGGGTGGACTGGGCTCTTTAACCTTGGTATGGCAACTGATCTAGGAGAATGAAAACTGAATTCAAACCTGTTAAATTCTGCTTATATATCTTCGAAACCCAGTAGAGGGGTTTAGGTATATATATATATATATATATATATATATATATATGAAGAAAGCAGAAAAACAATCCAAATAGGTGAATTTATTATGATGTGAAGTCAACGTGAAACATTTCAGTTTCAGTAACCATCATCAGGACTTTGATATCAGAATAGTTCACATAGCGATGGATGCTTGTCGAGATAACAGGAGCAAATGAAATGTATACAACAAAAAGATACGAATGTGCACATAGCATTCTTAATTTAAAAGTGTTAAGAACGTGTTTAGCACATGGAAATATATTTGAAAACGTTGGATTTTTTAAAGAAATGAGATAAATTCTCCCATTTTTTAAGAAATACATAAAGACAAGTAAGTTTTCATATATATGGATCGTTTTGAAGTCATCCATGTTAGATATCATGTAAGAATGTATTTGGTATTTGTTTTTCATACTGTTGGATTTTGATCCATATTTACTTTCATACTGTCCTTTCGGTCTCACCACCTGATGCAGAGTAGTGTCATAACCAGGACACCCATTTTTTTGCAGTGGAGAAGTTCTTACTCCCTTTGCAGGGCATTCAATTCAGTGTATTCTAAGCCCTGTATACAGGACAGTAGAAAGTGAGTTAAGAACAAAATACATCCCTTATAGTGCTACATGTACAGGTCCAGAAGCAAAATTAGGAATATTCTAGTATAAATGACTATTATAAAACAAGATTAATTCTAATTTTTTAAAAATTAATAACAAAATAAGAAGATAGACACAAAACAGTAAATTTTCTCAATATTGCAGTTATTTTTTCAATTATTGTATCAACATGCCTTCAAAATAAATTCTTCAGACATTTTATTCTATTCCTCCTCAATAGCAGTCTAGAGCAAACCAATATTTGGATGGGAAGTTGCATTTGTTTTGTTCTCTAAAATGCCCCATATAGCGTAATCAAAGGTGTTAAGGTCTGAGCTTGATGGAGTCCATAAATTTGAAGCCCAAAATAGAGAAAATTGGTTGGTTGGTTGGTTGGTTGGTTTTTATGGCTTATCAACCTTTGTAGGTTTTTTAATACCAAATCAATTTTTATACAAATAATCAGTTCTATTTCAAACAATTCTGTTTAGCATGAGTACACAGTTTAATTGTCAAAAACATTTCTATATCAAGCTATTCAGTTTTGTGAAAAAGTTCTAATTCAATCAATTCAATTTAGTACAGGTACAGTTTTTGTCCACTCACAGCTAAATGTCAAAGCAGTTCTACTTCAAACAATTCAGTTTAGCATAAGTATGCAGTTTAATTCTATTTGACCCAGAGATAGGGCTCTATCAGGTGCTACCACTCCGGGCCAGAGTGGACCTGGGAGCGATAGCAATGAAGGGGTGCTCTGCATTCCCTAAAACTCCAGCATTACTGGAACATCACCATCAGACTGTTTAGTGTCATATCCAGGACACTCATTGGGGTGGGGTATGCCTTTTGCAAAGGTGCAGTCAGTGGGCAATTAAAATAGAGAAAAAATTTCCGGACAGAATTTTTGTATTTTTTGCACCTCATGAGCCTTTTTGCTTTCATCTTTGTATGGGGAGTCCTGGCAAATGACTTCAGTTTTAAATCTTGTTTAATTGCTGTCCTCACAATTTTCTCAAGGACTTTCAATTAATTAGCATGCTTTCTTATTGATGTTGTGAGGTCCTTCTTAATTGCCATAGTGAGAACAGTTAAAAAAACCTTTTCGCTTTTGGTTCAATCCTCCACTCTCCCTTTTCCTTGAAAAACACTTTTTCTATAAAAAAAAAATTTCTTTGCTTTATATATGGTAGACAAAGAAACTCCAATTATTTTGGAAATTTTTTTGGCTTGGTTTTGAGATTAAACAAATCATAGATTCTTTGTTGTTTTTTCTTGCTCACTCATATTGGGCTAAATTTTAATGAAAAAGTGCTTGAATAATAGAGCTAGTCATAAAAATTTAGATTTATCATTTTTTTTTTTAAATTGGACTAATCAGGCTAAAAAAAAAAAAAACTTTTGAAAAATTATTCCATATTTTGCTTCTGCACCCTGTAGAATGAGTATAGCTCTGAGGTGATGATGAATAATTATCATTAGATGCTTCAGTAAGCTGATTTGAGATTATACTGAGGTCACTGGTACATAACATCAAAGTAATGTATCTCTATATCCGCCTCGAACAATTAGGACTATTAGTTTGATTTGGTTAATGGCATATCAACTTTTAAGGAAGACTAGTGAAAAATTGAAAAAAAAGTTTTTGAGCTCACTCAGTACTATCACAATGGATATTATTACATGTTATTTATTACCAAACTCTACAGCATTAAAAATTTCTAATCAAAAATGAAATTACAATACCTCAGTAACCAAAAATAAAATTCCACAAAGAAAATATATGAATTGTACTTATTTTAGACTGCTACATATATTTCTTGGTTACAAAGTTTCAATGCTATAGAGTTTGGTAATGAATAATAACAAATAGTATCTGTTGTGATTGTATCATGTTCCAATAAAATGAAATTCTAGTATCTTTGGTTTAAAAAAAATTCAAAATGGACTTTAACTAAGTTAAAACTTAATATTGACAGAAGAGGGAAATAAGAGGGGGGGGATTAATTTTTTTCTCTTGGAAGCCATGGGAAGCAGCATGGTGGATGTAAAGGCGAGTGGATAAACCCTCAGACGGTTCAACGCAATGCCTAACCAGGCCCTGGGGGTAAGAATACTACAGTTCAATGGCCCAGATCAAATAGTTCAACTGGGGAACTACTGCTGCTCATCTATAAGGGTGGCTTCTATAGAAGAGAATAAAAACAGCCATTAAAAGATTACCATGACCCACACTCAAACCACCTGTCCAAACTGCATTACTCTTAAAAAAGGGGCACATCTTGCTAAGGTTGGAGCCCTGGTCTCAGTGTTCGAAAAATCAGTTACAGAGCTCAAACTAAAACAAAAATTACTAAAATAAAAACACACAATACAAACAGCGACATTTAATATTAGAACCTTAAATAGAATAGGTCAACTACCAGAGCTGATTGCATCGGCAATAGATCATAACAGATATAATATGCATACAAGAACACAGGTACACTCATAGTGGGGATATTAAATATCATGATACTAGCAATGGATGGACGCTACCCACTGTATCTGCATGGAAAAACTGTCAATGCCATGATAGGAGGTGTAGGTATACTTATAGGACCATGGGCTCTAAAATCACTAAATAGCATAGAGAAAATACAACCTCAGATGATGGTAGCTACTTTTAATGGCAACCCCAGCGCAACAATCATCTCCTGCTACAGCCCTACCAATATTAGTGAAGAAACTGACCTCATTGTCTTCTATAACGAGTTATCCTCCCTTGTTCATAGCATCCCGAAACACAACATTTTCGTCATTGGTGGAGACATGAATGCCCACATTGGTCAAAACATAAACCACAAATTCAGTTTACACATCTTGTCAAACAGAAATAGAGAACATCTAACAGATTTCATGCTAGAAAATAGATTAACATGCCTCAATATAAAATTTCAGAAAAGGGATGGTAAACTATGGACCTACACCTACCAAATAATACTAAAGGACAGATAGACTATGGCTTTCGGAGAAATAGATCCACGACGTCACAAATTTTGACAATCCATTGGATTCTTGAAGGTGTACATGCAAAAAACTTAGAGACCACAACATTATTTGTCAACTTTGCCAAGGCCTTTGACTCCATACACAGAGGAAAGATGGAGCAAATTCTTTTTGCCTATGACCTACCCAAAGAAATCATCGCAGCCATAATGATGTTATATAGAAACACAAAAGTAAAAGTCTGCTCTCTGGATGGAGACACAGACTACTTTGACATTGTAGCAGGTGTAGACTACGTGCTTAAAACGTCTATTGATAAAATGAGACAACGGTTTCAAGCTGACAAAGGAAAGAAGCAGAAGGTACCCCGCACAAACAATTACAAACGCAGACTACACTGATGACATAGCACTTCTGGCAAATACACCCACCCAAGTTGAAACCCCGAGACATAGTCTGAAATGAGCAACTGGTGGCATAGGCTTCCATGTCAACACAGACAAGACGGAATACATGTGCTTTAATCAAAGAGGCAACATCTCTACACTAAACGGTAGTTCTCTGAAACTAGTTGACAAGTTCACCTACAAAGGAAGCAGTATCTCATCAACCAAGATTTGTTTTTCAACACGCGACTAGCAAAGGCATGGACAGCTATCAATAGGCTATCGGTCATATGGAAGTCACATCTGACCAATAAAATGAAATGCAGTTTTTTCCAAGCAGCGGTCATATCGATACTGCTGTATGGATGCACTACATGAATGCTAACTAAACGAATGGAGAAAAAGCTTGACAGCAACTACACAAGAATGCTGCGAGCAACACCCCACAAAGCAGCAGCTGTATAGCCACTTACCACCCATCACAAAAACTATCCAAGTTAGACGAACCAGACATGCGGGACACTGCTGGAGAAGTAGGGATAAATTCATAAGTGACATACTCCTGTGGACCCCTCCACATGGATGAGGAAAGGCAGGATCACCAGCTAAAACCTACATACAATAGCTCTGTGCCGATACAGGATGTAGCCTTGAAGACCTACCGGAAGCGATGGACAATAGAGAAGGGTGGTGGGAGAGGGTCAGGGAGATCAGTGCCAATAGCGCGACAAGATGATGATGAAAAACAAAAATTAAGTGTATACTTATTGATGATACTGTAAAAATATAAAATTTATTAACTTAATTTGAATAACATACTAAAATATCTTTTTTCCATTTAGTCAGCTAACACCCAAATATAAAAGTGTCACTTCAAATTTAAAATTTTTTAATTTTAAAAATATAAAGCAAAGATAAACTTGAATTTTAATGCTTTAAAAAGCCAAATTAAATTTTAAAAAAATCTACATGTAAAATCTTATAAAAAAATAGTCAAGTATATTTTTCTTTGTCAGGAAATTAGAGCATTTGATATTATAGACAACAAAAAAATAATTCAAAAAGGAAGATATATTACATGCTCTTCATTAAGAAAGTTTACAATATTTTTGAGTTTTTAAACTTTTAAAGACAATGTAGGAAAGTTGATGAAAATAAAATGCAACATATTTATGCATCTGGCATTCCAAAATTAAGAGAAATAGCATGCAAGGCAGAAGGCTAAGAAGAATTTTGTAAATATTGTTACAGCAGTGAAAACAAGTTAATGATATGCTTGGAACATGGTTAGTTTTAATGAATCATAATTAGTAAGCAAGTTGACTTTTATTAAAAAACAAAAAAAATTAGAAAAAACAAAAAAAAACTGTCAAATACATGTGTTTCCCCTGAGTAGAATTAGAGAATTCAAACTGAGAGGTTCAATATTTTGTACAATCCAATCAATTATTAAAAAAAAAATATTTATATCAAAAAACACTAAACCCAATGAAAGATAATACACCGACAGATAATTATCTTAAGAAATGGACTTATCAAGCCAAATCTAAAATCCTGGATGAAACTGTTTGGTTCTATTTACATTCATTGCAGCTTTAAAAAAAAAAAAAAAAAAACACCTCTTTGGGTTTATATGGCAATCCAACAAAATTTCAACATCCCTTTCCTGTCAGAAGTGCTTGACAAAATGGTTACCATCTTAGAAAAATGGTCTTCATGTGCCAATTTCAAATCTTGAATGAAATTATTTGAATTTCATTTTCATGCAAATGGCCTAGGGAAAGGTATAAATTCTTCTCTTCTCTCTAGCTTTGGGCAGATATTGGTTTAGTTTCTTTGTTTAAGTGGCATATCAGCCTATAACAGTAGTGGTACTATTTAACCTTTAGCTAGGATGATAAGGGGGTTCACATCTTTCTCAAGGCTAGGAGTACAAAAGTAAACATAATAGTGACTTTGAGCTCTTGTCATGCTAACTACAATGTTACTGTCCAGCATGTTAGCCACTATGTCATGAGAACTTCTCAAGGTAGCTATTATAGCAGACTGGGCTTTTTGGCTTTGGTAAATACAAACTTACTGTGAAGTCACAACCCCATGACAGACATGGTGTGGCTGCAGCCTTATACTCAAGAGTATGGGACATTTACATCTGAACAGATGACTCTGGCATACCTCTCTGCTATTTAAATAAACTGACTATTGTTTGGTTTCTTTGTTTAATAGTGTATCAACCTTTGTGGGTTATTTAATGCCAAAGCCATTCTTATAGAAGAAAGTGGGTATAAGGGAGTTCATTCCTTTCTTTAGGGCATTAGTCTGAAAGTGAATGTAATAGGACGACTGGAGGTTGAACTTGCTTACTTTATGGCCATAGACCTGTACTTAAGCTATTACACCATGGGGATTCCCTCTCTGAGCAGAATAGAGCCATTTCTATAGGGAAATTAGATAGTTCCTAATATCATTACATCCAAAATGTTTATAATCCAATAATCCAAACTCTATAATTCTCCAGTATCCATTCTCACAACAATGACATTTCTACTTCCGTTATCATCAATAGAAAAGAGAGAAAGAAAAAAAAAAATTAACTCAAACAGATTTTTCATTGATTAAAGAAGAAAAAAATCAAATTTTAATTATTTCTATGTCCAGTTTAAGAGTAATTTGTGACACTTACCATGTTCAAAGCGCCAATGATGAAACGTAAAACTATGAAGAGTGTGATGGAATTGCTGAATGCCAGACCAATGTTGAGGATGATCATGCAGATAAGACTGAAGAAGAGGATACGGCGACGACCAAACCTATCACCTAATGGCATCAGAAAAATGCATCCAAAGGCACAACCAATCATGTAAATAGTTGAGGAGAGATCAACCAGGTAAGTTTGATTGCACACCAAATCCCACTGAAAAGAATAAATGTATAATTTTGCTTTTTTGGTCAAGATTCAGTTTAGGTCAATTGTCTATTTTTATAGAAAATCCCCCACCCCCAAACAGCCTGGTGGTGCTTATTCCCCAGGTTTCAATTCAGAGTCTTCCTTCTAGACTGACTGCCACATGAGGAAATACATAAGTTTTAATTCTTCATATTAAAACTTATATTTTTATAAAGACCAACATTAGATTTACATGCTTCGAACGTAACACAGCAGTTATCATCATAGTAAATGGAATCACAGACCTGAGTTCAAATCTTGGACTCAGCTGATTGCGTTTTCCCTTTGCACAAATGCCCCTCCAGCTAGAGCTAAATAGTAGGGCAGACTGGGTTCTTTAGTTTTGGCAAGGCATCCAGTCTAGGAAAAAGAAAACTGATTTCAGACAAGCTGTATTTCACTCAGAAAATGGCCTAGTGTCATATCTCTCTCAAAGTGGAAGGGTTGGGTAAATACACCCTTTATGCACATCAAACAATTTACCACTATGAAATCTGGTTTGTTCTTAATACAACTCATTCTTGAATACTTTTTCATATCAACTCGTGTTTATTATTATTAAGTCATTCAGACAAAGAGAAGATATAATGGTTATTAGTACAGAAAAATGAAATCAGCTCATCAAATTCAATTCTGGTTGAAGCCGCTTGCACTCAACTTGCACTAATGCCCTTGAAGAAGACATGAATCCATCTTTTTTCCATTACCCAATTCTAAGTAAAATTTTAGGGCAAGCAGAGCTCTCTAGCCTTGGTGGACAACCAGTCTAGAAAAAGGACTAATAATTCCTTTCACAACAGTGGTGGCCAAGCTGTATCGATCTTTGCTCTTCTCTTGGACAACATTGAGGGCATAGAGGAGGAATACTTGGTGCATGGGCAATGGACAGTCTTCCATACAACCTTAACTAGATCTAAGCACAATGGTTATAATTGTAGGAAATGGATTTGGTAATCAGAGTTCAAATCCTGGAAGAGGCTGTTAGCATTTCACTTTATGTTAATACCCTTGGAAAGGCATAAATCCATTCATTCTTCCATCAGCAATCGGTAAATTGTAGGGCAGATTGGATTCTTTGGCCTTGGTTTTGTAACCAGTCTAGAAGAAGGAAAATCTCCAAATTTAAACCAGTTTTATTTTGCATAAAAGTTGACCTTGTATCACATCCTGGCACTAGTGGAAGGGTTGGGCAAATAAATACCCAGATCAATGTGCCTGTAAAACAGATGTCATCATTAATTTTGGTTAATGTCAACTTTTCAACAAATAATTTAATTTTGAAGCATTCTAGACAATGACCGATGCTACATTAAGAAAAACTTATGTTCACATTACCTAATTTATAACAAGCTTAAACAATCTAAATCAGTCACAAATGATTGTTGTACTTTCAATTGTGACATCAATAAACCAATGTTAATGTTCTTGGAATTTTATTTTTAAATAGTTGATAACATCGTTGAAATTTTCTGTAAAAAATGAAATGATTTATTCATGGAGTTTTGTCACCACAGGAAAATTCATAGCATTTAATGGCATAAACATTTAAAAAATCTGATAATAATAAAAACAAAATGATATAAAAATAATCTTGAAAATAATTAAGGCATATACTCATATTATGAACAAATTTTTAAAACCAATTTTTCACTTCAAAAACAAGGGGTTGTTTATTATGCAAAATATGTTTTTGAAACATCCAAGTTAACCTTCCTTCTAGGTAAGTTAACCTTGCTTCTTTGTAGCCTAAAGTATCCTGACATGACTAATAGCCTTTATTTAAGTGTAAGCTAAGTTATTAAAGTTTTTACTCAACATTGTTTTTAATTTATAATACTTATGCATATATGTACAAATATAAATTGTAAACTTCATTCTCTTAAATAAAAGCTTTTGTTTAGGTAATAGCTAGGTTACATCAAGTTTTAGACTACATTGTTTATTTACAGTACTGCATTGATTTTGATTGTGTTACAGTAGTTTTGAAAGTATAAATAAGACTTGAATGTTTTCTCTTTATATCATTGGATGTGGAAGAAATATTTTCATAGGAATTCATAGCCAAAAGTTAGGGATTGTTCATTACATGCAATAAAACCACTTCTTAGGGGCTAAAAAATTAGAAGTATATATGGTAACTATATTAAAGCATCTTATGGAAAATCTGAATATACTTTAAATATTATGTTGTTAATTTACCTATACTGCCAAATTAATTTAAAAAAAGCATCCATACTTCTGTGACAATTGAAGTAAATGAGGTGTCATATTTCCAGGGTCCAGGACAGGGAATTGTAAAATTTTTTTGTTCTTGGCTGGTGTGTATATAACATTGGGAAGCTCCATGTCCAGAATCAGTTGTAAAGCTGTCATTATGAAAGCTAGTGTCGCAAACATGGCCAGGGTCTCTTCCAATTAGTATAATACCAAGGACTGGGAAGACTCCTCGAAATACAACAAGGCCAAGCAAGAAATAGATAATTTGCTGATATCTGCTGAAGGTCCCAAGCAAATTTAGAATTTCATCAGGTTGCAGCTGGCTAATCTGTTGGGTGAAATAAAATAACAAAGGTTTATTTTTTAAGATTATATAGAATGAAAGAAACAGAAAAACTCACTTATCAAATAATTAATATTTCACTTAGACTATACTATGTAAAGCTTTTCCATTCTCTTTCTGCATCCCTTAGTTTCTTTCATTATTTTCATGTAAATATCAAAAGTCACTTTCAACTGTAATGTTACAAAAATGACCTAAATGAAACCTTATTATATTAAACTTCTTTCTTAAATATTAATTTGCTACAAGTGTGTTTATTATTTGCATGTTTGTACTGGTATAAAACATCACTTTTAATCATTGTAATCTTCTGAGGATGATGTAAATAAGCATGGAAATATTAAAAGAAATTCTTTCTTCTTAATAATTAAATATCAATTAGCAACAAGTGTGATTATTATTTGCAAGTTTGTACTCCCATCAGTCAACTTCCGAAGATAATGTGAATAAACACTGAAACACAAAGTCATTAATCAAATATTAATTACTTTCAACATAGATTTTTTGAGTTTACCTTCCTCTATTATTTTTATGTGTTTCTATTAATTTCAGAATATCAATTACCTCAGAAAATGACAACTTTTTACCTGACATTTTAATTGTACAGGTTTTTAAATAGAAATAAAAAAAACTAAAAACGTTAGTCAGCAAAATGTATAGAATATACAACATGGCAATCTGCTTAAAAGTCTGGAAGCCAATAATCTACATAAGAGATTTACCACTGAATCAAGTGCCTTGACAAAGATCATTTTAATAGATATCTACCATAGAAAATAAATACTTCATCATTAAACTTCAGATTTAGTAACAGAGACATATATATATATATATATATATATATATATATATATATATATATATATATATATATATATATATATATATATATTCTTTAAGAAAAGAACAAAACCGGTCACATAGGATTATAAATTTATTTCCATCCTGTTACGCATTTTTGAAATTTCCAAAAACATGAAAAAAATTAACAGGACTTCTTCTGATCAAAAAAAAAAAAAAAGATCAAAAGAAGTCCTGTTAATTTTTTTTTTCGTGTTTTTGGAAATTTCAAAAATGCGTAACAGGATTGAAATAAATTTATAATCCTATGTGACCGGTTTTGTCGTTTTCTTAAAGAATTTATTGCTCTGTATTATTGTTACATTGAGCTCTTTAACAGGAAAATTTAAATATTCACTCATGAATAATTTCTTGTCCTGATGGAATTGAATACTATATATATATATATATATATATATATATATATATATATATATATATATATATATATATATATATATATACACACACACACACACAAGGGTCACTTAATAAATAAGATGAATATTACTTAATGAGTTGGCAATAGGAAGCACTGTTTAGAATTGCACCTTTTTTCAAGGAATTAGTAATGAATCCTTCAATGTCACAGAAGACTGTCAACACTACATTCTTTATTAAGTGCTCTGTTTTTTCTTTTTATTAAAAAACACTTCTCTATACACTAAGTCTTTTGTAAATTTCCAAACAATGTAGAGTTAATGTTTATGGGGGGAAAAATTTATTTTGTTTTATCAAGGAAAATCACCTTATTTTGAATGACCCTCATATATATATATTATACATACAAGCCATCTTTGTCAAACAACAATAACAGTACCATTTAATCCATAAATGTGGGGGGAGGGGAATAAAGGATTTCATACCTTTCCTAACTGTATTAGTCCAAAAATGAATAAAATAATGTCTTACTTCTGATGAATATGAGGAATAACCCAAAATTTAATGGCTTTAGGTCACTCCTTTAATCATAAAAATCTTTTCAGAAACTGTGTGTGTAACACAAAACAAAATATAAAAGAAAGATTTGGCGAAAATGAAATTAGTTAATACCTTCTGTTTTTCTATGAAAAAATAAAATAATTCGGATACTATAAAATAATTTCTTTACATTAAATTTGACTTTACTAAATAACGAAAGGGCTTTTCACAGAAAGATTTTGAAGATGATAAAAAGAAAAAAACTAAGCTATTCAACTAAGTTATTTGTAAAAAAAAAAATAAATAAATAAAAAATTACCCTTTTTATTGTCATCTCCATTTTATAAGAGAAGTTTTCTTTCTTAAATTTAACTTTGTTTTCATGTCTGAAAAAAAAAAAAAATTAAAAAAAAAGAATTAAATAAAATGAATAAATAAATAAATAAATGAAAAACCAAATATCTGTATACAATATATGCAGTGACCAAGCAAAAAAATTGTTAACTTCCGACCATTATAAATTTAGATTACAATTACAATACAAAACATAATGTTACCTGCTGAAGTGAAATCGTTAATCTACCTTGTAAATAATAACGAGAAATTGCTTTCATGGAAGGAAAAATAGCACACAAATAAAATTTCAACAATATACTTACAATACAATTTTTGTCAATCTTTTCTTAACCAAGATCTACAAAACTTTTGAGAAAACAAGAATGCTAAAATATACCAAGTATTGATAATATTTCACTTTAAATTGCTTAGAAATGCTGGCTTTTTGCTTATGATTTGATTAGATAATATATAAGCCTGCAGGTATGACCATATTCATACAAGTAAATTTGTATACTATTTAATATTACTGGTTACATATGACTTTAGATCTAAACAGTAAAATGTGTTTAAAACAAGTTCTGATTGCACTGAAGCAATTGGATACTTGTTTACTTGCTGCTTGAAAATTGACCATTTAAGGAAAGGAAATATGACAAAAAGCCATTATTTGACCACAAAAATACAATAAAACAGTTCATTTAACTGTCAAAGTGTAAAGTTTTATTTAAAGGTCAACTTTTTCTTTTTTATTAAAAATTTATTTTGCTTCAGTTGGAAAGAAAACAAAAAAGGAAATATATCAGCAAGATTTATGTAAAAACAAAAAGACTCAGGGAGATTAGGATATGTTCAGGTAAAAGAAACAACATATTTAATGAATTAAGAAAGCTATTCTGGCAATAAAAGGGCCTATTTGCCAATTGTTATTCTAGAATTGATACATCAACATTTTTTGGCAAATAAGTTTCAAAGTCTTTGAAATTGTTGCTCAAGGAAATCCAGCTGAGTGATTTTTGCAATTTTTGAATTGTCCTTTTTTCAGAGGGCCCAAATCAAAGATTAAGATAGTTTGGTTTGATTTTATGGCATATCAACTATTGTAGGTTATTTAATGCCAAATCATATATATATATATATAGGATTTGTAAACTCATTTTGTAGATACACACAGTTAAAGGATCAAACAGTTCTATTTCTAACAATTCAATTTAGCATAAGTCAACGAGGTAAATGATTCCAAGTATTGCTATTTATCACTAAGAATTAAACACTCAGTTTAAATGTCAAACTTCTATTTGACTCATCGATAGGACCCTATCAGGTGCTACCACTCTGGGTCAGTGTGGACCTGGGAGCAATGGCAATGAAGGGATACTCCACATTCTCTAAAGCTCCAGCATTGCTGGAGCCTCACCATCAGATTGTTTAGTATTATATTCAGGACACTCATTGGGAGAATCTTACCCCTCTGCAGAGATGGAGTCGGTGTATTCTACAGCCCCAGCTGACTGAGCTCAGATTAGGATGGATATAACAATTTTATTTTAAAAAATCTAAACTCACCTCAAGATGTACTTTAAGAATATATATGGTTTTCTGTGGTTTTTGTGGAGAGTTATTGAGATGCAAAATTTAAAAAAATATTCAATATTTTCCAGATTTTTTTACCACTAATTTTTTTAAAAGGTATCCAAGTTAAAACAATTAGTTTTAAATGGTTTTAAAACATTTCACACAGGAGATAAGAAAAAAGCAACCTAACCAAGGCTTATAACAAACCCAATTTCAAAATACAAGCCTCCAAAATTTGAAAAACTGAAAAGTGGACATTTTTGGAAATTTCCTAAAATTTTAAATGGGAATTAAAAAAAAAGAAAAAAAAAGTAAGAAAGAATGATAAATTCTATAGTACTGCAATTTCCAGGATTTATTTCTGTGGATATAAACAAATGGTAAAATTTTGAAAAAACAAAACAACACACTTTGAGGACCTTTGAAACAGACACTACATAAAATTGGCTGGAATGATCCAAAAAGTTAATGTTTAAAAAATTTGCAAATCAAATCAAATGCAGTTACTAAACTTCACCTAATGTGAATACTACAAACTTCTGATAGCAAAATATAATGCCTACAATCACTATTCTCATAAGTTTTAGTCATTCTATTTTTCCCTCTGAACAATTTATTCCCAAAATGTTTGGCCCTATTTCTTTAGACTTTCCTGCCCAACCAATTAGGTGTTGACAAGCCAAAGTAAGTTTTATGACTTAAAAAGGTAAAAGTTCAGTTAAAAATAAGTTTAATCTGGATAGTGAATATAAGTTTTTATATATATTGACAACCCATTGGCTTAGTGGTAGAGTGTTTTCCTATGGCTCAGGTAACCGGGGTTCAATTTCAGGTTGAGTCATACCAAAGTCTCAAAAAAAGGTACTTGATACCTCCTTGCTTTACACTCAGCATTATAAGGTACGTTTCAAGGGTAAAATGGAGCAATCCAGGGAAAGGAGTAGCACCCTCCCTGTACTCCTCAGTGTAGTAGCTATTGAAAAGGGAGCCTTCGGGTCACCCTCGACTATAGTCGCTGACTTACTTTATATATATATATATATATATATATATATATATATATATATATATATATATATATATATATATATAAAATTACCACAGAAATAACAAATTTTCTTTGTCTTAGAGTTGTACAATTCTGAACAAGCACTAACTTTTTTTTTACTACTAACACTCAGAACATTTTACTGATCCTTGTCAAAAAGTAGTTATGTGAGAGTGGGTTACCCAAAGGTTCAACTAGTTCTGCTCTCTCTCTCTCTCTCTCTCTCTCTCTCTCTCTCTCTCTCTCTGTGTGTGTGTGTGTGTGTGAAGCACCATGTAATACTAGTGTAAGTGTAATGATGAGGCATATATCAAGTACAAAATTGCCCAGTCGACTGGGGTTGTAGAATATACCGACTGCTTCTCTGCAGCGGGGTAAGACCCCCCCAACGAGTGTCCTGATATGACACTAAACAATCTGATGATGGGGTTCCAGCAATGCTGGAGCTTTGGGGAATGCAGAGTACCCCTTCGTTGCCATTGCTCCCAGGTCCACTCTGGCCCGGAGTGGTAGCACCAGATAGGGCCCTATCTATGGGTTAAATAGAACTAACAGCATACTTATGCTAAAATGAATTGAGTAAACTGAATAGCTTGAAATAGAAACGTTTTTGACAATTAAACCGTACTTACATTTAAACTGCGTGCTTATGCTTAACTGAATTATTTGAAATAGAACTGTTTTTCGACATTAAAACTGTCTTTACACTTACCTGAATTGTTATATATAATTGCTTGAATAGTTTGAAATAGAAATGTTTGACAATTAAAGTGTGTACTTATGCTAAACTGAATTGTTTTAAATAGAACAGATTATTTACATAAAAATGGATTTGGCGTTAGATAACCTACAAAGGTTGATATGCCATAAAACCCAACCAATCAAGTACAAAAATGCTAAGATAGGTTACTTAATATAAAATCCTGTTTCTACACATATTTTTAAATGAGTTAAAGCTTATTTGTTTGCAGGTATCATTTTTTAAACAAGCCACAATTCATTTGTTTGTATACAGTAATATAGTTTCAAGCATTGTTATCCAACATTAATCATCATCTTGTCTTGCCATCAACATGAATATTCCTGACCCTCTCTTGCCACCCCTCCCTATTGTTCATCGCTTCCAGCAGGTCCCCAGGGCTACACCCAGTATCCTCACAAAGCTGCTGCGTGTAGGTTTGAGCTGGCCACCTTGTTTTTGCTCGGCCATGTGAAGGGGTCGATAGAAGTACATCACTTACGAGCTTGTCCCTACTTCTCCAGCAGTGTACCATATGTCTGGTTCGTCTAACTTGGATAGTTTTCGTGATGGGTGGTAGGTAGCCGTACAGCTGCTGCTTTGTGGGATGTTGCCTCCAGGTCTTGTTCAATATTGCTCGCAGCATTCTTGTGTAGTTGCTGTCAAGCTTTTTCTCCAGCCGTTTAGTTAATTCTATCTAATATTAATCATTTGCTTACACAGTTAAGTGGTTTCAAGTATAACAATCTAATACTAATAACTCTATTTAATAGTAACCATTTGTTTGCACACAGTTTAAAAGGTTTCAAGTACTGCTATCTTAGTACAATTGACCCTCAGCCACTGCCTTCTTGCTTCTTTAAGATAAAATAGGGTTGGGGTACTTGTGCTACCCAAAGAACACTGTATAGGTACTAGAGCTTGACATGACCAGCTGACTGATAGATCATGCCTCTTTTGGCTGACTATCTAGCCCAGAAAGGGCCAAAGAGGAGTGACCATTGCAGATCACATGACCACTAACAAATCAGGGATTGCTCAGCCATCAGGATGATGTCCTCAAGCATCACTGGTTCACTACCCATGGTCAACAGGTAGCCCCATGGAGGGGGTCTCACTCCTCTGCAGAGATCTAGTCAGTATATTTCACTGCCCCAGCCCACAGGGCAGAGTACAGGGAAAGATGATCTATGCCTTTTCCAAAGGGTGTCAGTATGAAAAAGCAGCCTTGGTAAATTCAGGTACAATCCAATTTTTGTAGGGGAGATTCCCCCAGGCATAGTGACTATAGTGACAGACATTGTAGTAAGTGAGTTTGAACTCTAGTCGGACTATCACGCACACTTTCGAACAAATACCCTTGAGAAAGGTAAGAATCCCTGGTGGGGTTGAAGAAGGTAGTCTAAAATTATTAGGAAGAAAATTAATATTGTAATTAGTTCAAAATTTCTTTTTGCTTAAGTTCATAATTTTCAACATTTTTTCTTAAATAAAACTGTATGTAACAAAAAATATACGTCACAAAAAAATCGTTTACGTCGAAAACCAAAAAATGGTTGCAGTTTGTTTGTCCTGATGATAGGTTAAGGTGAAACTTAGGTAGATTTTTTCTGACTGTCGGCATTTATATTTCGCTCTACTAAGTGTATTACTTTTACGTTTAGCTAAAGGAATTCTTTCTGTGTTTTCTCTTGGTTCAGCATACGTTGTAAGTTGATTATTTTCAAGTAATGCATATGTTTTTAGTCTTTTTTTTTATGGAATTTCTTTTTTCCGGATATCAGTTTGTGTAATATTTTTTATTTGCAAATTGTATTAACGGTTTTTTTTTCACACCAGAATTATAGAATAGTTATAAAATTAATTAAATACAATATATAAGTATGAAAAAAAAAATCACAAATCATGAGCTTAAGAAGAAAGAAGTTGTTTTGAACTCGATTTCAATTAATTACAATATTTATTTTAGTCTAAATAATTTTAGACTACCTTCTTCAACCACATTATTACTTCAGCATACTTATGAAAAAATTACTATCTAATACTAATAATTCTATTTAATAGTAACCATATGTTTGCACACAGTTTGAAAGGTTTCAAGTACTGCTATCTCAGTACAATTGGGATTGAAAACTCATTAAAACAAAGAAATCAAACCAAACCAATTTTTGTAATTTAGTTGGAAATATGAATTCTCGGCATTTTGTCAATGAGCGAAATTGAGTTTTGATCTAAGTCAGATGGCCGAGAAGACACTTTTCCAATGGGTCCACAAAATTAGATTGTATTGAAACTCGAATGTGTACGTTGAGCAACACAAATAACGCACCTTACATTCTTTAAAGATTCTTTATTCACATTTTTTAAAAATTAAATACCCACCAAAAAAAATCTAAGAAAATTGTTTAATTCATTCAATGTAGGGTAGTTAGAGAAAGACATATCGGATAAATTCTTTCATGGAAATTAAAGAAACTCGTTTGAATTAACCAAAAACCACGTGGCCAAAAATTAATTTTCTATTTTTCAGTGGAAGTCTACTTTTATTCAAAATAATAATCTTGATTCAATGAGAAAAACGGCGGTGTTTACAGTTTCTTTTATATGGATTAAAAGGTGAATAAGAGATATTTTAAATTCGTTTTAAATTACATAACAGCTAGTTATTACATCATTCAAAAAGTTTTCACCAGAAAAAATAAAACAAAATAAAATGAGGAGTTTTTTTCTTACCTTTTTGAATCTTCACAAAATCAAACAATACAGAGAGATATCGCCACGTTTTCTTTGTAAGTTAATGTACATTTCTCTACCTAAATAAACATAAGTTTAGTATAAAAACCGATATCACTTTCGGTATTGATGTTCGTTTAAAAATCACTTTTTCTTTTTCAATTATAGTTAATTTGGACGGACGGATGTACTTCCAACTTTCACCCACATAACTTATTTTTAAAAGGTTCCTCCCATATACTTTTTTAATAGAAAGCAAAATGGAGTCCTGGAACTAAATTTTTCTTTTCGTTTTTTAAAGTCCATAAACCAGGTGTGTTGCTCAAAATATATAAAACGTATAACGTCCTCGTTGTTAAATTCAAGGACAAACAACAGTTCATAATTAGCAGTTTTCAAAATGTCTTAGATTGGGGATTACCTCCCTTGAATCATGATTTTTTTACCTTACCAATTTGACTTCAGTTGTCTAATCACTAAAAATGATGGCAAGTATCAAATTAAGCTATTGGTGCTTATGATTCATTGATCGATTTTTACAGCATTTTTACTCGTCTGCGTTTATTTTGTGCCAAAAAGTTAGAGAATTGCGTACATAAAATGCGTAGTTTCTTAAAAGTCTTTGCACACGGTTATATAATAACAATGCATAAAATTTTTAAACAGAAAACCCAAACAAATACTAACACTCCGAGTTAGGGTGGACCAGGGAGTCATGGCAATAAAGGTGTACCCCCCACCCAAGATCTCCATACTCGCCAGGCGGGGTCGATGGTGGGCTACGGTAAGTTGAAGAAAGTAAAAGTAAAGTTAGCGACCATAGTCGAGGGTGACCCGAAGGCTCCCTTTTCGATAGCTACTACACCAAGGTGTAGGGGAGGGCGCGACTCCATTCCCAGGATTGCTCCACTTTACCCTTGAACCGTACCTTATAATGCTGAGTGTTAAGCAAGGTGGTATCAAGTACCATTTTTAAAGTC
Source organism: Sepioteuthis lessoniana (assembly GCA_963585895.1). Lineage (NCBI taxonomy): Eukaryota > Metazoa > Mollusca > Cephalopoda > Myopsida > Loliginidae > Sepioteuthis > Sepioteuthis lessoniana. The sequence goes on along the minus strand of OY757916.1, from coordinate 76,076,027 downwards.
TTTGGTATGACTCGACCTGGGATTGAACCCATGTCACCCGGGCCATTGGCGAACACTCTAACCGCTGGGCCAATGTAAAATTATTAAAAAAAAAAAAATGAATGTGGCAATTATTTCAAACTTAGTTTAAAACAACTAATTTTTGCTCAAGCTCATGATTTGATTTTTTTTTAAAGAAAGTATGTAACAAAAAAATGTAAGATGAAATAATTTAGAACTTTAAATTTTTATCAACTTTTTAAACGATTATCCTTAAAATGTTTAAATAATGACTGATTTTTTTTAAACAGAAAATTGTAAATAATTTTAAAAATGGTTAATTGTAAAATAATAATAAAGTTTGGGTTTTTTTTTTTGTTTTTCAAGGACAACATTTTTTGTAGTTATTTGAAAATTTTACCGATAAAATTTTGAAACTTGAAATTGTGAAAAAAAATGTCCTTCGTTAGATTTTTCATGCCAAACTGAAACCTTTCTTTAATTCACAGGAATATATTATTCCAATTCTATTAACTACGACCGAGTTCAAGTCTTAATCCATAGTAAATATTCATAATAGCCGTAGATGAGATTGAACATATAACCTGTAGATAGTAATTTACAAAGCTCTTTGCTTCGATGTGGCACAAGGTCGAATGAATTGGGCACCCAATGAGACTCGAACTCACTCGTGTAGGTTTGCTAGTCAAGCTTGCTAACCGTTACACCACGAAAGGTGCCCAATATAACCTGTAGATGTCATTTACGAAGCTCTTTACTTCGATGTGGCACAAGGCCGATTGAATGGGGCACCCAATGAGAATCGAACTCACTCTTGCAGGTTTGCTAGTCAAGCTTGCTAACCATTACACTACCCGAGGTGCCCCCAATAGATGTAATTTACTAAGCATTTTACTTAGATGTGGCACAAGGCCATATGAAAGGGGCACCCAATGAGACTCGAACTGATATAACCTGTAGATCCTATTTACCCAACCCCTCCGCTCGGGCAGGATATGACACAAGGTCAATTTTTTTAAGCGGAGTGATATAACCTGTAGATAATTTCGCACAATAATACATGTTGGTTATATAACTTATTCATAGCGCCATATGTTCTGCCGGACTAGTCGAAGTAAATTTTTAGGGAGTTATAAACCTAATGTCTCCAGCTACCCAAGAGAAACCCCTCTCCAATTATGTTTGATTTTTTTACTCTAACTCATATAACTTTTTTATCGAGTTTTTTTTTGTTTAATGGTTCCCAAATCGCATTAATCTCTATACTTGGTCAAGTCAACAAGTCACTGTAGCCCAACATATGCGCTGCTTCTTTAGGACGTTTTATTCTCCAGTGTTCTTCTCCATCAATTATTTTAACGTCATCCTACAACCATATCCTATTCATTCCAACCAGATGGTGGGTCTAGACGTGGCCTCCGCGATATATATTAGATGTAATAAGCTTTTTCACGAGGATACCCATTGATGAGACACTAACAGTGGTATGGGATAAAATGACTGAGTACCATAACCCACCACCACAATAATTTGAATACGAGAGGTAAACAATTCGGGCACTGATAACAGAGGAGGTATTTAACTGACACCCCACCATGTCAGAATATATGGCACAAGGCCATTTTATCGTGAGGGCCGCGCACGAATCGAAACTCCAACGCAGCAAATGCAAAAGATAACTTGACATAGTCAGCATTCTTTTAATAGGACATTTCAGGCACCAAGCAATGAACTTAGTCCTTCAAGCAGGCAAAGACCTGGTGGGACGGTTCCCTGAAGCCAAGTGATCATATCTTTTCACAGCGATTCAGCATGAATATCAGGTAGCTGGCTTGAAAGGCCTCAGTGTAAAGATAGCTGAGGAAATGTATAATGGTTTAATATTTCCTCGTGCAGACGAATTAACAATATATTTCCTGAGTAAACTTGATAAAATGAAAATAAAAAGTTTTATTTCAAATACTAAAAGAAAAACGTCCACACGTGTAATTCAACAATTTTTTGGTATAAGTCAAGGGTCCTTAATAGAATGGAAATAGTGGAAAGACTTACGTTAAGGCACAATATTATGCGCCATACAAGACGATGTCCGTTGTGGGGGGTGGGAGCTCTCTCTGTCGAGAATCCAATTGTGCATGCTTCTCGGGGTAAAGGTAGGACCGAAAGGACTGCTTGAACTTACCGCGTCTATTAATATTTGGCCACGCTACCTAGCGGCCGTTGAAATTACTCTTTGAAAGGCGAGTGATATAATCCCGATAACTTGCTCAGGACAGGATGTTTCAGAATTTTTGAAACAAAATGATCGAATACAAATCAAGGATTATAAATGATAAACTAATTGAAATTACATCTATTGACAGGTAAAAGGGTAACATTTTAGCATTTGCGACTATTTAGAATCAAACATGAACCAAAAATCTCAAGAGGAGCCCTAGAGTATGCGAAGATTAAAAAGAAAAAAGACAATAACATAAAAAATAAAATCAATAAAATACAAAAGTAACTGTTCTCCACGAGGAAGCGCTATCTGCACATGTCTGAAAATATGGGTATCCTGACGCCAAAGAGATACTCCCTCAGAAGCTTTTATCTCCTTGATTTCGACGGAACATTTTCTCTCGACTGCCAGAAGGGAGCAATCGTGCTGGTTAAGTCCAAGGCCATAGCAACGGCGCAGCGTCTCCTGTTAGTAGCAGCGAGACACATAACAGACCCATTAACTTATAATTTGCAAAAGATAATTCCTTAATGTTCCTCAAACGCTTTGCTAACTATTTCTACTGGTTCAGTAAAATATTCAACATCACAGAATAGTCGTTAATCCCCAAAATAAAACTTGAGTCTAAAGGTATCATTGTCTTTTTCTTTCCGTCCTTGATTCCCTTACAGCTTCGACAATCAAAAAGACAACGAGTGAATGGGAAAAAAAAAGAATAAAAGGAGTCATTTCAAAAACCTCAGAATCTCCCAACGATACCTACAATTCACCACCACCATGACAACCCTTCAGGTGCGCCATAAGTGCATGCTCTAGATGCCGAAATATAGTCAGCATTTATCTGACCGGTCACTTTGCTAAAATGCCTCACAAGGCTATTTGATAGTGGGGACAGTGTAGTAATCGAGACTCATGCGCAGCAGGTGCATGAAAAACTTGACTCCGTCGGCATTCCTCGAATGGGGTGACTCATACCCCGAGCAATCAACTCAAACCTGCAAAGCGGGTAAAGCAAATATTGTCGAATTATTTAAGCCGTACCATTGCAGATATGTCAGAATTCTTAGTGCCGTGCCATGTGCAAATATAGTCGAATTATTAGTGCCGTGCCATGTGCAGATATAGTCGAATTCCTAGTGCCGTGCCATGTGCAGATATAGTCGAATTCTTAGTGCGGTGCCATTGCAAATATGGTCGAATTCTTAGAGCCGTGCCATGTGCAGATATAGTCGAATCCTTAGTGCCGTGCCATGTGCAGAAATAGTCGAATTCTTAGAGCCGTGCCATGTGCAGATATTGTCGATTTCTTAGTGCCGTGGCATTGCAGATATAGTCGAATTCTTAAGTGCCGTGTGTGACGGGGAAATTGACTAAAATCCCTAAACGGGACTTTATTTTCGCACGTGTGAAGACGGGGCAGGTTGGCACTTGATCCCCTACAGAAATAAGTCCTGTTCAGAGTTCTTTTCTCAGGCAGATAAGAACTGGCATATTACGTGAGGGAATAATTTAGGGCCAGACTGGCCACCGCTGGCAAAGGGGTCCAAAATTTCACACTATCACACACCCACCAGGCCGCTGAACTTCTTTCCCTTAGATAATCGAAGAATACGGGCCTATAGGTCTTAGTTGTAATAATATTAATATTGCTACAGTCGGCAACTCCGGTTTCCCGTGTGATACTTTAGGAATTAATAGGACGGTTCTAAGCAAGATAATGTAAGGCGAATAGAAGCTGAAAGGAAAACATGGAATAATAACATAGACCACATGGTAAAAAATGAAAATACATAGGTTCTTTACTACGGTTATATATATATATACTTTCAAAATGTCAAAGATATATAATAGGATAGTCCATGAATATAAATGTCTTTTCCTGGCTTTTATCCTTTTTCCAAATTGAGAGAGAGAGTGGTAACAAAATTTGGGTGTAAAGGGAAAATGTCCCAAAGTTACTTATCTTATTTTTTTGACGGGGTTCCGCTGGAGAATTTCTCTTCTTTCACGGGCTAATAGACTTTGTACTGTTTTTAATGCTGGCTTGACGGATTTTGGAGTCCCTCGTGTCTCAGTCTTTTTGTCTTTAGCCCGGAGTAAAATGGCTATCGTCCGTCTGCCACGAGCGTTGCTCAAAAACTTCCTTTTTTTGTATTTACTTCCGTTGAGGGGAAGGGAACCCCACTTCCGTTTGGGGTCCCCCCGCCAATCATTTGGCTTCATTTTCTCTTTCCCCTTCCGATGTCCGGCGACCCAAGGTCACTTAAGTGCGAACATCTGTGTGACCCACATTCATTTCTAACGGTCACTTTTTGACTGCTAGATAATTTTAGTTCAACGGGGGGAGAGTATCATTCCCACCTCCTCGTCTCCGTGAGCCATCACGTGACACCTCCTTCCTTAAGAGAAGAAAGGGGGATGAATAGAAATATCATAGAAAAAAAAGGCAATTCAATTCACTGTTCTTTCTCCTTTTCTTTCATTTTTTTTTCTCACTTTACTTTTCTTTCATCCCCTTTCTTCTTCACGCTTTGACGAATTCTTTTCTTTTCCTTTTTTCGTCCTTCCTAATTTTCACTATAGGGGAAAACAATTTCTCTTCTCTTTCTTTCTCTCTCTCTCTTTTCTTTTTCTTTAATCTTGTTTTCCTTTCTTTCTTTTCCTCTCTCGGCTTCTGGCCGTATCATATTTCAAACCTTGAGGAGGTAAGTCCTTCTTTCTTTCTTTCTTTCTTCGTCACCTTTGACGACTTTATAATTTTAATTGTCAAGCTTTGGGGAGAAAACTTCCTTTTCTTTTCTCTCTTTCCCCTATTCGTCACTTGTTGACGAACCACTTTCTCGTCCATCTCATATTTCAACATTGGGGACGAGAATTCCTCATTTCCTTTAGTTTCTCTCTCTCTCTTTCTTTCTCTCAACAACTATGAAAGAATATTCTGCTACTACATTTTTGTGGGGCGTTAGAGAAATAAACTTGGGTACTTTTTTTTTTTTTTTTATTAACACCGCGAGAGGCTATCGGCTACTACATTGTCCTTTCCAGTGATGTGCACGACCTCCAAATTATATTCCTGTAGATTGAGGTACCAAGCTTGCAACTTTCTGTTTCGGTTCCTCATCCTCTCTAGGAAAGTTAGGGGATTGTGGTCCGTATAAACTTTCGTACATTTGGCGTTTGCTGTAATATATATCTCAAAATGCCGAATACTACTTATTAGGGCGAATAATTCCTTCTCAACGGTGGCATACATTCGCTGATGCTTATTAAGCTTCTTTGAGTAATAACTCACGGGGTGCAGGTGACCCTCGTCGTCCTCTTGCATCAGCACGGCTCCTATGCCCTCATCACTCGCGTCGACTGTTAGGTGGAATTGTTTCTCGAATTCTGGCGCCTTCAGGACCGGCTCTGTACTCAAAGTACGTTTTATTCCGTCAAAGGCTTTTTGGCATCTATCAGACCATCCAAACTTCACCTTCTTCTTTAGTAAGTCTGTTAGAGGTGCGGCTTTTCCCGAAAAGTCTTTGCAGAACCGCCTATAATACCCTGCCATCCCAAGAAACCGTCGCAACTCCCTTACGTTCCTCGGGATGGGGAACTTCTGTATATCCTGGGTCTTCGCTTCACTCGGCTTCACGCTTCCATAGCCCACCATGTGTCCGAGATATTTCACCGTTGCGGCCCCAAACTCGCTCTTCGCTAAGTTGATAGTTAGGTTGGCTACTTCTAATTTTTCGAACACCTTCCTCAGGGTTTCGAGGTGATTCTCCCAAGTGTTATGGTAAATCACGATATCATCAATATAGGCATCTACGCCTTCTAAACCGGCTAAGCACTTCGACATTAATCTCATGAAGGTGGCTTGGGAGTTCTTCATCCCAAACGGCATGACTCGGTACTGATAGGTTCCGCCTGGGATTACAAAGGCCGAGATGGCCTTAGCTTTCTCTGTCAAAGGCACGGCCCAATATCCTTTTAATAGGTCACACTTGGTAATGTACTTGGCACGGCCAATTCGGTCTATGCAGTCCTCTATCCGGGGGATAGGGAAACAGTCTGCTCTGGTCATCGCGTTGACTTTCCTATAATCCGTGCAGAATCTCACTGATCCATCTTCCTTCCCTACCAGCACACATGGAGAAGCCCAGGCGCTATCGCTGGGCTCTATTATTCCATTCTCCATCCTATATTTGACTTCCTCCTTCATCAGTTTTTCCTTCCTTGGGTTTAGTCGATAAGGGTGCTGCTTCATTGGGGCCTCTCGGTTTAGTTCCACATCGTGTTGAATCATCGTCGTCTTCCGAGGGATATCTGAGAACAAGCCTGGATATTCTCTTATTAAGTTCTTCAGGTCCCTTCGCTCTGATACTGATAGATGATTTAGCTTTTCCTCCATATTTCTCAGAATCATTGAGTTCTTAAGCTTGAGGGGTGGGTATTTTACCGTGGGCCCCTCCTCCCCTTCCACTGTGTGGCTGTTGGCGGTTACCGCCAGAACGGGCTGTCCTTCTCGGCGGATATATGCCTTCAGTCTGTTTATATGACACACTTGAGACTTCCTTCTTCCCTCTGGGGTGTCTATTCGATAGGTTCTTTCATCGATCTTCTGTGACACCACATACGGACCTAGGTATCGCCCATCAAAGGGGGATCCTCTGTTTGGGGATAGTAGCAGGACTTCCTCGCCTTTCTTGAACTCTCTCTTCTTCGCTTTTCTATCAAACTTCCTTTTCATTCTACCCTGTGCTTCGGATAGATTCCTCCGCGCTAACCGTAGCGCGTCTGATATATTTTTCTTCAGCCGATCCATGTAGGTGACTGTGTCTTCGGATGCTTTTCCCTGTTCCACCCATCTCTCTTTTGCTATTTGTAAGGGTCCTCTTACTGTTCGTCCATACACTAGTTCAAACGGGCTGAACCCTAATGACTCCTGCACTGCGCTCCTCGCAGCGAACAAGACAAAAGGCAAACCGCTGTCCCAATCCTTCTTCTGTTCGGCACAGTGAGCCCTTAGCATATTCTTCAGGGTGGAATGGAATCTTTCAAGCGCCCCCTGCGATTGAGGGTGGTAGGCGCTGGACTGTATGTGCGTAATTCCCAGTTGCTCCACCACTCTTTTAAAAAGTTTTGACGTGAAGTTCGTCCCCTTATCGGTTTGTATCGTTCGAGGTAATCCGACTTTCACGAAGAAGTTTATCATGGCTTCTACCACCTTCTTGGTGGTTATTGATTTCAGTGGGACTGCCTCTGGGAATCTCGTCGTGGTACACATCAACGTTAAGAGATATCTGTTCCCTGCCTTTGTCTGGGGCAATGGACCCACACAATCTATTAGGACTCTGCTGAAAGGCTCCTCTGCCGTTGGTATAGGCTTCAATGGGGCAGGGGGGATCTTCTGGTTCGGTTTGCCAGTGCTCTGACATATTTGACACGAGCCGCAGAACGTTTTGACATCCTTTTCCACTCCTGGCCAATAGAAGTGTTCCAGTAACTTATTTCGAGTCTTTGCTACACCTAGGTGACCGGCCATAGGCACCTCGTGCGCCAAGCGTAGCATTTCCTCGCGATATTCCTTCGACATCACTAGTTGCCGGAACACGTTTTGGCCTCCGTCCATGGAGGCTTTCCTCGACCTCCATCTCCTCGTTAGAGTTCCGTCCTCGAGGTAATAAATATTCGAGAATTTATTCTCCTTGCTCCTTCCAATGAGATTGTATAACTTCTTTAGACTTTCGTCTCTTTTCTGATGGTTGATTAATTCATCTCTCGGCTTCCCGAGATGCGGGAGTTTCCCTTCTTCACCCGCCGCCTTTCCCCTCTGTGCGCAGCTACGTAGGTTATATCTCGCACGTGGCTCTGCCGCCATCTTGCTTTTTCCATTATCGGCGTTCCCTTCCGCCATCTTGTTTCCTTCATTTTTGGCGCTCATTTTCGCCGGCTTTTTCGGGTGACACCCTTTTGTTTCTATCTCATTTCCCAGTATGAGGGAAATTCCTTTCATAGGTAGCTTGTCTACCACACCAACTTTAATTGGTCCATTTTTCCACTGGGACTTCAGTGTTATTTTACACAGCGGTATTTTTACCCTCTTTCCGCCGATACCCTCTATCATCACAGTCTCACGTGTTGCTTCTATTACCCTTTTAGGTAATTTACTTCGCAGAAGTAACGACTGAGATGCTCCGGTATCTCGTAAAATTGAGACTTCCACTGGTCCTCCGTGTGGGCCTCTTATCATCCCTTTTTTCGTCCAAGGTCGATAAGACTTGTCTATTCTAGCGGTCGTGACAGCTCCCTGTGGTTTTCTCGGCTGGGTCTGGTTTCTTTCAGGACCTTTTCCTAGCTGGCACCTTATGGCTATGTGACCAGCCTTTCCGCATTTGTAGCAGATCACCGTTCTGCTGCTACTTTGGAAGGTCCTTCTATTTTCTTCCTTAGGTCTTAACTCAGCTTTAAACTTCACTTTACTTCCCGTGTACGGTTTTTCCTTTGTTTTTCGGTGTGTGAGGATGTATTCGTCTGCTAGTGCGGCCATTTCATAGGTCACGTCAGTTTTTCTTTCACTTAGGTGAACCCTGACTTCTTCTGGCACACAGTTTAAAAATTCTTCAGCTAATATTAGCTGCCGGAGTTTCTCAGCGTCTCCGTCTATCCTCTTAGAGTCACACCACTTATCCAGCGCGTTCTCTTTTTCTCTCAGAAATTCCACATAAGACTGGTTTTCAGTTTTTCTCTGTGTTCTGAATTTCTGTCTATAAGCTTCTGGAACCAACTCGAAGCTTTTTAGAACCGCTGCTTTCACCAAATCATAGTCGGCGCAATTTTCTGTCGGCAGAGTTGCATATGCTCTCTGTGCTTTTCCTGTCAGCACAGTTTGGAGTAGCATCGACCAGCATTCTTTCGGCCATCCAAGATTTAGCGCAGTTCGCTCAAAATGTGCGAAGTATCCGTCCACGTTGGCTTCTTCAAATTTTGGGACTAGCCTCGCTTGCTTCGTTACTTCGAAACTGTCATGGCTTTCTTTGCGTCCTCTTATTGCCAAGTCGACTTCTCGCAGCCTTGTTTCTTGCTGAATTTTTATTTTCTCCAGTTCCATTTTATTTCTCTGTAGTTCCATTTGTGCTTGTATTTTAATTTTCTCCAGTTCAATTTCTTCTGGAGCCATTCTTATCATTTCCGTTGGTAGCTCTTCTAATACTGCTTCCTCGAACACATTTTCGTCCACCATGTGCCTTGCTATTTCTCTCACGAGTTCATGCTTTCTCATAAAATTCTGAACATTTAACTCAAGCTTCTCGCCAATTTTTATTATCTCGCTTTTTCTCAGCTTCTCCAACTTTTCCATGGAGGGTTCTTTTAAAAAGTTCTCTATTTTGTCCATTTTTAAAAAAAATTTTTTTAAACAGTTATATCAACAAGTAATTTGACTGTTTCAACAATATTCCTTTTTTCCTTTCACGGTCTCCCAGGGTAGATTTAGACGGCAGGAATTGTCACACGACTACTAGCAATAAATATTATTAATAATAAATAAATCCCGGACGTGAGCCCCCATTTTAGGTCTGTGACGGGGAAATTGACTAAAATCCCTAAACGGGACTTTATTTTCGCACGTGTGAAGACGGGGCAGGTTGGCACTTGATCCCCTACAGAAATAAGTCCTGTTCAGAGTTCTTTTCTCAGGCAGATAAGAACTGGCATATTACGTGAGGGAATAATTTAGGGCCAGACTGGCCACCGCTGGCAAAGGGGTCCAAAATTTCACACTATCACACACCCACCAGGCCGCTGAACTTCTTTCCCTTAGATAATCGAAGAATACGGGCCTATAGGTCTTAGTTGTAATAATATTAATATTGCTACAGTCGGCAACTCCGGTTTCCCGTGTGATACTTTAGGAATTAATAGGACGGTTCTAAGCAAGATAATGTAAGGCGAATAGAAGCTGAAAGGAAAACATGGAATAATAACATAGACCACATGGTAAAAAATGAAAATACATAGGTTCTTTACTACGGTTATATATATATATACTTTCAAAATGTCAAAGATATATAATAGGATAGTCCATGAATATAAATGTCTTTTCCTGGCTTTTATCCTTTTTCCAAATTGAGAGAGAGAGTGGTAACAAAATTTGGGTGTAAAGGGAAAATGTCCCAAAGTTACTTATCTTATTTTTTTGACGGGGTTCCGCTGGAGAATTTCTCTTCTTTCACGGGCTAATAGACTTTGTACTGTTTTTAATGCTGGCTTGACGGATTTTGGAGTCCCTCGTGTCTCAGTCTTTTTGTCTTTAGCCCGGAGTAAAATGGCTATCGTCCGTCTGCCACGAGCGTGGCCCAAAAAACTACATTTTTTTGTATTTACTTCCGTTGAGGGGAAGGGAACCCCACTTCCGTTTGGGGTCCGCCCGCCAATCATTTGGCTTCATTTTCTCTTTCCCCTTCCGATGTCCGGCGACCCAAGGTCACTTAAGTGCGAACATCTGTGTGACCCACATTCATTTCTAACGGTCACTTTTTGACTGCTAGATAATTTTAGTTCAACGGGGGGAGAGTATCATTCCCACCTCCTCGTCTCCGTGAGCCATCACGTGACACGTGCAATTACAGATATAGTCGAATTCTTAGTGCCGTGCCATGTGCAGATATAGTCGAATTATTAAGTGCAGTACCATTGCAGAAATAGTCTAAATCTTAGAGCAGTGCAATGTGCAGATATAGTCGAATTCTTAGTGCTGTGCCATGAACAGATATAGTCGAATTCTTAGAGCCGTGCCATGTGCAGATATAGTCGAATGCTTAGTTCCGTGCCAAGTGCAGATATTGTCGAATTCTTAGAGCCGTGCCATGTGCAGATATAGTCGAAGTCTTAGAGCCGTGCCATGTGCAGATAGAGTCGATTTTTTAGTGCCGTGCCATTTGCTGATATAGTCGAATACTTAGTGCCGTGCCATGTGCAGATATAGTCGAATTCTTAGGCCGTGTCATGTGCAGATATAGTCGATTTTTTAGTGCCATGCATTTTGCTGATATAGTTGAATTCTTAGTGCCCTGCCATTACAGATATAGTCGAATTCTTTAGTGCCGTGCCATTTGCAGATATAGTCGAATTCTTAGTGCCGTGCCGTGTGCAGATATAGTTGAATTCTTAGTGCCGTGCCGTGTGCAGATATAGTCGAATTATTAGAGCCGTGCCATGAGCAGATATAGTCAAATTCTTAGTCCCGTGCGATGTGCAAATATAGTGGAATTTTTAGTGCCGTGCCATTGCAGATATAGTCGGATTCTTAGTGCCGTGCCATTGCAGATATAGTCTAATTCTTAAAACCATGCCATATGCACACATAGTCAAATTCTTAGTGCCGTGCCATGTGCAGATATAGTCGAATTCTTAGTGCCGTGCCGTGTGCAGATATAGTCGAAGTCTTAGAGCCCTGCCATGTGCAGGTATAGTAAAATTCTTAGTGCCGTGCCATGTGCAGATATAGTCAAGTTCCTACAGCCATGACATGCGCAGATATAGTCAAATCCTTAATCCTGTGTGATGTGCAAATATAGTCGAATTCTTAGTGCCGTGCCATGGGCAGACATAGTCGAATTCTTAGTGCCATGCCGTGTGCAGATATAGTCGAATTCTTAGAGCCGTGCCATGTGCAGATATAGTAAAACTCTTAGTGCCGTGCCATGTGCAGATATAGTCGAATTCTTAGTGCCGTGACATTAAAGATATAGTACAATTCTTAGTGCCGAGCCATGTGCAGATATTGTCGAATTCTTAGAGCCGTACCATGTGCAGATATAGACAAATTCTTAAGTTCCGTGCCATGTGCAGATATAATCGAGTTCTTAGAGCCGTGCCATGTGCAGATATAGTCGAATTGTTAGTGCCGTGCCGTGTGCAGATATAGTCGAATTCTTAAGTGCCGTGCCATTGCAGATATAGTCGAATTCTTAGTGCTGTGCCATGTGCAATATTGTCGAATTCTTAGAGCCGTGCCATGTGCATATATAGTCAAATTCTCAAGTGCCGTGCCATGTGCAGAAATAGTTTAATTCTTAGAGCCGTGCCATATACTGATATATTCGAATTCTTAGTGCCGTGCCATGTGCAGGTTTAGTCGAATTCTGTGCCGTGCCATGTGCAGATATAGTCGAATTCTTAGAGCCGTGCCATGTGCAGGTTTAGTCGAATTCTGTGCCGTGCCATGTGCAGATATAGTCAAATTCTCAGAGCTGTGCCATGTGCAGATATAGTCGAATTCTTAGAGCCGTGCCATGTGCAGATACAGTTGAATTCTTAGTGCCGTGCCATTACAGATATAGTCGAATTCTTAGTGCCGTGACGTGTGCTGATGTAGTCGAATTCTTAGTGCCGTGCTATGTGCTGATAGTGTCGAATTCTTAGTGCCGTGCCATGTGCAGAAATAGTCGAATTCTTAAGTGCCGTGCCATGTGCAGAAATAGTTTAATTATTAGAGCCGTGCCATGTGCAGATATAGTCAAATTCTTAGTCCCGTGCGATGTGCAAATATAGTCGAATTCTTAGTGCCGTGCCGTGTGCAGATATAGTCGAATTTGTAGAGCCGTGCCATGTGCAGATATAGTTAAATTCTTAGTGCACTGCCATGTGCAGATATAGTCGAATTCTTAGTGCCGTGCCATTTGCTGATATAGTCGAATACTTAGTGCCGTGCCATGTGCAGATATAGTCGAATTCTTAGGCCGTGTCATGTGCAGATATAGTCGATTTTTTAGTGCCGTGCATTTTGCTGATATAGTTGAATTCTTAGTGCCCTGCCATTACAGATATAGTCGTATTCTTTAGTGCCGTGCCATGTGCAGATATAGTCGAATTCTTAGTGCCGTGCCGTGTGCAGATATAGTCGAATTCTTAGAGCAGTGCTATGTGCAGATATAGTTAAATTCTTAGTGCCGTGCCATGTGCAGATATAGTCGAATTCTTAGAGCCATGACATGCGCAGATATAGTCAAATTCATAGTGCCGGGCCATGTGCAGATATAGTCGAATTCTTAGTGCCGTGCCATGTGCAGATATAGTCGGATTCTTAGTGCCAAGTCATTGCAGATATAGTCAAATTCTTAGTCCCGTGCGATGTGCAAATATAGTGGAATTTTTGGTGCCGTGCCATTGCAGATATAGTCGGATTCTTAGTGCCGTGCCATTGCAGATATAGTCGAATTCTTAGTGCTGTGCCATGTGCAATATTGTCGAATTCTTAGAGCCGTGCCATGTGCATATATAGTCAAATTCTCAAGTGCCGTGCCATGTGCAGAAATAGTTTAATTCTTAGAGCCGTGCCATATACTGATATATTCGAATTCTTAGTGCCGTGCCATGTGCAGGTTTAGTCGAATTCTGTGCCGTGCCATGTGCAGATATAGTCGAATTCTTAGAGCCGTGCCATGTGCAGGTTTAGTCGAATTCTGTGCCGTGCCATGTGCAGATATAGTCAAATTCTCAGAGCTGTGCCATGTGCAGATATAGTCGAATTCTTAGAGCCGTGCTATGTGCAGATACAGTTGAATTCTTAGTGCCGTGCCATTACAGATATAGTCGAATTCTTAGTGCTGTGACGTGTGCTGATGTAGTCGAATTCTTAGTGCCGTGCTATGTGCTGATATAGTCGAATTCTTAGTGCCGTGCCATGTGCAGAAATAGTCGAATTCTTAAGTGCCGTGCCATGTGCAGAAATAGTTTAATTATTAGAGCCGTGCCATGTGCAGATATAGTCAAATTCTTAGTCCCGTGCGATGTGCAAATATAGTCGAATTCTTAGTGCCGTGCCGTGTGCAGATATAGTCGAATTTGTAGAGCCGTGCCATGTGCAGATATAGTTAAATTCTTAGTACCGTGCCATGTGCAGATATAGTCGAATTCTTAGTGCCGTGCCATTTGCTGATATAGTCGAATACTTAGTGCCGTGCCATGTGCAGATATAGTCGATTTTTTAGTGCCGTGCATTTTGCTGATATAGTTGAATTCTTAGTGCCCTGCAATTACAGATATAGTCGTATTCTTTAGTGCCGTGCCATGTGCAGATATAGTCGAATTCTTAGTGCCGTGCCGTGTGCAGATATAGTCGAATTCTTAGAGCAGTGCTATGTGCAGATATAGTTAAATTCTTAGTGCCGTGCCATGTGCAGATATAGTCGAATTCTTAGAGCCATGACATGCGCAGATATAGTCAAATTCATAGTGCCGGGCCATGTGCAGATATAGTCGAATTCTTAGTGCCGTGCCATGTGCAGATATAGTCGGATTCTTAGTGCCAAGTCATTGCAGATATAGTCAAATTCTTAGTCCCGTGCGATGTGCAAATATAGTGGAATTTTTGGTGCCGTGCCATTGCAGATATAGTCGGATTCTTAGTGCCATGCCATTGCAGATATAGTCGAATTCTTAGTGCTGTGCCATGTGCAATATTGTCGAATTCTTAGAGCCGTGCCATGTGCATATATAGTCAAATTCTCAAGTGCCGTGCCATGTGCAGAAATAGTTTAATTCTTAGAGCCGTGCCATATACTGATATATTCGAATTCTTAGTGCCGTGCCATGTGCAGGTTTAGTCGAATTCTGTGCCGTGCCATGTGCAGATATAGTCGAATTCTTAGAGCCGTGCCATGTGCAGGTTTAGTCGAATTCTGTGCCGTGCCATGTGCAGATATAGTCAAATTCTCAGAGCTGTGCCATGTGCAGATATAGTCGAATTCTTAGAGCCGTGCTATGTGCAGATACAGTTGAATTCTTAGTGCCGTGCCATTACAGATATAGTCGAATTCTTAGTGCTGTGACGTGTGCTGATGTAGTCGAATTCTTAGTGCCGTGCTATGTGCTGATATAGTCGAATTCTTAGTGCCATGCCATGTGCAGAAATAGTCGAATTCTTAAGTGCCGTGCCATGTGCAGAAATAGTTTAATTATTAGAGCCGTGCCATGTGCAGATATAGTCAAATTCTTAGTCCCGTGCGATGTGCAAATATAGTCGAATTCTTAGTGCCGTGCCGTGTGCAGATATAGTCGAATTTGTAGAGCCGTGCCATGTGCAGATATAGTTAAATTCTTAGTACCGTGCCATGTGCAGATATAGTCGAATTCTTAGTGCCGTGCCATTTGCTGATATAGTCGAATACTTAGTGCCGTGCCATGTGCAGATATAGTCGAATTCTTAGGCCGTGTCATGTGCAGATATAGTCGATTTTTTAGTGCCGTGCATTTTGCTGATATAGTTGAATTCTTAGTGCCCTGCCATTACAGATATAATCGTATTCTTTAGTGCCGTGCCATTTGCAGATATAGTCGAATTCTTAGTGCCGTGCCGTGTGCAGATATAGTCGAATTCTTAGAGCAGTGCTATGTGCAGATATAGTTAAATTCTTAGTGCCGTGCCATGTGCAGATATAGTCGAATTCTTAGAGCCATGACATGCGCAGATATAGTCAAATTCATAGTGCCGGGCCATGTGCAGATATAGTCGAATTCTTAGTGCCGTGCCATGTGCAGATATAGTCGGATTCTTAGTGCCAAGTCATTGCAGATATAGTCAAATTCTTAGTCCCGTGCGATGTGCAAATATAGTGGAATTTTTGGTGCCGTGCCATTGCAGATATAGTCGAATTCTTAGAGCCGTGCCATGTGCAGATATAGTTGAATTCTTAATGCCGTGCCATTACAGATATAGTCAATTCTTAGTGTCGTGCCATGTGCAGGTTTAGTCGAATTCTGTGCCGTGCGATGTGCAGATATAGTCGAATTCTTATTGCCGTGCCATGTACAGAAATAGTTTAATTCATAGTGCTGTGCCATGTGCAGATATAGTCGGATTCTTAGAGCCGTGCCATGAGTAGATATAGTAAAATTCTTAGGGCCGTACCATGTGCAGATATAGTCGAATTCTTAGAGCCGTGCCATGTGCAGGTTTAGTCGAATTCTGTGCCGTGCCATGTGCAGATATAGTCGAATTCTTAGAGCCGTGCCATGTGCAGATATAGTTGAATTCTTAGTGCCGTGCCATGTGCAGATATCGTCGAATTCTTTGTGCCGTGACATGTGCTGATATAGTCGAATTCTTAGTGCCGTGACATGTGCAGATATAGTCGAATTCTTAGTGCCGTGCCATGTGCAGAAATAGTTGAATTCTTAGAGCCGTGCCATGTGCAGATATAGTCGAATTATTAGAGCCGTGCCATGCGCAGATATAGTCAAATTCTTAGTCCCGTGCGATGTGCAAATATAGACGAATTCTTAGTGCCGTGCCGTGTGCAGATATAGTCGAATTCTTAGAGCCCTGCCATGTGCAGATATAGTTAAATTCTTAGTGCACTGCCATGTGCAGATATAGTTGAATTCTTAGTGCCCTGCCATTACAGATATAGTCGAATTCTTTAGTGCCGTGCCATTTGCAGATATGGTGGATTTCTTAAAGCCATGCCATGTGCAGATATCATCGAATTCTTAGAGCCGTGCAATGTGCAGATATAGTCGAATTCTTAGTGCCGTGCCATTGCATATATAGTCGAATTCTTAGTACCGTGCCATTTGCAGATATTGTCGAATTCTTAGAGCCATGCCATTTGCAGATATAGTTGAATTCTTAGGCCGTGCCATGTGCAGATATAGTTGAATTCTTAGAGCCATGCCATGTGCAGATATAGTCGACTTTTAAGTGCCGTGCCATTTGCAGATATAGTCGAATTCTTAGTGCCGTGCCATTACAGATATAGTCTAATTCTTAGTGTCGTGCCATGTGCACATATAGTCGAATTCTTCGGCCGTGCCATGTGTAGATATAGTCGAATTCTTAAAGCCGTGCCATGTGCAGATATAGTCAAATTCTGAGAGGGGTGCCATGTGCAGATATTGTTAAATTCTTAGTGCCCTGCCATTACAGATATAGTCGAATTCTTCGTGTGCCATTTGCAGATATAGTTGAATTCTTAGGCAATGCCATGTGCAGATATAGTCGAATTATTAGGCAGTGCCATGTGCAGATATAGTCGGATTCTTATTGCCGTGCCATGTGCAGATATAGTTGGATTCTTAGAACCGTGCCATTTGCAGATATAGTTAAATTTTTAAAGCCGTGCCATGTGCAGATATAGTCGGATTCTTAGAGCCGTGCCATTTGCAGATATAGTTAAATTTTTAAAGCCGTGTCATGTGCAGATATAGTCGAATTCTTAGAGCCATGCCATGTGCAGATATAGTCGAATTCTTAGAGCCGTGCCATTTGCAGATATAGTCGATTTTTTAGTGCTGTGCCATTTGCTGATATAGTTGAATTCTTAGTGCCCTGCCATTACAGATATAGTCGAATTCTTAGTGCCGTGCCATTTGCAGATATGGTGGATTTCTTAGAGCCATTCCATGTGCAGATATAGTCGAATTTTTAGAGCTGTGCAATGTGCAGATATAGTCGAATTCTTAGTGTCGTGCCATTGCATATATAGTCGAATTCTTAGAGCCGTGCCATGTGCAGATATAGTCGAATTCTCATTGCCGTGCCATGTACAGAAATAGTTAAATTCATAGTGCTGTGTCATGTGCAGATATAGTCGGATTCTTAGAGCCGTGCCATGTGTAGATATAGTTAAATTCTTAAAGCCGTGCCATGTGCAGATATAATCGAAATATTAGTACCGTACCATGTGCAGATATAGTCGAATTATTAGAGCCGTGCCATTTTCCGATATAGTCGAATTCTTAGGCCGTGCCATGTGTAGATATAGTCGAATTGTTAGAGCCGTGCCATGTGCAGATATCGTCGAATTTTAAGTGCCGTGCCATTTGCAGATATAGTCAAATTCTTAGAGGGGTGCCATGTGCAGATATTGTTAAATTCTTAGTGCCCTGCCATTACAGATATAGTCGAATTCTTAGTGTGCCATTTGCAGATATAGTTGAATTCTTAGGCCGTGCCATGTGCAGATATAATCGAATTCTTAGTGCCGTGCCATGTGCAGATATAGTCAAATTTTTAGAGGGGTGCCATGTGCAGATATTGTTAAATTCTTAGTGCCCCGCTATTACAGATATAGTCGAATTCTTAGTGTCATGCCATGTGCAGATATAGTCGAATTCTTAGGCCGTGCCATGTGCAGATATAGTCGAATTCTTAGTGCCGTGCCATGTGCAGATATAGTCAAATTCTTAGAGGGGTGCCATGTGCAGATATTGTTAAATTCTTAGTGCCCTGCCATTACAGATATAGTCGAATTCTTAGCGTGCCATTTGCAGATATAGTTGAATTCTTAGGCCGTGCCATGTGCAGATATAATCGAATTCTTAGAGCCGTGCCATGTTCAGATATTGTCGAATTTTTAGTGCTGTGCCATTTGCACATATAGTCGAATTGTTAAGTGCTGTGCCATGTGCAGATATAGTCGAATTCTTACGCCGTGCCATGTGCAGATATAGTTGAATTCTTAGTGCCGTGCCATTACAGATATAGTCGAATTCTTAGTGTCGTACCATGTGCAGATATTGTCGAATTCTTAGGCCGTGCCATGTGCAGATATAGTCGAATTCTTAGGCCGTGCCATGTGCAGATTTAGTCGAATTCTTAGAGCCGTGCCATGTGCAGATATAGTCGAATTCTTAGAGCCGTGCCATGTGCAGATATAGTCGAATTCTTAGGCCATGTCATGTGCAGATATAGTCAAATTCTTAGAGCCGTGCCATGTGCAGATATAATCGAATTCTTATTGCCGTGCCATTGCAGATATAGTCGGATTCTTAGAGCCGTGCCATTTGCAGATATAGTTAAATTTTTAAAGCCGTGCCATTTGCAGATATAGTCGATTTTTTAGTGCCGTGCCATTTGCTGATATAGTTGAATTCTTAGTGCCCTGCCATTACAGATATAGTCGAATTCTTTAGTGCCGTGCCATTTGCAGATATGGTGCATTTCTTAGAGCCATGCCATGTGCAGATATCGTCGAATTCTTAGTGCCGTGACATGTGCAGATATAGTCGAATTCTTAGTGCCGTGCCATTGCATATATAGTCGAATTCTTAGAGCCGTGCCATGTGCAGATATAGTCGAAATTTTTGGGCCATGCGATTTGCAGATATGGTCGATTTCTTAGAGCCATGCCATGAGCAGATATAGTCGAATTCTTATTGCCGTGCCATGTACAGAAATAGTTTAATTCATAGTGCTGTGCCATGTGCAGATATAGTCGGATTCTTAGAGCCGTGCCATGAGTAGATATAGTAAAATTCTTAGGGCCGTACCATGTGCAGATATAGTCGAATTATTAGAGCCGTGCCATGTGCAGATATAGTCAAATTCTTGGTCCCATGCGATGTGCAAATATAGTCGAATTCTTAGTGCCATGCAATGTGCAGATATAGTCGAATTCTTAGTGTCGTGCCATTGCATATATAGTCGAATTCTTAGAGCCGTGCCATGTGCAGATATAGTCGAAATTTTTGGGCCATGCGATTTGCAGATATGGTCGATTTCTTAAAGCCGTGTCATATGCATATATATTCGAATTCTTAGTGCCGTGCCATGTGCAGATATAGTCGAATACTTAGAGCCGTGCCATTTGCAGATATATTCGAATTCTTAGAGCCGTGCCATGTGCAGATATAGTAAAATTCTTAGTGCCGTACCATGTGCAGATATAGTCGAATTCCTAGTGCCGTGCCATGTGCAGATATAGTCGAATTATAGAATCGTGCCATTTGCAGATATAGTTTAATTGTTAGTGCCGTGCCATTACAGATATTGTCGAATTCTTAGTGCCGTGTCATGTGCAGATGTAGTCTAATTCTTAGACCCGTGCCATGTGCAGATAAAGTCGAATTCTTAGTGCCGGGCCATTTGTAGATATAGTAAAATTCTTAGTGCCATGCCATGTCCAATATAGTCGAATTGTTAGTGCCGTGCTATTGCAGATATGGTCGAATTTTTAGAGCCGTGCTATGTGCAGATATAGTCGAATTCTTAAGGTCCGTGCCATGTGCATACATAGTCGAATTCTTAGAGTCGTGCCATGTGCAGATATAGTCGAATTCCTAGAGCCGTGCCATGTGCAGATATAGTCGAATTCTTAGAGCCATGCCATGAGCAGCTATAGTCGAATTCTTAGTGCCGTGCCATGTGCAGATATATTCGAATTCTTAGAGCCGTGCCATGTGCAGATATAGTCGAATTCTTAGAGCTGTGCCATGTGCAGATACCCTCGAATTCTTAGTTTCCTGCCATGTGCAGATATAGTAGAATGCTTCGAGCCGTGCTATTTGTAGATATAGTGAAATCCTTAGTGCCGTGCCATGTGCAGATATAGTTGAATTCTTAGAGTCGTGCCATGCGCAGATATAGTCGAATTCTTAGAGCCGTGCCATGTGCAGATATAGTCGAATTCTTAGAGCCGTGCCATGTGCAGATATAGTCGAATACTTAGAGCCGTGCCATTCGCAGATATATTCGAATTCTTAGAGCCGTGCCATTTGTAGATATAGTAAAATTCTTAGTGCCATGCCATGTGCAGCTATAGTCGAATTCTTAGAGTCGTTCCATGTGCAGATATAGTCGAGTTCTTAGACCTGTACCATTTGTAGTTATAGTAAAATTCTTAGTGCCGTGCCATGTGCAGATATAGTCGAAT
This sequence comes from Sepioteuthis lessoniana, assembly GCA_963585895.1. NCBI lineage: Eukaryota > Metazoa > Mollusca > Cephalopoda > Myopsida > Loliginidae > Sepioteuthis > Sepioteuthis lessoniana. The sequence goes on along the minus strand of OY757916.1, from coordinate 76,055,165 downwards.
TCTTAGAGCCGTGCCATGCGCAGATATAGTCGAATTCTTAGTGCCGTGCCATGTGCAGATATATTCGAATTCTTAGAGCCGTGCCATGTGCAGATATAGTCGAATTCTTAGAGCTGTAACATTTGTAGATATAGTAAAATTCTTAGTGCCGTGCCCTGTGCAGATATATTCGAATTCTTAGAGCTGTGCCATGTGCAGATACCCTCGAATTCTTAGTTTCCTGCCATGTGCAGATATAGTAGAATGCTTCGAGCCGTGCTATTTGTAGATATAGTGAAATCCTTAGTGCCGTGCCATGTGCAGATATAGTTGAATTCTTAGAGTCGTGCCATGCGCAGATATAGTCGAATTCTTAGAGCCGTGCCATGTGCAGATATAGTCGAATTCTTAGAGCCGTGCCATGTGCAGATATAGTCGAATACTTAGAGCCGTGCCATGTGCAGATATAATCGAATTCTTATTGCCGTGCCATTGCAGATATAGTCGGATTCTTAGAGCCGTGCCATTTGCAGATATAGTTAAATTTTTAAAGCCGTGCCATTTGCAGATATAGTCGATTTTTTAGTGCCGTGCCATTTGCTGATATAGTTGAATTCTTAGTGCCCTGCCATTACAGATATAGTCGAATTCTTTAGTGCCGTGCCATTTGCAGATATGGTGCATTTCTTAGAGCCATGCCATGTGCAGATATCGTCGAATTCTTAGTGCCGTGACATGTGCAGATATAGTCGAATTCTTAGTGCCGTGCCATTGCATATATAGTCGAATTCTTAGAGCCGTGCCATGTGCAGATATAGTCGAAATTTTTGGGCCATGCGATTTGCAGATATGGTCGATTTCTTAGAGCCATGCCATGAGCAGATATAGTCGAATTCTTATTGCCGTGCCATGTACAGAAATAGTTTAATTCATAGTGCTGTGCCATGTGCAGATATAGTCGGATTCTTAGAGCCGTGCCATGAGTAGATATAGTAAAATTCTTAGGGCCGTACCATGTGCAGATATAGTCGAATTATTAGAGCCGTGCCATGTGCAGATATAGTCAAATTCTTGGTCCCATGCGATGTGCAAATATAGTCGAATTCTTAGTGCCATGCAATGTGCAGATATAGTCGAATTCTTAGTGTCGTGCCATTGCATATATAGTCGAATTCTTAGAGCCGTGCCATGTGCAGATATAGTCGAAATTTTTGGGCCATGCGATTTGCAGATATGGTCGATTTCTTAAAGCCGTGTCATATGCATATATATTCGAATTCTTAGTGCCGTGCCATGTGCAGATATAGTCGAATACTTAGAGCCGTGCCATTTGCAGATATATTCGAATTCTTAGAGCCGTGCCATGTGCAGATATAGTAAAATTCTTAGTGCCGTACCATGTGCAGATATAGTCGAATTCCTAGTGCCGTGCCATGTGCAGATATAGTCGAATTATAGAATCGTGCCATTTGCAGATATAGTTTAATTGTTAGTGCCGTGCCATTACAGATATTGTCGAATTCTTAGTGCCGTGTCATGTGCAGATGTAGTCTAATTCTTAGACCCGTGCCATGTGCAGATAAAGTCGAATTCTTAGTGCCGGGCCATTTGTAGATATAGTAAAATTCTTAGTGCCATGCCATGTCCAATATAGTCGAATTGTTAGTGCCGTGCTATTGCAGATATGGTCGAATTTTTAGAGCCGTGCTATGTGCAGATATAGTCGAATTCTTAAGGTCCGTGCCATGTGCATACATAGTCGAATTCTTAGAGTCGTGCCATGTGCAGATATAGTCGAATTCCTAGAGCCGTGCCATGTGCAGATATAGTCGAATTCTTAGAGCCATGCCATGAGCAGCTATAGTCGAATTCTTAGTGCCGTGCCATGTGCAGATATATTCGAATTCTTAGAGCCGTGCCATGTGCAGATATAGTCGAATTCTTAGAGCTGTGCCATGTGCAGATACCCTCGAATTCTTAGTTTCCTGCCATGTGCAGATATAGTAGAATGCTTCGAGCCGTGCTATTTGTAGATATAGTGAAATCCTTAGTGCCGTGCCATGTGCAGATATAGTTGAATTCTTAGAGTCGTGCCATGCGCAGATATAGTCGAATTCTTAGAGCCGTGCCATGTGCAGATATAGTCGAATTCTTAGAGCCGTGCCATGTGCAGATATAGTCGAATACTTAGAGCCGTGCCATTCGCAGATATATTCGAATTCTTAGAGCCGTGCCATTTGTAGATATAGTAAAATTCTTAGTGCCATGCCATGTGCAGCTATAGTCGAATTCTTAGAGTCGTTCCATGTGCAGATATAGTCGAGTTCTTAGACCTGTACCATTTGTAGTTATAGTAAAATTCTTAGTGCCGTGCCATGTGCAGATATAGTCGAATTCTTAGAGCCGTGCCATGCGCAGATATAGTCGAATTCTTAGTGCCGTGCCATGTGCAGATATATTCGAATTCTTAGAGCCGTGCCATGTGCAGATATAGTCGAATTCTTAGAGCTGTAACATTTGTAGATATAGTAAAATTCTTAGTGCCGTGCCCTGTGCAGATATATTCGAATTCTTAGAGCTGTGCCATGTGCAGATACCCTCGAATTCTTAGTTTCCTGCCATGTGCAGATATAGTAGAATGCTTCGAGCCGTGCTATTTGTAGATATAGTGAAATCCTTAGTGCCGTGCCATGTGCAGATATAGTCGAATTCTTAGAGTCGTGCCATGCGCAGATATAGTCGAATTCTTAGAGCCGTGCCATGTGCAGATATAGTCGAATTCTTAGAGCCGTGCCATGTGCAGATATAGTCGAATACTTAGAGCCGTGCCATTTGCAGATATATTCGAATTCTTAGAGCCGTGCCATTTGTAGATATAGTAAAATTCTTAGTGCCGTGCCATGTGCAGCTATAGTCGAATTCTTAGAGTCGTTCCATGTGCAGATATAGTCGAATTCTTAGACCTGTACCATTTGTAGTTATAGTAAAATTCTTAGTGCCGTGCCATGTGCAGATATAGTCGAATTCTTAGAGCCGTGCCATGCGCAGATATAGTCGAATTCTTAGTGCCGTGCCATGTGCAGATATAGTCGAATTCTTAGAGCCGTGCCATTTGCAGATATAGTCGAAGTCTTAGAGCCATGCCATGAGCAGATATAGTCGAATTCTTAATGCCGTGCCGTGTGCAGATATATTCGAATTCTTAGAGCCGTGCCATGTGCAGATATAGTCGAATTCTTCGAGGCTAGCTATTTGTAGATATAGTAAAATTCTTAGTGCCGTGCCATGTGCAGATATAGTTGAATTCTTAGAGCCGTGCCATGCGCAGATATAGTCGAATTCTTAGAGCCGTGCCATGTGCAGATATAGTCGAATTCTTAGAGCCGTGCCATGTGCAGATATAGTCGAATACTTAGAGCCGTGCCATGTGCAGATATGTTCGAATTCTTAGAGCCGTGCCATTTGTAGATATAGTAAAATTCTTAGTGCCGTGCCATGTGCAGATATAGTGGAATTCTTAGAGTCGTGCCATGTGCAGATATAGTCGAATTCTTAGACCTGTGCCATTTGTAGATATAGTAAAATTCTTAGTGCCGTGCCATGTGCAGATATATTCGAATTCTTAGAGCCGTGCCATGCGCAGATATAGTCGAATTCTTAGTGCCGTGCCATGTGCAGATATCGTCGGATTCTTAGAGCCGTGCCATGTGCAGATATAGTCGAATTCTTAGAGCCATGCCATGTGCATATATTGTCTAATTATTAGTGCCGTGCCATGTGCAGATATAGTCGAATTCTTAGTGTCGTGCCATGTGCAGATACAGTCGAATTCTTAGAGCTGTGCCATGTGCAGATATAGTCGAATTGTTAGTGCCGTGCCATTGCAGATATGGTCGAATTCTTAGAGCCGTGCTATGTGCAGATATAGTCGAATTCTTAAGGTCCGTGCCATGTGCATATACAGTCGAATTCTTAGAGCAGTGCCATGTGCAGATATATTCGAAGTCTTAGAGCCGTGCCATATGCAAATATTGTTGAATTCTTAGTGCCGTGCAATGTGCAGATATTGTCGAATTCTTAGTGCCTTGCCATGTGCAGATATAGTCGAATTCTATGTGCCGTGCTATGTGCAGATACAGTCGAATTCTTAGTGCCGTACCATTTGCTGATTTGGTCGTATTTTTAGAGCCGTGCTATGTGTAGATATAGTGGAATTCTTAAGTGCCGTGCCATTGCAGATATAGTCGAATTCTTAAGTGCCATGCCATGTGCAGACATAGTGGAATTTTTAGAGCCGTGCCATGTGTAGATATAGTCCAATTCCTAGTGCCATGCCATGTGCAGATATAGTCGAATTCTAAGAACCGTGCCATTTGCAGATATCGTTTAATTGTTAGTGCCGTGCCATTACAGATATAGTCGAATTCTTAGTGCCATGTCATGTGCAGATATAGTCTAATTCTTAGACCCGTGCCATGTGCAGATAAAGTCGAATTCTTAGTGCCGGGCCATTAGAGATATGGTCGAATTCTTAGAGTCATGCCATGTGCAGATAAAGTCGAATTCTTAGAGCCGTGCCATGTGCAGATATAGTCGAATTCCTAGAGCCATGCCATGTGCAGATATAGTCGAATTCTTAGAGCCGTGCCATGTGCAGATATAGTCGAATTCTTAGAGTTGTAACATTTGTAGTAAAATTTGTGCATATATTGTCTAATTCTTAGAGCCGTGCTATGTGCAGATATAGTCGAATTCTTAGAGCTGTGCCATGTGCAGATATAGTCGAATTCTTAGAGTTGTAACATTTGTAGTAAAATTCTTAGTACCGTGCCATGTGCAGATATAGTCGAATTCTTAGAGCCTTGCCATTTGCAGATCTATTCGAAATCTTAGAACCGTGCCATATGCAGATATTATTGAATTTTTAGTGCCGTGCCATGTGCAGATATAGTCCAATTCCTAGTGCCGTGCCATGTGCAGATATAGTCGAATTCTTAAGGTCCGTGCCATGTGCATACATAGTCGAATTCTTAGAGCCGTGCCATGTGCAGATATAGTCGAATTCCTAGAGCCATGCCATGTGCAGATATAGTCGAATTCTTAGAGCCGTGCCATGTGCAGATATAGTCGAATTCTTAGAGCCGTGCCATGTGGAGATATAGTCGAATTCTTAGAGCCGTGCCATGTGCAGATATAGTCGAATTCTTAGAGCCGTGCCATGTGCAGATATAGTCGAATTCTTAGAGCCGTGCCATGTGGAGATATAGTCGAATTCTTAAGGTCCGTGCCATGTGCATACATAGTCGAATTCTTAGAGCCGTGCCATGTGCAGATATAGTCGAATTCCTAGAGCCATGCCATGTGCAGATATAGTCGAATTCTTAGAGCCGTGCCATGTGCAGATATAGTCGAATTCTTAGAGCCGTGCCATGTGGAGATATAGTCGAATTCTTAGAGCCGTGCCATGTGCAGATATAGTCGAATTCTTAGAGCCATGCCATGTGCAGATATAGTCGAATTCTTAGAGCCGTGCCATGTGGAGATATAGTCGAATTCTTAGAGCCGTGCCATGTGCAGATATTGTCGAATTCTTAGAGCCGTGCCATGTGCAGATATAGTCGAATTCTTAGAGCCGTGCCATTAGAGATATGGTCGAATTCTTAGAGTCGTGCCATGTGCAGATATAGTCGAATTCTTAAGGTCCGTGCCATGTGCATACATAGTCGAATTCTTAGAGCCGTGCCATGTGCAGATATAGTCGAATTCCTAGAGCCATGCCATGTGCAGATATAGTCGAATTCTTAGAGCCGTGCCATGTGCAGATATAGTCGAATTCTTAGAGCCGTGCCATGTGGAGATATAGTCGAATTCTTAGAGCCGTGCCATGTGCAGATATAGTCGAATTCTTAGAGCCGTGCTATGTGCAGATATAGTCGAATTCTTAGAGTTGTAACATTTGTAGTAAAATTTGTGCATATATTGTCTAATTCTTAGAGCCGTGCTATGTGCAGATATAGTCGAATTCTTAGAGCCGTGCCATGTGCAGATATAGTCGAATTCTTAGAGTTGTAACATTTGTAGTAAAATTCTTAGTACCGTGCCATGTGCAGATATAGTCGAATTCTTAGAACCGTGCCATATGCAGATATATTCGAAATCTTAGAACCGTGCCATATGCAGATATTATTGAATTTTTAGTGCCGTGCCATGTGCAGATATAGTCCAATTCCTAGTGCCGTGCCATGTGCAGATATAGTCGAATTCTCAGTGCCGTGCCATGTGTAGATACAGTCGAATTCTTATAGCCGTGACATGTGTAGATATTGTCGAATTCTTAGTGCCGTCCCATTTGCTGATTTGGTCGAATTTTTAGAGCCGTGCCATGTGTAGATATAGTCGAATTTTTAGAGCCGTGCCATGTGTAGATATAGTCCAATTCCTAGTGCCGTGCCATGTGCAGATATAGTTGAATTCTAAGAACCGTGCCATTTGTACATATAGTTGAGTTATTAGTGCCGTGCCATTACTGATATAGTCGAATTTTTAGAGCCGTGCCATACGCAGATATAGTCGAATTCTTAGTGCCGTGCCATGTGCAAATATAGTCGTATTCTTAAGTGCCATGCCATGTGCAGATATAGTCGAATTTTTAGAGCCGTGCCATGTGGAGATATAGTCCAATTCCTAGAGCCGTACCATGTGCAGATATAGTCGAATTCTTAGTGCCGTACCATGTGCAGATATAGTCGAATTCTTAGAGCCGTGCCATGTGCAGAAAAAGTTGAATTCCTAGTGCCGGGCCATTGGAGATATGGTCGAATTCTTAGAGCCGTGCCATGTGCAGAAATAGTCGAATTGTTAGTGCCGTGCCATTGCAGATATGGTCGAATTCTTAGAGCCGTGCCATGTGCAGATATAGTCGAATTTTTAAGGTCCGTGCCACATGCATATATTGTCGAATTCTTAGAGCCGTGCCATATGCAGATATAGTCGAATTCTTAGTGCCGTGCCATGTGCAGATATAGTCGAATTCTTAGAGCCTTGCCATGTGCAGATATAGTCGAATTCTCAGTGCTGTGCCATGTGCAGATATAGTCGAATTCTTATAGCTGTGACATATGCAGATATAGTCGAATTCTTAGTGCCGTCCCATTTGATGATTTGGTCGAATTTTTAGTACCGTGCCATGTGTAGATATAGTCGAATTCTTAAGTGCCGTGCCATTGCAGATATAATCGAATTCTTAAGTGCCATGCCATGTGCAGATATTGTCGAATTTTTAGAGCCGTGCCATGTGTAGATATAGTTCAATTCCTAGTGCCGTGCCATGTGCAGATATAGTCGAATTCTAAGAACCGTGCCATTTGCAGATATAGTTGAATTCTTAGTGCCTTGCCATCACAGATATAGTCGAATTCTTAGTGCTGTGTCATGTGCAGATATAGTCGAATTCCTAGAGCCATGCCATGTGCAGATATAGTCGAATTCTTAGAGCCGTGCCATGTGCAGATATAGTCGAATTCTTAGAGCCGTGCCATGTGGAGATATAGTCGAATTCTTAGAGCCGTGCCATGTGCAGATATAGTCGAATTCTTAGAGCCATGCCATGTGCAGATATAGTCGAATTCTTAGAGCCGTGCCATGTGGAGATATAGTCGAATTCTTAGAGCCGTGCCATGTGCAGATATTGTCGAATTCTTAGAGCCGTGCCATGTGCAGATATAGTCGAATTCTTAGAGCCGTGCCATTAGAGATATGGTCGAATTCTTAGAGTCGTGCCATGTGCAGATATAGTCGAATTCTTAAGGTCCGTGCCATGTGCATACATAGTCGAATTCTTAGAGCCGTGCCATGTGCAGATATAGTCGAATTCCTAGAGCCATGCCATGTGCAGATATAGTCGAATTCTTAGAGCCGTGCCATGTGCAGATATAGTCGAATTCTTAGAGCCGTGCCATGTGGAGATATAGTCGAATTCTTAGAGCCGTGCCATGTGCAGATATAGTCGAATTCTTAGAGCCGTGCTATGTGCAGATATAGTCGAATTCTTAGAGTTGTAACATTTGTAGTAAAATTTGTGCATATATTGTCTAATTCTTAGAGCCGTGCTATGTGCAGATATAGTCGAATTCTTAGAGCCGTGCCATGTGCAGATATAGTCGAATTCTTAGAGTTGTAACATTTGTAGTAAAATTCTTAGTACCGTGCCATGTGCAGATATAGTCGAATTCTTAGAACCGTGCCATATGCAGATATATTCGAAATCTTAGAACCGTGCCATATGCAGATATTATTGAATTTTTAGTGCCGTGCCATGTGCAGATATAGTCCAATTCCTAGTGCCGTGCCATGTGCAGATATAGTCGAATTCTCAGTGCCGTGCCATGTGTAGATACAGTCGAATTCTTATAGCCGTGACATGTGTAGATATTGTCGAATTCTTAGTGCCGTCCCATTTGCTGATTTGGTCGAATTTTTAGAGCCGTGCCATGTGTAGATATAGTCGAATTTTTAGAGCCGTGCCATGTGTAGATATAGTCCAATTCCTAGTGCCGTGCCATGTGCAGATATAGTTGAATTCTAAGAACCGTGCCATTTGTACATATAGTTGAGTTATTAGTGCCGTGCCATTACTGATATAGTCGAATTTTTAGAGCCGTGCCATACGCAGATATAGTCGAATTCTTAGTGCCGTGCCATGTGCAAATATAGTCGTATTCTTAAGTGCCATGCCATGTGCAGATATAGTCGAATTTTTAGAGCCGTGCCATGTGGAGATATAGTCCAATTCCTAGAGCCGTACCATGTGCAGATATAGTCGAATTCTTAGTGCCGTACCATGTGCAGATATAGTCGAATTCTTAGAGCCGTGCCATGTGCAGAAAAAGTTGAATTCCTAGTGCCGGGCCATTGGAGATATGGTCGAATTCTTAGAGCCGTGCCATGTGCAGAAATAGTCGAATTGTTAGTGCCGTGCCATTGCAGATATGGTCGAATTCTTAGAGCCGTGCCATGTGCAGATATAGTCGAATTTTTAAGGTCCGTGCCACATGCATATATTGTCGAATTCTTAGAGCCGTGCCATATGCAGATATAGTCGAATTCTTAGTGCCGTGCCATGTGCAGATATAGTCGAATTCTTAGAGCCTTGCCATGTGCAGATATAGTCGAATTCTCAGTGCTGTGCCATGTGCAGATATAGTCGAATTCTTATAGCTGTGACATATGCAGATATAGTCGAATTCTTAGTGCCGTCCCATTTGATGATTTGGTCGAATTTTTAGTACCGTGCCATGTGTAGATATAGTCGAATTCTTAAGTGCCGTGCCATTGCAGATATAATCGAATTCTTAAGTGCCATGCCATGTGCAGATATTGTCGAATTTTTAGAGCCGTGCCATGTGTAGATATAGTTCAATTCCTAGTGCCGTGCCATGTGCAGATATAGTCGAATTCTAAGAACCGTGCCATTTGCAGATATAGTTGAATTCTTAGTGCCTTGCCATCACAGATATAGTCGAATTCTTAGTGCTGTGTCATGTGCAGATATAGTCTAATTCTTAGACCCGTTCCATGTGCAGATAAAGTCGAATTCTTAGAGCCGTGCCATGTGCAGATATAGTCGAATTCTTAGAGCCGTGCCGTGTGCAGATATAATCGAATTCTTAAGTGCTGTGCCATGTGCAGATATAGTCGAATTCTTAATTGCTGTGCCATTGCAGATATGGTCGAATTCTTAGAGCCGTGCCATGTGCAGATATAGTCGAATTCTTCGTGCCGTGCCATGTGCAGATATAGTCGAATTCTTAGAGCCTTGCCATGTGCAGATATAGTCGAATTCTCAGTGCTGAGCCATGTGCAGATATAGTCGAATTCTTAGAGCCGTGCCATGTGCCGATATAGTCGAATTCTTAGATCCGTGCCATGTGCAGATATAGTCGAATTCTAAGAACCGTGCCATTTGCAGATATAGTTTAATTGTTAGTGCCGTGCCATTACAGATATAGTCGAATTCTTAGTGCCATGTCATGTGCAGATATAGTCTAATTCTTAGACCCGTGCCATGTGCAGATAAAGTCGAATTCTTAGTGCCGGGCCATTAGAGATATGGTCGAATTCTTAGAGTCGTGCCATGTGCAGATATAGTCGAATTCTTAAGGTCCGTGCCATGTGCATACATAGTCGAATTCTTAGAGCCGTGCCATGTGCAGATATAGTCGAATTCCTAGAGCCATGCCATGTGCAGATATAGTCGAATTCTTAGAGCCGTGCCATGTGCAGATATAGTCGAATTCTTAGAGTTGTAACATTTGTAGTAAAATTTGTGCATATATTGTCTAATTCTTAGAGCCGTGCTATGTGCAGATATAGTCGAATTCTTAGAGCCGTGCCATGTGCAGATATAGTCGAATTCTTAGAGTTGTAACATTTGTAGTAAAATTCTTAGTACCGTGCCATGTGCAGATATAGTCGAATTCTTAGAGCCTTGCCATTTGCAGATCTATTCGAAATCTTAGAACCGTGCCATATGCAGATATTATTGAATTTTTAGTGCCGTGCCATGTGCAGATATAGTCCAATTCCTAGTGCCGTGCCATGTGCAGATATAGTCGAATTCTTAAGGTCCGTGCCATGTGCATACATAGTCGAATTCTTAGAGCCGTGCCATGTGCAGATATAGTCGAATTCCTAGAGCCATGCCATGTGCAGATATAGTCGAATTCTTAGAGCCGTGCCATGTGCAGATATAGTCGAATTCTTAGAGCCGTGCCATTAGAGATATGGTCGAATTCTTAGAGTCGTGCCATGTGCAGATATAGTCGAATTCTTAAGGTCCGTGCCATGTGCATACATAGTCGAATTCTTAGAGCCGTGCCATGTGCAGATATAGTCGAATTCCTAGAGCCATGCCATGTGCAGATATAGTCGAATTCTTAGAGCCGTGCCATGTGCAGATATAGTCGAATTCTTAGAGCCGTGCCATGTGGAGATATAGTCGAATTCTTAGAGCCGTGCCATGTGCAGATATAGTCGAATTCTTAGAGCCGTGCTATGTGCAGATATAGTCGAATTCTTAGAGTTGTAACATTTGTAGTAAAATTTGTGCATATATTGTCTAATTCTTAGAGCCGTGCTATGTGCAGATATAGTCGAATTCTTAGAGCCGTGCCATGTGCAGATATAGTCGAATTCTTAGAGTTGTAACATTTGTAGTAAAATTCTTAGTACCGTGCCATGTGCAGATATAGTCGAATTCTTAGAGCCTTGCCATTTGCAGATATATTCGAAATCTTAGAACCGTGCCATATGCAGATATTATTGAATTTTTAGTGCCGTGCCATGTGCAGATATAGTCCAATTCCTAGTGCCGTGCCATGTGCAGATATAGTCGAATTCTCAGTGCCGTGCCATGTGTAGATACAGTCGAATTCTTATAGCCGTGACATGTGTAGATATTGTCGAATTCTTAGTGCCGTCCCATTTGCTGATTTGGTCGAATTTTTAGAGCCGTGCCATGTGTAGATATAGTCGAATTTTTAGAGCCGTGCCATGTGTAGATATAGTCCAATTCCTAGTGCCGTGCCATGTGCAGATATAGTTGAATTCTAAGAACCGTGCCATTTGTACATATAGTTGAGTTATTAGTGCCGTGCCATTACTGATATAGTCGAATTTTTAGAGCCGTGCCATGCGCAGATATAGTCGAATTCTTAGTGCCGTGCCATGTGCAAATATAGTCGTATTCTTAAGTGCCATGCCATGTGCAGATATAGTCGAATTTTTAGAGCCGTGCCATGTGGAGATATAGTCCAATTCCTAGAGCCGTACCATGTGCAGATATAGTCGAATTCTTAGTGCCGTACCATGTGCAGATATAGTCGAATTCTTAGAGCCGTGCCATGTGCAGAAAAAGTTGAATTCTTAGTGCCGGGCCATTGGAGATATGGTCGAATTCTTAGAGCCGTGCCATGTGCAGAAATAGTCGAATTGTTAGTGCCGTGCCATTGCAGATATGGTCGAATTCTTAGAGCCGTGCCATGTGCAGATATAGTCGAATTTTTAAGGTCCGTGCCACATGCATATATTGTCGAATTCTTAGAGCCGTGCCATGTGCAGATATAGTCGAATTCTTAGTGCCGTGCCATGTGCAGATATAGTCGAATTCTTAGAGCCTTGCCATGTGCAGATATAGTCGAATTCTCAGTGCTGTGCCATGTGCAGATATAGTCGAATTCTTATAGCTGTGACATATGCAGATATAGTCGAATTCTTAGTGCCGTCCCATTTGATGATTTGGTCGAATTTTTAGTACCGTGCCATGTGTAGATATAGTCGAATTCTTAAGTGCCGTGCCATTGCAGATATAATCGAATTCTTAAGTGCCATGCCATGTGCAGATATTGTCGAATTTTTAGAGCCGTGCCATGTGTAGATATAGTTCAATTCCTAGTGCCGTGCCATGTGCAGATATAGTCGAATTCTAAGAACCGTGCCATTTGCAGATATAGTTGAATTCTTAGTGCCTTGCCATCACAGATATAGTCGAATTCTTAGTGCTGTGTCATGTGCAGATATAGTCTAATTCTTAGACCCGTTCCATGTGCAGATAAAGTCGAATTCTTAGAGCCGTGCCATGTGCAGATATAGTCGAATTCTTAGAGCCGTGCCGTGTGCAGATATAATCGAATTCTTAAGTGCTGTGCCATGTGCAGATATAGTCGAATTCTTAATTGCTGTGCCATTGCAGATATGGTCGAATTCTTAGAGCCGTGCCATGTGCAGATATAGTCGAATTCTTCGTGCCGTGCCATGTGCAGATATAGTCGAATTCTTAGAGCCTTGCCATGTGCAGATATAGTCGAATTCTCAGTGCTGAGCCATGTGCAGATATAGTCGAATTCTTAGAGCCGTGCCATGTGCCGATATAGTCGAATTCTTAGATCCGTGCCATGTGCAGATATAGTCGAATTCTAAGAACCGTGCCATTTGCAGATATAGTTTAATTGTTAGTGCCGTGCCATTACAGATATAGTCGAATTCTTAGTGCCATGTCATGTGCAGATATAGTCTAATTCTTAGAATCGTGCCATGTGCAGATAAAGTCGAATTCTTAGTGCCGGGCCATTAGAGATATGGTCGAATTCTTAGAGTCGTGCTATGTGCAGATATAGTCGAATTCTTAAGGTCCGTGCCATGTGCATACATAGTCGAATTCTTAGAGCCGTGCCATGTGCAGATATAGTCGAATTCCTAGAGCCATGCCATGTGCAGATATAGTCGAATTCTTAGAGCCGTGCCATGTGCAGATATAGTCGAATTCTTAGAGTTGTAACATTTGTAGGAAAATTTGTGCATATATTGTCTAATTCTTAGAGCCGTGCTATGTGCAGATATAGTCGAATTCTTAGAGCCGTGCCATGTGCAGATATAGTCGAATTCTTAGAGTTGTAACATTTGTAGTAAAATTCTTAGTACCGTGCCATGTGCAGATATAGTCGAATTCTTAGAGCCTTGCCATTTGCAGATCTATTCGAAATCTTAGAACCGTGCCATATGCAGATATTATTGAATTTTTAGTGCCGTGCCATGTGCAGATATAGTCCAATTCCTAGTGCCGTGCCATGTGCAGATATAGTCGAATTCTTAAGGTCCGTGCCATGTGCATACATAGTCGAATTCTTAGAGCCGTGCCATGTGCAGATATAGTCGAATTCCTAGAGCCATGCCATGTGCAGATATAGTCGAATTCTTAGAGCCGTGCCATGTGCAGATATAGTCGAATTCTTAGAGCCGTGCCATGTGGAGATATAGTCGAATTCTTAGAGCCGTGCCATGTGCAGATATAGTCGAATTCTTAGAGCCGTGCTATGTGCAGATATAGTCGAATTCTTAGAGTTGTAACATTTGTAGTAAAATTTGTGCATATATTGTCTAATTCTTAGAGCCGTGCTATGTGCAGATATAGTCGAATTCTTAGAGCCGTGCCATGTGCAGATATAGTCGAATTCTTAGAGTTGTAACATTTGTAGTAAAATTCTTAGTACCGTGCCATGTGCAGATATAGTCGAATTCTTAGAGCCTTGCCATTTGCAGATATATTCGAAATCTTAGAACCGTGCCATATGCAGATATTATTGAATTTTTAGTGCCGTGCCATGTGCAGATATAGTCCAATTCCTAGTGCCGTGCCATGTGCAGATATAGTCGAATTCTCAGTGCCGTGCCATGTGTAGATACAGTCGAATTCTTATAGCCGTGACATGTGTAGATATTGTCGAATTCCTAGAGCCATGCCATGTGCAGATATTGTCGAATTCTTAGAGCCGTGCCATGTGCAGATATAGTCGAATTCTTAGAGCCGTGCCATTAGAGATATGGTCGAATTCTTAGAGTCGTGCCATGTGCAGATATAGTCGAATTCTTAAGGTCCGTGCCATGTGCATACATAGTCGAATTCTTAGAGCCGTGCCATGTGCAGATATAGTCGAATTCCTAGAGCCATGCCATGTGCAGATATAGTCGAATTCTTAGAGCCGTGCCATGTGCAGATATAGTCGAATTCTTAGAGCCGTGCCATGTGGAGATATAGTCGAATTCTTAGAGCCGTGCCATGTGCAGATATAGTCGAATTCTTAGAGCCGTGCTATGTGCAGATATAGTCGAATTCTTAGAGTTGTAACATTTGTAGTAAAATTTGTGCATATATTGTCTAATTCTTAGAGCCGTGCTATGTGCAGATATAGTCGAATTCTTAGAGCCGTGCCATGTGCAGATATAGTCGAATTCTTAGAGTTGTAACATTTGTAGTAAAATTCTTAGTACCGTGCCATGTGCAGATATAGTCGAATTCTTAGAGCCTTGCCATTTGCAGATATATTCGAAATCTTAGAACCGTGCCATATGCAGATATTATTGAATTTTTAGTGCCGTGCCATGTGCAGATATAGTCCAATTCCTAGTGCCGTGCCATGTGCAGATATAGTCGAATTCTCAGTGCCGTGCCATGTGTAGATACAGTCGAATTCTTATAGCCGTGACATGTGTAGATATTGTCGAATTCTTAGTGCCGTCCCATTTGCTGATTTGGTCGAATTTTTAGAGCCGTGCCATGTGTAGATATAGTCGAATTTTTAGAGCCGTGCCATGTGTAGATATAGTCCAATTCCTAGTGCCGTGCCATGTGCAGATATAGTTGAATTCTAAGAACCGTGCCATTTGTACATATAGTTGAGTTATTAGTGCCGTGCCATTACTGATATAGTCGAATTTTTAGAGCCGTGCCATGCGCAGATATAGTCGAATTCTTAGTGCCGTGCCATGTGCAAATATAGTCGTATTCTTAAGTGCCATGCCATGTGCAGATATAGTCGAATTTTTAGAGCCGTGCCATGTGGAGATATAGTCCAATTCCTAGAGCCGTACCATGTGCAGATATAGTCGAATTCTTAGTGCCGTACCATGTGCAGATATAGTCGAATTCTTAGAGCCGTGCCATGTGCAGAAAAAGTTGAATTCTTAGTGCCGGGCCATTGGAGATATGGTCGAATTCTTAGAGCCGTGCCATGTGCAGAAATAGTCGAATTGTTAGTGCCGTGCCATTGCAGATATGGTCGAATTCTTAGAGCCGTGCCATGTGCAGATATAGTCGAATTTTTAAGGTCCGTGCCACATGCATATATTGTCGAATTCTTAGAGCCGTGCCATGTGCAGATATAGTCGAATTCTTAGTGCCGTGCCATGTGCAGATATAGTCGAATTCTTAGAGCCTTGCCATGTGCAGATATAGTCGAATTCTCAGTGCTGTGCCATGTGCAGATATAGTCGAATTCTTATAGCTGTGACATATGCAGATATAGTCGAATTCTTAGTGCCGTCCCATTTGATGATTTGGTCGAATTTTTAGTACCGTGCCATGTGTAGATATAGTCGAATTCTTAAGTGCCGTGCCATTGCAGATATAATCGAATTCTTAAGTGCCATGCCATGTGCAGATATTGTCGAATTTTTAGAGCCGTGCCATGTGTAGATATAGTTCAATTCCTAGTGCCGTGCCATGTGCAGATATAGTCGAATTCTAAGAACCGTGCCATTTGCAGATATAGTTGAATTCTTAGTGCCTTGCCATCACAGATATAGTCGAATTCTTAGTGCTGTGTCATGTGCAGATATAGTCTAATTCTTAGACCCGTTCCATGTGCAGATAAAGTCGAATTCTTAGAGCCGTGCCATGTGCAGATATAGTCGAATTCTTAGAGCCGTGCCGTGTGCAGATATAATCGAATTCTTAAGTGCTGTGCCATGTGCAGATATAGTCGAATTCTTAATTGCTGTGCCATTGCAGATATGGTCGAATTCTTAGAGCCGTGCCATGTGCAGATATAGTCGAATTCTTCGTGCCGTGCCATGTGCAGATATAGTCGAATTCTTAGAGCCTTGCCATGTGCAGATATAGTCGAATTCTCAGTGCTGAGCCATGTGCAGATATAGTCGAATTCTTAGAGCCGTGCCATGTGCCGATATAGTCGAATTCTTAGATCCGTGCCATGTGCAGATATAGTCGAATTCTTAGAGCCGTGCCATGTGCAGATATAGTCGAATTCTTAGAGCCGTGCCATGTGCAGATATAATCGAATTCTTAAGTGCTGTGCCATGTGCAGATATAGTCGAATTCTTAAGTACTGTGCCATTGCAGATATGGTCGAATTCTTAGAGCCGTGCCGTGCCCTGCCGTGAGCAAATATAGTCGAATTGTATGTGTTGTGCCGTGTGCATTTCTCGACAGGCAAACTGCCGACAACTATAAACCACTTTTGATCGACCAGATGTTATGGATTAACTTACAATGTTAAATGACAAGTGATACTCTCAAGAAGGTGCTGACTAGTTACAAGATTTCAACTTTTGTATTGTCCAACCATCCTCAGTTGTCTCTTGTATTTGGTAACTTTTGAGGAATTTTGAACTGAACTCTTCGTAGAATTTTTATGATTTTAATATCTATAGCTCATAGAAAGAAATATTAATATACGATCAGGAACATATCCAAGAGAAAATTCTTAGAACGCAACTGCTTTATTGATATGAAACTGTGGAGATTAAAAATAAATTAAAAAAAGACAATAACAAAAAAGAAAAAAATGAAAATGCAAAAGTAACAGTTTCCCAGAGGCCCCAGACAGGAAGCGAAATCGGTACATGCCTAAAAAAGAGGCGCTTCCTGTCGCCAAAAAGAGACTCCTCCTCTGAAACTTTCATCACCTTGCCTTGGATGGACCTTTTTCTCTCGGTTGCCAGTTGGGAGCGCACGTGCTGGCTAATTTCCGAGATACATGACGGACCCTGAAACATGTAATTACCGAAGATGACTTCATAATATACTTCAAACGCGTTGTCTGGGAAAGCGCGACTATTTGTACTGGTTCAAGAAAACGTTCAATACCACAGAATAGTCGTAAATCCCCAAAATAAAACTTACGCCTAAAGGTATCCTTGTCTTTTTCCTCTTGTCCTTAATTCCCTAACAAACTCGACAGACAAAAAGAAGACAAGTGAATGGGGTAAGAAAAGAATATTAGTCAGTATACAAACCTCAGAATCTCCCAACAACATATCAACAATAGACCATGACCATAAAAACCTTCCGGCAGTCCCATATAACCAAACAGGAGCTAGGAATTAGAAAGGGAAGATGTATATGCGTGAAAATATGTGTAAAGTAGAAATGAAATGTCACTCATTTTACCGAATTGGCTATAATGTTCCTTTGGTTGTAATCGGCATTTGTTTATGTACACTGTTTGGCTTATGCAATGAATCGACGGTGCAAAGCACCAATGGTCTAAGGCTACAGTCCCCTGTAAGGTGCATTCACGAAAAGACGAAACACACCTCTTCTTACTGCATGCTGAAAGAAAGAGAACTATCTTTGCGCCTTTTTCCATGTCTCTATGGCAACTATTTGTGTCTCTTCTTAACGATCGTTCGGAAAATTCACTCTACAGTCAAGAATAGATAACCCAACACTTTTAATTCACTTAGATGCCAATAATTTAAACAAACTTCATTCAAAAAGGCAATTTTTCATCAAAGTTTAACAACTATCATATATATCATCACCCTTTGAAAAATTATCTTTTCCGAAGTTTATTCTTATTTTCGATCATTGGTTGTGCAGGAAGACAATAAACAATTATCACTTTAAGAGAATGGGCGTGTCCGTAGAGTGTCCGGAGAGGTGTCACATGATTGTCCCAGAAAACCATTGTTGACCTCTTTTGACCCTGTTCTTTGAACTGGAGCGACATGTTTCTTACTCAACAGAAAGCAGTGGATACACGTGAAAATATCAACCACACATTTTTTGTACGGCTTCAACTTCTGCTTGTTCATTGAGCAATACGTGTTGGGACACATTCATGTACTTTTTTTTCTTTTTTAACACGACTTGCATGAATATAATGTTTCTACATGTGTAAATGAGATTATCTTGTCTTTCTTTCCGTTGTGCCTAATTTTAGTATATCAATCATATAGTAATGTTAATATTGATCCTTGGGGGAGTGATAATTCAACTAAATATCATCCCTACCACTAATTATTACTAATTGGCAGAAGAAAAAACGAGGTGAGCCTGGTCTCAGAGACTGTGACGTTGGAAACATTATTAAACTTGAAATAAGAGAGTATTGCCGTTGAGTGCGTTATCTAGCTTATTGGTTAAAAAATTAACAAATTGAAATACTGTCATTTAACAGCCGGGAATAAAATCTGGGATCATGAAGATATGAAGTCTTACTGATCATAACTCCCGAGGGATAAGTTCGATCTCCATCAAAGTTCCTTAAATTGTGTATTTGTGGTTGGTAGATATTTGGAAAGCTTGGCTTAGTCTAGTGGAAGGCACGTAAAAAGGCTCATGATGAGGATAAAACTTGTAGCAAATGTCTGTGGAGGAATGAGTATTTCTCTAAGATGTAACACCGAGTGCCAGTTTCATAATATACAATACAATTTGAACAAACAAACGTAGACGAAAGAAAATTGACAAAAACAAGAATGTTAAAAAACAAACAATTTTTTACTGTATCACAATTGGATAAATAACAAAAATACAAAGGTAATAATGTTCATAAATTTTGCTATGTATAGAGTTGTGTGTGCATGTAAAAACAAGAATATTCTTTGTCAGGAATAACAGGGATTAAGAACTTATTCTTACATAAATGTGTATGTGTGCAAGTATGTATGAGTTCTGGTATGTATACGTCACTTAATCTATTGGTCATTCGAGCCCACTGTTGGCGTGTTAGTGTATTTGAGCGCGTCTGATTTTCTATTCAACGTGTGTCGTCTGTATGTCGTCTGTGTGTCGCCTGTCCCTTGAGCTAAAAAATTTTGGGTTCTTATACTATTTGAGTGGATCGAAATGATATTTTTTGAGTTTATGCGGGTAGATTTTATTGCAGATCAACTAAAGTTCAAATGTGCGGACGTATTATGAGTAAATTACTTATTGAGGCATCTATTTTTTTGGTTCTATGAAAAATCTTTCGGCAAGTTAGTGTTTGATCCGTTTTTTCTAGAATATTCTAATCTATGTATTTGCTGATTGACTTAAAATATTCAAAGTAAGTGAGGTTTGGATCCTTTTTTTCTACAATATTCTGATTGACGTTTTCTTAGCTAATTTAACTAAAAATAAAAAAAGGGTGGATCCTATATGTCCTCAAAGATCGAAAGTCATATACAAATGCTAGCTATTATTTTTTTAATAAATACATAGGATTGAAACAGGAAGTTCCAGTAACTAACAAAAATGGCAGATCATCGAAAATATTTTGCGTCCAAACAAAACACTGCATAGAATAGTTTTCCAGAATCTTGTTTCAGCCATATTTGAAATTCTTTTTCCTCTTTTCGTAATCTGTCGGAACTCCTTTTAATAACTCAACCGGAAGTATTCACCTAGACAGCCATCATTCATATAACAAAAACGAACTGAAATTTCAACTGGCTCCTTGTACTTCCGAGACAAACATGAAAAATAAGATATAAATAAATAAATAAATAAATAAAGAGTAAAAAAATATTTAGAAATCGTTACACGACATTCAGCTAGTCAATCTTTGATACGATCTCAGCCACCCCGGCAGTAAATAAGAAAGACTAATTTGACCCAGTGATAGGAAAAGACAAAAATATATCGGCAACAACTACAAAGAGATTTCAAACGATCACAAGGCAGCAGCAAACTCAACCAACTACAAAATGCGATAATAACCAATTAAATTATGCGATAACGTTTAACTACAATATTCGGGCCCGGTGCTAGCGTTTCACCCCCCTCGGCAAATATATAACCCCCTCTATATCTATTAGACAGGGACCCCACTCTATTACATGTCAATTTTCATTAAGTAGTATTTATAGAAAATATATAAAACTCGTTCTTCTGAGGCAATCACGTAAGCTAAGGTAATTTACTAAACTTTTCGCTTAGAAGTGGCATAAGGCCGTATAATTGGGACGTTCAACGAGACTCGAAGTCACTTTTTTTTTGCAAGGTTTGCAAGTCTAGCTGGTTAACCATTACACCACTTGAAGCGCCAAAATAATTTTAGGCTTCATGGTTTGGGGGGTCCGGGATTAGTACGCCCGGCTATGACAATATGCAATGATTCCTAACTACAATCTCTCTACATCAACTGACCATGAATAAGAATAAGATTTTTTAAATTTATTTTTTATTTCTTAATCTCTTACATGTCTCATCTTCATTGTGATGTTACTTCTCACTTTTTTCGGTTAGCGCGAATTATGTGACCCTTAGATGACTATATTCGTACAAGGCCAATCTACTATCGTCGGTACTATTGCTCTCTCCACACTCTTAAATACATTGATATTCTTAGAGCCAGTCCGACATAAAAGCCATATAACAGGTTACTGAGGAGTTTGTTGTTGCTAAGGGTCACGCAAGTAAACTTTTTTTGGCAATGGACTTAAAAGGTTTTTTTTTTAAAATTCCGCTGGCATTTTATTCATATGAGAACATTTTCTGTTTCTAGAAGTATTTTTCGCGCTGATTTCAAATCTGAAGATATCTCCATTGTTAGTGTGCGCACGACTTCAGAAAAAGGGAGATAATGCAGGGTGTGAAATTCACAGAAAAGTCAATTTTTATGGTTTACTTTATGTAAAATGAAGTTTAAACAAGTTGTTTAATTCATTTAAGTGTATTAACAAGAGGCTGATATGTCTATGTTCTATCATGTGTTCATTTCCTTAATCAGGGATTTTCAGCGAATAAAATGAGCCGTATAAAGCCTATAACAAAGAAAATGTTATTTTTCATACCTGTATCAGATTCTCAAATTGCAAATTCCCTCATAAAAAACACTGCAATTTATATTCATTTGATAAAGAAGTTGAAAAGCATTTACATATGTTTCCAAACCTTTGGCCTTCCAAAAATTATACATGGAAGAATTGTTTTCAAATACTTGTGGTGATTAAATTCAT
The DNA here is from genome assembly GCA_963585895.1 of Sepioteuthis lessoniana. NCBI lineage: Eukaryota > Metazoa > Mollusca > Cephalopoda > Myopsida > Loliginidae > Sepioteuthis > Sepioteuthis lessoniana. The sequence goes on along the minus strand of OY757916.1, from coordinate 76,033,664 downwards.
TTCCTACGTTTTTTATTGTCATTTACTTTTTTTTTATTGTAATTTTGTCCCACACTCATTAACTGATATATAAATATTGATGTTTAGACTAACTTTGACTATGTATAAAAAAATAATGCAAGTAAGTTGAGTTTTCTTTCAGTTATCATGTTGAGAGAATTATCTTCGAATGCAACATTTTGAAAAGGAACTAAAATGTGATTCATTGTCCTTTGAGTCTGCAAGCTCATCTTTACAAATATCATTCATCCTTTGTGGAGTCAAAATCATCCATATAATACTGCAGCATTTCATTATCCTTATTTTCTTTAGGCATATTAGAGCAGGTCACACATTGACAGAGGCCAGTACGAGGTAGGATTTGACAAACACATGAACAACGCCTGGAGTCACAGTTATTCTTCTTGCAATTGCACTTAATAAGGTTGCTCAGTGTAGATGGAGTTGTTGGAAGTTTGCAACATTGGACAACTAATCTCCGATCTTCATATTTCCAGCCATGATTTGTTGGAGAGGGGGCATTAATATTGACGTGAAGACATTGTCGCCAAATAGCAGCCTGGTAATTTGGCCTTGTTGCGTGTAACAGTTTACTATTTTAGCAAGGTGGTAAGGTTCTTTCAAATTTGCTAGCTATTTGAAAACATGTTGAAATGAGCAGCATTGACTGAAGAAACTTTTCTCAGTCCAAATATACAGCACACAAATCTTTCAAGTTGCTGAAACAAATCTTCGATCAGATTCTAGTTGCAGCCTAAGAGCTTGAAATTGTGCACAAACTCCTCTGTTTCTTTCATCAACTCAAAAGGTTTTATTTTCCTCTTTTCCTTAAAACAACTAACACTATCACAGCTAGTAAATGCGTGCTGAGAGAGCAGAACACTTAAAACAACAGGTCCACATTTCTCAGCTACTTATCGAATAGATATCAAACAAGATGATCAACTAGTACTAGTCGCCCCATACAAGTCAGCACTTAATTTATGCTGTTGAGCAAGGCAAAGAAGAAAAATATCTGTATCTGGAGTCTTGATGATAATCCTATTTACCAACCCCTCCGCTCGCAGGATATGACACATGGTCAATTCTTAAGTGGAGTTTAACAGGTTTCAATTCAGAGTTTTCTATCTCCTAGACTAGTTGCCACTCCAAGGCTGAAGAACCCAGTCTTTCCTACTATTTACCTAGGGAGAATAATTGGATTCATACCTTTCCCAAAGGTATTGGTGCTCCGTGAAATGCAATCAGTCTCGTCCAGGATTTGAACTCGTGTCGCCGTGTCCATTTCCCTACGACGATAACCATTACACCACGGGCACCTTGATGATAATGGAAGGAAAAAAGTCGATGCATTCTTTGCATGAAGCAAGAGAAGGGTATCTGCTTCCTCATGATCAGTAGTTAATTCTTGCAAAGTTTCTGTGATCACTTCATTCGTGTCAATTTGAGGAGACAACATGAAAGATCCTTTGCTCAATGAAGTAAACACAGTTTTTCCATAGAATTCTTCTGGTACCACTTTCTTCCAATTGTTGTGTCCATCAAGGACGATAATTCACTTGCTAGTCAAATAGAGTTATGATTCTTATATCAATGGAACTCTCTTGTTAAACTTTACCTCCTCAATTTCCTGTACTGACATCTTTAAATAAAGTTGTTATTTGTTTCACTTCAAGTTCTGGATTTATTAAACACAATAAATGGCAATAAAAATGTTCAACCTGAATTCATATTTACCAACCCCTCCGCTCGGGCAGGATATGATACAAGGTCAATTTTTAAGCGGAGTTTAACTGGTTTGAATTCAGAGTTTTCCTTCTCCTAGACTAGTTGCCTCACCGAGGCTGAAGAACCTAGTCTACCCTACTATTTACCCACAGTTGGAGGGAGAATAATTGGATTCATACCTTTCCCAAGGGTATTAGTGCTATGTGAAATGCAATCAGTCTCGCCCAGGATTGAACTCGTATTGTCGTGTTCATTTCCTCCGACGATAACCATTACACTGAGCAATCTGAATTAACCTCCTACCACAGCTACTAGCTAGACAGAAAAGTCTGATTTTACGCAACCCCCAGTTTAAAATAAAACGAAAAAAAACAAAACACGATGTCATTATTAACCGGCTTCGAAAAATTTAACGTCCTCGGGAAAGAGAATACAGCCGGGACAAGATGGAAAAAATGGATTTTCAGACTGGATAATCTATTTATAGCATTAGACATTATGTCGGACAGACAGAAAAAGGCAATACCCCTACACTACGGTGGACATGACATTAACGAAATATAGGAGACCATAACGGACGAACCAAACAGTACCAACACCATGACAGAAGGCGACAACCCAACACTAAACGAGTATGAGGTATTAAAAAAGTCTTTTAATAACCATATTATATCCAAACAAAATATTGGGTACGAAACTTTCAAATTTCGTCAACTAAAACAAAAGGAAGAAGAGAGTATAGACTCGTACCTCATTCGGCTACGCACCGCCGCGACAAACTGCGGATTTTATGATAAGGAAAATGAAATTCTTGGACAAAAATCCAAGGGTGTACGTCACAAGGTCTTCGACGAAAAGTTCTAAAAGACAACGTAACATTCACACAGCTACTAGAGACTAGTGGCATTGAACTTTCTGAAAGCCGTGCTGCGTCAATAGAAAATAAAATGAGTACAACAAGTACTGAAAACACATAAACTATTCAAAGCCGAAATAGAACCAAGCCAGGAAGCTCATAATTCAACCAACACAGATCTCACTGTCCAAAGTCTCATCATAACAGCCAAAATGACTCACATCCAAAAACCAGAGACCAAAAACCAGAGACCAAAAACTTCTGAGGGACATTTCAGGAGCGAGAAATCTCTCCGACGACATCATTGTCTACGGGAAAAATCAAACTGATCATGATATAAACCTGGAACGCACCTTGAAGAGAGTCGATGAGAGTAGGGCAAAACTCAACAGAGAAAATGCCTTTTCTCTGTTAAGTTTAAATTTTATGGACATGCATTGGAAGAAACTGGAATTTTTCCAGATTCAGTGAATAATTTTGCTTCATTAACGTCAGTGACTGAGGTCCAGTCATTCCTGGTACGTTGCAAGATTCATCCCAGGATATGCCTCATTCACAGAACCTCAAGGAAACCTGACAAAGAAATCTACAACCTAGAAATGGGGAAATCGTGAGCAAAGTGCTTTCCAGAAACGAAAAAAGACATTTACCAGTAGTAATGTCATGTCTTACTTCAAACCCCACAAACCTACTGAAATCCTGGTGGACGCCACCCTAGTCGGGCTAGGGGCAATTCTGATGCAGTAAAGCCGCCCAATTTGTTATGGAGTCGAGCTCTCACAGGAATAGAACAAAAATACTCGCCAACTGATAGAGAATATCTTGCAGTTGTATATGTAGTTGACCGTTTCCATCTATATCTGTTTGGAGCCCATTTTACAATCATCACAGACTACAGGCCACTTATTGGGATCATGCATTTAAGGAATCTCACTCAGCCAGACTAGAGAGATAGCGTCTACGCTTGATGCCATACAGCATGGACCTGATATATAGACCTGGACGTGACGAAAACTACCCTGCTGACTATATTAGCAGACACCCCTAGGAGATGCCCACAATCTCATTTTAAATCCATAAAAGGTTTATCACCTACTTGCTCTGAAGAAGAAGACAAAAATGAAGAAGCTGAGTTTGAGAGGCATCACCATCCAGCTCATTTGTTACCAGCTGAAACCAGCACTGACACGGTACCCACATCATCACCACTTCCCACCCGTGTATTTAGACCAGAGACTTCATCACCCACAACACCCGGGGATGTCCTAAAATTATACTCCAGACCACAACGCCAAAGACATCACTCCAATCCATCTGAAAGACTATGAAACTTAATGCTACCTTATACAAAATATCTTATCAAAAGAAAAAACTCATCTTAACTTAAATAGAGCGGATTGTTGTGTCCATCTAGGATAATAATTTACTCGCTCTTTAAATATAGAGTTATGTCCCTTATATCAATGGAACTCTCTTGTTAAACTTTACCTCCTCACTTTCCTGTACCGCCACCTTTAAATAAAGTTATTTGTTTCATTCCGTTTTTGGATTTATTCAACACAATACCAATGCATCACCATAAATAGAACTAGAGATTCTTTGTTTTTGCCAGATATAAGGAATTTCTGAAATTGGATAGGGGTTTCCTAATTGTTATTAAGAGCACGCAACAAGTAGCCAGAGGAAATAGAACGCAGTGTTTTTTTCAGAATCTTTAATTCTCATAGGATTGTATTTATCACTTACAAAGTCAACTCTCGATGACATGTAAAAGGAAGCAAGCTTGATTTTATATTTAAAAATATAAATACTCAGATCACCAAACGTTTCTGGAACATGATCTGCTAGCTGCTGAATTATTGTCATGCCATCTAAGATCAGTGCTGTATTTTGTGAAATTTTAACAATTTTCATAACTGTAAACTTTGCTTGAAGGTAATGAAACAAAGTAGCTTTGTTGGTACGCTGCAAGGGACCATTACAATTGCTCAGGCTGGATTGGAATAGTGAAAGGCAATGTGTCAAAATTTCTCAAAGGTCAACTTTTCGGCTTCTTGCCTTGTGATAAGATTTTCATTTGCTTTCCGGAAATCTGTTTGCTTCATGCTCTTTTGGTGTGGATGCTTTTTCTGAAGATAACTAAAAGTTTTACCCATAAAAGACATCTTAACCAACTTAGGAACACCCAACTGATGAGGAAACAGTTACGGATGTCATATACGACTCTTTCTTTATTCTGATCCCTCTAGCGGCTCCCGAAATGCGCCGTTCTAAGAGAAAAAGGAAAGTAATTGATTTAATAGTCATCAACCCAAAATGTATAAGGTATTAAGACCAAAAACAAATAAAAATCTCTCAAAGCCTTTCTATTTTGAACTTGATAAAACAAGTCAACCAAGTTTTAAACATCTAGCCAGTTGTAAAAAAGAAAACGCTTGCTTCTCTATAAATTAAACAAGTGAGTCAAGCGAAGGAATACTACGTCTCGGAGAACAAAAAAAAAATGATTCCCCAGGATTAATTTCTGTGAAACCCATTCATAGCTACATGTACAGCCTCAGAACTTTAATCTAAGAAGAGAAAAAACAAACTTTTTCTTCAGACTCTGCGGGGTTAAGACTTAGGAGTGGGGTGTTATGGTGACCTATCTACAAGATAATGAACTCTTCCTCCTTCATAAATACTATTTACTCTATTTACTCTCGGAAAGACTTTCCACCAAGCCTCTGTCTCCTCTTCTCTATGCCCTCGCGTTGGAGCCCCTCCTGCGCAGGCTTAGGGATGAGGGGACAAGTCCGGCCCTGCGCGGTGTCCCTTTTGCTGGCGCTCTTACGGCAAGGGTTTCTGCGTTCGCTGATGACATCACAGTTTTTGTATCCCGCCGGCTGGATATAAAGGCTGTGAAAGAGGCAGTTGTGGAGTACGAGCGGATTGCAGGAGCCAAGGTCAATTTTGACAAAAGCGAAGGTTTGCGGCTCGGTGCTTGGAGGGGTAGCAATACCCTTCCAGGGCCCTTCCGCTGGAGTGACGGACCCATCCGCATCCTGGGGGTGTGGTTCGAGCCCGCCCTATAACTGGAGCGAAATTGGTCGGAAGTACAAGCTAAGGTGAATGCTCAGGTGGGAATCTGGCTTTCAAGGAGGTTGTCCTTAAAGGGCAGGGTGGAGGCGTGCGCTAAGTACGTCTTCCCCTTGATCCTTTACCGATTGGCTGTACTTCCTCTGCCTAAGGCACGTCGGCTGGCCCTTAAACAATCCCTCTCCAGATTGCTGTAGGGAGGTGCAAGGCCGATGGTCCGTAGACAGGTCTGTATCCAACGTACGCGCATCGGGGGTCTGGGTATGTCTGATCTGGAGAGCCACTGGCTCGCTGAAAGACTTGCATACCTGGGCCGATCCTTGACGGGGGACTCAGTGTGGAGACGAAAGGCGAGTCGGACTTTTCCTCGCCTCAAGTCAGACCCAAAGGCTGAAGGTCGACGTAAGCCTTTGGGCGAAGCACTGTTTGTCCACGAGTGCCGAAAAGCCCTTCGTAACCTTCTTGGGTCCAGTGACCTTTCACGGCCTCAGAGCTATATCGAGAGTTAGTGGTGGGTTCCGCTTCTGACCCTCTTAGCGAGCGGCGAGGCTGGACGGCGGAGGAGATCTGCTCTCACTGGAATTGGGCGCCAGGATCGAGCTTCTTGAACAACTCCGAGTTCTCGCTCATTTGGCGACTTGTACGGAATGTGTTACCCCTTCTCGGCTTGAACTACAAAGCGGGCCTGGCAGACATGCCCGATTGCCCTCGCTGCGCCAGTGGCTTGGAAGAAACGGCTGAGCACGCCTTCTACTACTGCGAGCGAGTTCGCCCGTTTTAGGATCACGTCGGGGAGTGGACGGCTCGCATCGAACCCAGACAGCTCGTGCTGCTCGACGTTGGTTACGTCGTAGACAACGTTCTTCCGCCGTTTCAGGGTGAGAAGCATGTGGTGTTTCTCGCGATCCTAGCTGTAGCTCGAATGGTGATCTGGTCGACGCGAAACGAGGGATTGTATGATGATGCAAACTTTTCTCATCGTGATCTGGTTTTGTACTTTAGGCATTTTCTTAGGGTCAAAATCAGATGCGATAGAAAACGCTTGGATCGCATAACATTCAGCAAAAGGTGGGTGAATGCAGCGAGCCTGGTCGTAAGAAAGGAGGCAATGTTGGAGTCATCCTTCCCTCCTCTGCCGGCCCATGGCGTCTCCGATACGGGTCCTTAGGGACCCCATCCCTGGTAAGTAGGATTGTTTTTTCCCCTTGAAACCTAGTTAGCAGTATATTGTGAGTCATTGTCCCCGTCATCTAGTCGTCAGTTCTCAAGATCTTCCCATTATTTTTGTACCTCAACCCGTATCCCAGTCCGCTTTTATTGAAGATCTTGAACATTCATATGTATAAAAATCATATTACCTGCTTCTATCGACGCATACCGCCCCGACCCTTTATTTCTTTTACCCCTGTATATTAGGATTCCCGTCCCACCTAGGGTAGGCCCGGTTCTTTCGCCCCGGAAAACAGTCGGCCTCCAATTTTATAGACGGGGGATGGGAGGGCAACCAAACGGGGAATTTTTCCTTTGTTTCTCGCTTTTTTGTATATTTCGGGGTTTTTCTCCCATTCCCATCATATACACTCATTGTAAATAAATCATTATTTGTAAATAAAATCATTCATTAACTTCGGGGTTTTAAGTAGCCTTTTTTCATAGAGAAAATGTGGTATTTTGGTGGTTGCAGCGCGCATGGCGATGGATGGATGGTTATATAATGTACTGTTGAACGGGTCGGCGAATGTGGTTAGCAAGGTTCCCTTAGAATACATAGTCAAGGCAAGACCGCTCCCTCCCCCCCAAACCTCAAGGCCTCGTGCCTTCCATTTATGTAAATGGAAATAAACAAGACTTTCTATCAAGCGTTTTGCTTGGACACACCTCGGTCGGCCGTTTTGGTCGTTACACGGATCTGGTCGGGTGTGTCCTTGTTCCGCGGGTTCCACATCCTTGAGCCCCAGAGTGTCATCCCATAGGCTTTAACCCTCCTTGGAGGGGCTAGGTTTATCGCCTGGCACCTGAGGCACCTCTTTCTATGGCAATGCCGACGGGCCCCGAAGCATTTTTGGAGCCGCCAGGCGTGTTTGTGCTACGGCCCTGCACCCGGACCTACCTAATATACGACAAATATCGACTTCCTCCCAGCAATCGAACCTGACACTTCTACCTGCTGTACTAACATTCTTATTTTGTATATATGTTCTGTTTATTCAATACACTTGTTCCACCTACTTTCTCTTCTTCCGTGTCTTCTTTCTGGCTCCTAACAGGACACAACAACTTCAGCGCAACTTCTAGAGATTTCTACCTGTTGGTTAAACGATAAAATCCAAAGATGAACAACATTAGCATTATTAGAAAATCCAATTTGCCCACCTCTAGTCTTGCTATCTCTACACATTGTCTGTTCAGTTGTCTGGTCCATTGATGTCTGACTAGAGGAGTACAGGTTTTACTACTGAACTAAAAAATCCCCAGAATCAAGATGCTCTACTATTGAAGGGTGTGTATCTAGAATAACAATCATCTCATAAATATATACGGGGGAGATACCTGGCATAGTTCAAATGGCCAAATGCAAAATACCAGAGTAGCAATTCTGCTGCAGATTGAAGGTGAAGGGCCTAATCACCTACCCGAGTTGCGCGAACAAAATTTAAAACAATTCTGCCATATTCAGATAACTCATCCAAAATGTAAAAGTTGGATATTAACTGCATCTCTCATGAATGAATATTGACAGTTTATTTTCAAACACTTTAAAATCACTTGATGTGCAGAGGTGTTGGAATTGTGTTTTGGGAGAAGTATAATATAAACTTTTAAACAAAGCAATGAATTTATCTTTTTCAGCATATTGTGTGTCAATGAAAGTAAGTTTCATTCTTAAAACTTAAGCTATAATTTTTATTACTCTGACAGATTGTAGTGTCTGCCTTTCATGACCCGAGAAGTGGCCCTTGTTCCAACTTCAAGTAGGATGTCACCCAGTCCTGAATCTTCGAAGCGCTTTCCAATGACACTGAAAAACAACATGCATGTATGGAACTCACCAAATGACAACTGTTCTTTGCACATCATTCCAACGTACTTGACGAGCCTTGGCCTAAAATGCAAGATCAAATGTCAATACAATGCATTCAGTTTCAAATTTATCAGCAATGGCGAGACTTTGCAAAAATACGGCATTCACAATGCTTAGCTGAGTTGGCTTACTATTGACCACAGGCAAATAGTTAATATTGCTACTTGATGGTATTTGTTTCTGCAATAAAAGAATATTAAAATCTGTAGAGCCTGGAATTGGACAGATTCTTAGGGTTTCCCTTTTCACAGTTTCACCTTTCATCATGGTCATGGCCAAAAAAAAAAAAAAAAAAAAATTTATGAATACTGTCAATTGAAATTGGTAGTTGGAAAGGGCCAACTCTTTTCGTCACGGGATATTCTGGTATGGGCGCTTTATTCAGCCTCAAAATGCACTTCTTATTCCTGATCATTTGAGTCTGGTCTTTTTCTGTTGTGACGTACGCATGCGCGTGCGCGCGAGCACACACACGCGCGTGCACACACACAGTTCCTCTACATACAGTTATAGAAATATACTGACACAACACACGAGTGAGTGAGTGAGAGACAAAGATAGATTGGTAGATAGACTGTATATTTATTAGAAAAAGTAGCATTTTCTGTGCATTCCATGATTGTTAACTTCGCCAATGTTTTGAAAAGTTGAAAAACATTTTAATATACAAGCAACATTACCTTGTTGACAAAGTAGGTTCATTTGTTTGCATTGTGGCAAATTTTTTTTAAATGTAAAAGAACTTTTTCATTGATATTTATTGATTCAAAATGTATCGCACAAACATTTTGCGTATTCATTTTTTTGAATTCAAGGGAGATAACTACATCACTGCTAGGGCGTTATTTACTGAGTTATTAATTCCCTTACTTAATTTTTACAGTCAAAGTTATCGATCAAATAAGGCATCTAAAACGCAGATCATAAAATAATGGCCAACTTTCACATGGAGATGAATTGACATTTAGATTCTACTACATTTATACTCTTGAAAACAAATAAAAAGTTTTCATATATATTTTGTGTTCACGAAACTAAATCAAAATCGGGTCTGATCCATTGCCTACTATTATGTCAACTAGTATGACGACCAATATGATTTTGTTTACTGTAAATGTCTGAACCAGTACTTCCTAAAGTTTTTATTTGGTCCACCCTGGCTGCTGTTGTTACTGAATACGCCGACTTCACCCCTGCGAAGACCAGCCCAACGTGTGCCCGGAGAATGACACTAAATTGAATCTAATATCAAGGTTCTCCAGTTCTGGAGTTTGGAGTTTCCTTTCATTGCCATTACTCCTAGATTCTAATCCGAATTGGTAGTACCTGTCAGGTTCCCATTCATAGGTCAAATAGTTCATTCATTTACAAAAGAGTATTATTATTAGGTATTTGAAACTATACAGCCGTGTGTAAATTATTTACATAACAGTGTCGGGGATATTGCGAGATGTGTCGTAGGTATGAAATAAAGTTTGTAGGCAGTAGGTGTTCCTCGCAACTGAATAACTTTAAAATAAAGGTTTATTATTGAGCTGGAATATTGTACCAAAGAACTCAATGTTGTTGTTGTTGCTTTCGCCTTTGGTGTAAGTAGAAATGGTAATGTCTTTGCTAGACAGCGTGGTGTCTCTCGTGTTTTGGTGGGTGAGGGAGCAGTCCAGTAGCGTAACGTAGTTTCTTTGTTGTTAGCGGCGAGACCTCTGTTGAACTGGTCCATCGTTTTCTTTTTATAACTCCTAAGAGGATCAAAACGGGTATAAACGTTTTTTTTTTGTGGAAAGTACTTGATTGGTTAAAAAATCTATGGGTGCGAATTTTGTATATTGTGGTTTGGATCCTTTTTTTCAAGAATGTTCTAATGTTTGTTGATTGGCTTAAAAATCTATGGGTGCGAATTTTGTGTAAGTTGTTTGGATCCTTTTTTTTTATAGAATGTTCTAATGTTTGTTGATTGGTTTAAAAATATGAGTGAGATGTTTGTGTATGTATATGAAATTTATGCTACAACAGGAATAATTGATAAATAGAATTACCAATGTTAAAAAGCAATACAAGCAGTAATTGGAACCATTTAATTGTACGCAAACAAATGATTGATATCAAATAGAATTATTAGTGTTAAATAGGAATACTTGAAACCTTTTAACTGTGCGCTAACAAATGAGCTCTAACGATTTGTTTAAAGATAAAGTTACCTTCAAACTATTCGCTTACAAATTATGTATATACGAGGTGCATACGATAAGTTTCCAGACTTTTTTCGTATCGACACACATGAAACTCTAGTCCCCTTCGAAGTAATCTCCTCCAGCTGCAATGCACTTGTTGTACCGTTCCAACAACTTCTGGAAGGCCTCATGGAAGTCCTCTTGTGTGAGCGTGTCAATGACCTTCGTCACAGTCTTTTTCATCTCAATTGTCTCATAACGACAACCTCTGAGCTTAGGGAATAACCAAAAGTCGCAGGGAGCAAAGTCTGGACTATAGGGAGGCTGAGTAACTGTCTTGATTCCCATCTTGGTCAAATTGTCTGCGACAAGGATGGAGTTGTTGACTGATGTATTGTCCTGGTGGAAATGCCACTGACCCGATTTGAAGAGTGCTGGCCTCTTCCCTAGGAATCTCTTCCTGAATTCCCTTAAAACTTTAACGTAGTAACCCTAACCCTAACCCTTTGGCCAATCAACTTACTCCTCCCACACCTCTCATCATCCATCACAGACTTCATGACTTTATTGAATCTCTTATGCCATTCAAAAACTGATGCTCGATTAATGCAAGATGCTCCAAAAGCAGTCTGAAGCATTCCATACGTTTCTGGGGCATTTTTTCCAAGTTTAAAACAGAATTTTATTGCATATCGTTCTTTTAAAGTGTCAAATTGCATTTTTGAAATTCACCAGCTGTGACAATCAGGCTTTAGTAGGGTGTATTTCAATTGCTACTGTAGCTGTTCATTTGAAGCTGAAATCATAAAAATTGGTCAGTCATCTCATAAGACGTATAGCAATAACATACTGAATTTTCAAGAGTCTACGACAATCTTAAATGCCCATACGAAAAACGTCAGGAAACCTATCGTATGCCCCTCGTATATTAAATATATATATAAACACGATTTGGCATTAAATACCCCACAAGTGTTGGTATGCCATAAAACACGAACCAATCAACTTTTTATTTAATACACCCATTGAAACTAAATTTAATTTCCAGTCATCCCTGAATAATCTAATTGAACATTGCCGACATTATTTCTTCGTTTCATTGGACGCCATGATGACGGGGGTTAATTTTTAAATGTCTTCGGTTTCAGGATTAAGATTTTTACAAAATACAGAAAACTCATTATAAATGAAATATTGAATCATATAATAACACTTACACCTAGCAATATGGAAACTGAATTAACAAGTAAAAATCCGAATCTATTCGGTCAGAGCAGGATTTTTCGTTAATAATCATTCAATTTTAATTCTATTCATTAGAAATCTTTTAACATGGAAAAGAAATAAAATTTCGCGCCATGTGTTTTAATTTTACTTTTCATCATTTTTCTTTATTTTTAAATATATTATTTAAAAAAGATTCTTATTATTTAATAATCTTCTATTATAAAAAGGGATATTTTAAAATTTAGAAATTTTATAAAATACATCGTTTGAAATATAGTTGTTTTTAGATTTTTATTTTCGTGAAAATAATGATTATTTGTGTTATTAACGACACGAAAAAGATCCGGATGTTTTCGGTCAAAGCTAGATCGTTCGTTCATTTAGATGGCCCGTATGACTTATCAAGAGTCGCCATCACACCCAGTCAAGCATTCTGCTAGGCGTACGTCATCTGGCAACTAGCCTTCATAACCCAGCAATTTTTGTTCTGTTATGAAGGGATTTATAAGTACAAACTAGTAAATTCAACTTCTATGGACCTTGATGCTTCCCGCAAAAAAATTATTAACTCCCAAGAATTTATATGGATCAGTTTGAGAAGCTTTAGTGTGAACGATCAAACATTGACAACACTCAATATTGTTTGCTGCAATGTGAAGAGGTGCAAATCCGCTTAGGGTCTCATAAAGGGTTGGGCTGACCCGAGATAATTCATTAGTTTAATCTGCAATAATCATGATCACCAGGATTAACACATTTTCTCCCTCTTCACACATATCTGCCTTTGGGGCTTGGAATTGAGTTTGGTTTCGTCTCTTTTAGTTACATTCTTGTTATTGGTATGCTTGATTTTTAGAAAGTTATTTTGCGGAGTTTCCAATCACCAAGGACCAATATTAGTACTGAACACAACGGAAGGAAAGACGAGACAAAAGCCTTTGTAGATACAAACCTTTTATATATATACAATATACGTATCAATGGTATTAAAAAGAAAGAATATACAAACGTGTCCCAAAAGTATTAAAAATGATAGAAAATTATGCCACAAATATGTTGAAAACAGAAGAAATTAATATCGGGAAAAACATGAACACGTTGGTATTTTAATAGTATTATATTACTGTTGCAAACAATTGTTATGTTTCCCGATATATACAAATAATATACAGATAAACATACAATGATCCACTTGAATGAGGTCTTTGTGTCATATATACGAAAGTTTAACGTTCTTCTCACGGCTCTGGTTTACTGCTGGAATTTTTGCTGAGACAATTTTAACGTCTGCTCGTTACTGAGCTTGTTGGTGTAAAGAGCGTTAGACATATATTAGATATCTGGCACCAACGTCTTGAAAGCCAGCGATTGGTTAATTTGAAAAGATGTGCCGATCAATCATATGGTGTCATACATGTCCTTTAGAGAGTGGGATTGACCACGGGAGACAACCAGCTTACCTTAGTTATATATATTTTTTGATAACAGATAGAAATATACACACATTGTTCAATGAACAAACAGTATGTTAAAGGTGTACAAAAAATGGGAAAAAAATCTAAGTTGATTAGGAAAAGTAAAATAGACACGTGACTTTAACGTTTCCTGGCCGGTCTCTCCTGTTCAAAAAACTGAGGCCAAAGAGATCGAGGATGGATTTCTGGACTGTCATATGACACCCCACGAGGTACCCAACAGCCACATCCATTCTCTAAAAAGAGATGATTATTTATTGTCTCCCTACATAGTTTTCAAATAGGTCGTTTCAAAAAGTGAACAAATTACCAAACGAGTTCGGGTCCGGAGGTTCCAATCCTGTGGTTGCGCCTTCCTAATTTCACCAATATGAGAGGGTGGGAGTTATACAACCCTTGCATGGACCAAAGATATTTTTGCTAGTCCCATGCATATGCACATGGGAAGATTTGTTAAACTAACTATGTGTCACAGACTACGCTCGAGAGGATATACTTACCACTCATACAAGCATTGACATTACTTTTCTTTATTGACGCGGGGGCGCTGTAGCATAGTGGCTATTGTGATGGTTTGCGGAATCATAGTAAGCGAGTTCAAATTCTAGTCGTCCTATTACGTTCACTTTCAGAAAAATACTCTTGGGAAAGGTATGAACTTCTTTATCTCCCTAGATATAGTTTCGGGCCATTGGCCTAATGAATAGAGTGTTCACCAGTGGTCCGGGAGACAGGGGTTCAATCCCAGGTCGAGTCATACTAAAAACTAAAAAAATGGTACTCGATGCCGCCTTGCTTAACACTCAGCATTATAAGGTAAGGATTTAGAGTATTGGAGCAATCCAGGGAAAGGACTAGCGCTCTCCCTTACACCTCGGTGTAGTAGCTATTGAAAAGGGAGCCTTTGGGTCACTCTCGAATAAGGTCGACAAGGATGGTTAGGGCATTAAATAACCCATGAAGTTTCATATGCCATAAAAGAAACCAAAACTTGTATTTTTTATTGAATTTCCACAACTGTATTGTGAAATACTATTGTAAAAACATCTTCGTCTTTTGGTTTGGGTTGGTTTCTTTGGACATTCAAGGAGCACAATTCCCTGATCCCTCAGAATAAGCCTTGACGGGTTAACATGCCGTTAAAATCAATCAATCAATCATTTTGGCTGAGAAAAAGAAACTTCAATGATACAACACAGGGCAAGCATCAAAACAAATTAATCTTAAAAACTATGTATATTGATCTTTATGAATGCTCCATCAAATGACTAAACGATCGGAATGAGTCCATATGAGGTAATGGCCAACGTACTAGACCGCAACCTCGAAATAAGTTCAAATTCCAATAACGGTATAACGTTCACTTTCGAACTAATACTCTTAGGAAAGATATAATCCACTTTATCCCCTCCAGCTATGACTTAAATAGTATCACTGCTGCTCTTCTATGAATATAGCTTTGGCATTCAATAACCCACGAAGGTTGATAAGAAACCAAACCTAAAAAATATCAATAATTATCGTGGTGTTTAGCTCAAGTTATGACATTTCACTGGTCTGTTTTTGTGATTAGTGTAGGTTTTCTTTTTCAAATATTTAGGGCAGCACAAACAAATTTGTTTAGAGTTTAGCGAATTTTTTACTTGCTTGTCTTGTGGCTACTGGCCAAATTTCCTGAATAAAAACTAGAGACTGTTGATAGAGGAATGTGCTGTGGTTATATGCGACGATTGATTTACCTCAGCCAAACATGATGAAAACAACTTCTAAAAGCAAAGATCAACAAATATCTATCTAGTGTATCAGCAAAATTCTCATATATATTCTATGGAGATTTCGTGTGTCTGTCAGTAACCGAAACTATGTATCCACCGACGTCACAATTACTTTATTTACGTTATATTCTCAATGATTATTAAAAATCATTATTTAATCTTAATTAGCATCTTATTTATTAAGTCTAGCTGAGTTAGATTTGCTTCAAAACCGCCCATGTTATTAATGGGGTTTAACCGACTTCCCACCCAGCCGATATAGGACACAAGGTAGTTTTATTTGGAGAGCCAAGCACGAATCGAGATTCATGCGTGGCCATTCAAAAAATGCTTGGTCCTTTCGATATTCCCTATTATGGGACACTTCTATCTTCAAGCTATGAACTTAGCTTTACAAAGCAGGTATTGCCTGAGGGGACGGCCCCCTGGAACCAGGTGATTTAGCTTAATCACCAGACGCGAACACCAGGCAGGACCATGTTATTAATGGGATTCAATGTGATTTAACTGACTTTCCACCAAGTCAGAATGCGACACAAGGTTATTTTATTATGGGAGGCAACGTACAAATCTAGTCTCTTGCGCGGCCGTCACAAAAAATGCATGGTCTCTTTGGCATTCCCCAGTTTTGGCACCTCAGGGGCCAAGCTATGAACTCACCCCTGGAAAGCAGGTATTACTAGTGGGTACGACCCAATGGGACCAGGCGATTCAGGTTAATAACACACATTCAGAACGAACACCGGGCATGTCATATTATTGATATTTACCGACTTCCCGCCTCGTAAGATTGGACGCAAGGTCATTTAATTGTGCCCCGCAAGGCAAGTATTGCCTGGGAGAAGCCCCCCTCCCTAGGACCAGGCGATTACAAATAAATAACACCCACTCGGCTCGAACGCCAGGCACAACCATGTTATTAATGGGTTTAAAATCCTACACTGTGTGTTACATATCACAAAGAAATTAAGGTTTACATTGTATATGATTATAGATAATTTGCTAAAAAAACGGGTTAAATAAATAATTACTTGGTATTATTGATTTCTAATATTATTGTTTTATTTTCTAACGTATTAAAAGTAATCCTATTTTTAATTTCATATAGAAATTATTTAAAATAAAGTAAAAATAAGTGTAATCTTTTTTGTATGCGTCCTTATTCAATTTCCTTAGTCATTCTAATTTAATATAATATTTTTTGGCATTAAAGCTTCAATATCCCCGGAGGGCGAATATTTTTGCAAGTATATATAATTCTCATTATGTTTTTATAATTCTCATTGTGTGTGTACATACGAGGTGTGATCAAAAGTAGCAAGACTGAATATATGTTTTTCCTTAATTCAGAAATTTTAAACTTAAATGAAGATGTGCGCAAAGCTGAGCAACTTATATAATAAAAGGATGATACATAGCAGTCTAGACAGCTGTCAAGAGGGAGAATCTCTGTGGTTAAAGCATTGGACTGCCGCCTCGAAGTAAACGAGTTAGAACTTCAGTCGCGCAATTACGTTCACGTTCTGACTAATCATCATCATCATGATAGGTGGTAAGTGGCCGTACACCTGCAGCTTTGTGCGGTGCTGCCTCCAGGACTTGGTCAATATCGCTCGCAGCATTCTTGTGTAGTTGCCGTCAAGCTTTTTCTCCATACATTTAGTTAGCGTCCATGTAGTGCATCCATACAACAGTATCGACACGACTGCTGCTTGGAAAAAACTGTGTTTTATTTTATTGGTCAGGTCTGACTTCCATATGACCGATAGTCTATCGATAGCTGCCCATGCCTTTGCTAGTTGCGTGTTGATGTCTGTCTCGGTTGATGAGACACTGCTTCCTAAGTAGGTGAACTTATCAACTAGTTTCAGAGAACTACCATTTACTGGGGAGATGTCGCCTCATTGATTAAAGCACATATATTCCGTCTTGTGTTCATTGCCATTGAGGCCTATGCCTGCACCTGCTCGTTCCAGACTATGTGGCAGGGTTTCGGCTTGAGCGGGTGCATTTGCCAGAAACGCTATGTCATCGGTGTAGTCCGCGTACCTTCTGCTTCTTTCCTTATCCCCACAAGCTATGGGTTAAGTAGTATCTACTGCTGTTCTTCTAAAAGGATGGCTTTGGCATTACATAAGCCACGAAAGTTGATATCCAGTTGAACAAAGAAATCGAATCAAGCAGTCTCAACTGAGTCCAGACTTCATCGAGACGAGTTAGTATCAGTTTTAGATATTTTTTATCAAAATTCTCCATACTCACTTCAGCTGGCTTGGTGCGATTTAAAAAAAAATCTTTTAAACTAAAAATGAATTTCAAATGTAAAATTTTGAAGGCATGGAGGACATTAAATGAAATAGAGCTTTACATCTAATAAAAAAAAAGAACAATTTCTGGGATGCTTCTACAATGAAAAACTGATGAGTGTACTGAAAGCCAAGAGGACTATTTTGACGAAAATTAACGTTTCATTCATTATTGTTATTCATTAATCTTTATTTAGACATGATACACATGCCTCTATTTATTGTTGCTAAAGTGGTTACCTATTTAAGTATAGAACAGGTTCACTGTTGCTTAACTATGGCAATCTAACGGAAACCAGTGCTTTTAATGTGACTTGACCATAAGCACATTGCGATTTATCTGACATCAAACCATATCAGAATATGGCACAGCCGTTTTATGGTGGGGACCGGGCACGAATCGTGACTCATACGCAGTAGGTGCAAAAATTCTTAACCCCCTCGGCATCCCTCTTTTGGGGTGCCTTAGGTACCAAACAATGAACTTAATCCTGCAAGTAGGCAAAGACCAGGGAGACGGTTCCCTGAAGCCAAATTTAGAATGTAAATATAACCAGTCGGAACGAATGCCAGGTGTTCGACCTGAAGGCCAGGCGCAAAATTGACCATAAGCATATTTCCGTCATTGTTCATTTGTATCTTGGTAAATACAGCTTTAGTTATGAGACGTTTTTAATACATTTCTATATAAATGTAAGTCACACAGGACTCCTTACCCTACCCCCTTTACCCCACCAAAAAATGATATCACAGGACATTTAATAGAACAATACACTAAAAACGTTCTAGATTAAAGAATAAAGCAATTTCCAGTTCATTTGGTAAATGAGTTTTATTTTTGTGAGAACTTATTTCTCGTTGAACGTCATTTTGAAATCATTCAATTTCTCGTTCTGTCGGTGAGGGTTAAAATACGCTGACTGTATTCTCTGCCAAGGAATAGAGACCACTAAACTAGATATGATATTTGACAGCGGGACTCCAGTTCTGTAGCTCTAACTTGTTTTTTTTTATTTTAATGGCATATCAACCTTCGTGGGTTATTCAATCCCAAAGCCATCCTTCTCGAAGAACATTAATGGTGCTATTTAATCCGTAGCGGGGGGGGTAAAGGGATTCATACCTTTCTCGAGGGTATTAGTCCGAAAGTGAACGTCATAGCGCTACTGGAGTTCGAACTCACTACAATATTTTAATTGGGTGCCTCTTTCATATGGCCTTGTGCCACATCTAAGCAAAATGCTTAGTAAATTACCACTACAATATTTTAAAATAGCATGTTAACCACAACGGCTGAGGAACTCTTCCTGGGGCTCAAGGGAGAGTGAAGTCAATCTTTTGTTATCATTACTTCCAGGTCAAATCGGACCCGGAGTGGTTGTACTGTTGAATTCAGTTTGTTATCCTATTTACCAACCCCTCCGCTCGGGCAGGATATGACACAAGGTCAATTTTTAAGCGGAGTTTAATAGGTTTGAATTCAGAGTTTTCCTTCTCCTAGACTAATCGCCTCACCAAGGCTGAAGAACCTAGTCTGCCTTACTATTTACCCATAGCTGGAGGGAGAATATTTGGATTCATACCTTTCCCAAGTGTATTAGTGCTATGTGAAATGTAATCAGGTTCGTCCAGGATCTGAACTCATGTCGTCGTGTCCACATCCTGCGACGATAACCATAACACCACAGTTTGTTATAGTCGGCCATATTTGAAACGCTTGCAGAAGCCAACCAAGCCATAATGCAATGAAGCAGTATTAGCTAACGTTATCCCTTGCAATGATGAAGTATACGTTGAATATCTCAGCGTTACTCCATTAAGAACACTACATGCAAGAAATATTTCACTGGAATTTGCCATTTTCGGTTTAGTCAACTGGATGATCTATCGTACAAGGAAAAAACGAAGCCAAGGAGAATTTGGTAAAGGCATCACGATTACCTCCTCTGGCTTGTGAGGCATGAAATTACACTAAGGCAAGGGAAGTATATACACAACATCCTTAAAAGACAGAAAATATTTGGTGATTTTTGTTTGATAGCTTTTTTAATTTACCGTACCGTAATTATTTTTGTATAAGACACACTATTTTTGCAGATAATTTTTTAGCCCAAATGTTTGGGGTGTATATTATAAACGAGAACTATATAATTAACTTTATTCCGGTAACATATCTCACCATATTTGGGACGGGATGGCCGAAATTAAGTTATATCTATAGTAAAAACTAATGTGTTTTGCGCCATTACAGAGGAATATCCACTGCAATATGGGTTTGTTTATAATTTTATTTCTCCAAATGTAAGCTTATTGTTGCTGCAAGCTTGTCGCATTTTTATGTAAACATGTATATGCAATTACTCTAAATACTGTGTAAATTTTGTGTCTTAAAACTGTGCTAAAAATAACTCGATTACCTCTCCTGGCATATTTTCCTTATAAAAACGCAACAGCATTTTAGACAACGGGCAAACCAACAATTACTTCGTCTCAGGGGTTTTTCCTCAGGTAATTCCTGCTTTGCGGTGCTGAGTTCATGGCATGGCGCCTGAGGCCCCTCGTTATGGTGAATTCCGAGGCGACCAAGCATATTTGAAATAGTCATGCATAAATCTCGGTTTGTGCGTATCTCTCCACAATAGAATTACCTTGTGTCAAATCTTGATTCAGTGGAAGGTCGGTTAGATACGCAAACCAGCAATAAGGTGCTCCCCGGGGACTATTCCCCTCGGCAATACCTGCTTGGAGGGCTGAGTTTATCGCTTAGCGCCTGAGGTGCCCCAAAAAAGGAATGCCGACGGTTCAAGCATATAGCCACGCATGAGTCTCGATTCGTGCTTGGCTCTTCACTATAAATTGATCTTGTGTCAAATCCAGACTTGGTGAAAAGTCGGTTAAATACCCAAATCACCAATTACATTCAATACAGGCTCATTAAGCTGAACAAGTCTCTGAGCTTTCATTACAATTTATTAAACGTAATTATCGATAAGTACTTGAAGCCAGAACGAGTGATGGCTGACGATATTGGAAATGACTATTCGAGGACTCCTTGTTTGCACTGAAAAATAATTCATCCTCTCCTATTACTAACATAGATAAACTTATCTCATTAATAAATCACATTTCTATATCAATATATATATTAATATTCCATATCAATATATACTAATATTTATCACTTGAAAACTTACGCGAGTAGGATGGACGTTCAATACGAAATTTTTGTGAAGAGAAGAAACAATCTTTCCTCTGCATGTATTGGCTACTACTCACCACTACCCAGGAGAGGGGCTAGAACAATATTTTCAGCGGCTAAAAACATTTATTCAAGTGGAAATAGCAAGAATGTCAAGAGAAAGAACAATCACAGAAAGTAGATCTTCGTGGAGGACGCAAGTATTAATAACGCCCCTAACAATAATAAGAAAAAGCGGTTGGTCATAGACTACTCCGAGACTATAAATAGGAACACTTCCCCTTGATGCATCGCTAATACCCCGTGTTGATGGGCACCTCTGGTGGAGTAACGGTTCGCAAGCTAGACTAGCAAACGTACACGTGTGAGTTCGGGTCTCATTGGGCGCCCCATTCATTCGGCCTTGTGCCAGATCGAAGCAAAGAGCTTTGTAAATTACTAATACCCCGTGTTGATGAGAGGATAAACGAGATCGCCAAATACAGAATATTTAGCACGTTAGACCTAAGAAGTGCTTACTACCAAGTAGCCGTAGATCTGGCTTTTGAAACCTACAAACGACTTTATCAGTTGCGACGGATTCCGTTTGAGATGACTAATATAATAATTTCCGATGAAAACTATGAGGTACGTTTGCCTCCATAGACATTGTGATAGTGTGCAGCCATAACTAGTTCGGCAACAATCACAACCTGAAATAGTTTTTGGCTGCTGGCGCGAAATATAATTTTACACTTAATCATTATCAGTGTCCTTATGGGTCGATAACTATCAGATAACTTGGACATATCGTAGGTAAAAGAACGGTGATGCTGGATTCTTAACGGCTAAAATCACTGCTGGAACTATTTATCTCTAATACCATAGCCGCCTTGCAAAGAGCCTTTGGTATATTTGCCCACTATTCTCAATGAATACCCTCTTTTTTTGAGAAAATACAGCCACTTACGAAAATTACCAAATTTTCTTTACCTTCTTCTACTGTTAAAGCCTTTGAGGGTTTTAAAAGAGATGTTTCTAATTCAGCTATCCCTTCGGAGAATCCTGACCTTCCTCAAGAAGTAGAAACCGACACATCCGACTGCACCACAGCTGCTACGTTAAGGCAATCTAGACGACCTGCAGGAGGCCCATGCTAGAAAGATGGAGACATTTCTTAACTGGATACTGTTTTAAATCAATCACTGACCAAAAGTCAGTCGCTTTTAAGTTCAACCCCAAGACGTGATGCAAAATTTAAAATGATAAGATAGCAAGATGTACACAGAGCTTTCTTGTGTTCTGTTCGACGTTTTCTATTGGTCGAGAAAAGAAAATGCAACGGCAGACAAACTATCAAAAGTATGTGGATCATTAAAGACCACCAAAGATCTACGAAAAGTTTTTAACGATCTCTGTCATCTGGGCGGTATTTGTCGCTGCCTCCCACCAGACACGACTTGACACAAGGTCAAAAGCCCGAAGGCCAATTAAAGTGGGGATAAAGGGGAGGGGAAGGTCGGGAACGAGCCGAGACTCGAACCCTGCTTGTCTGTGCTGCTCATCGGCTCACTTAGTGCAATGTGAGCCTGATGAGGCAAGCAGTTTCACGAACCCAAATGTGGGTCCGGGCACGTATGCCAGTTAACGGCTTAAGCTAGACGCATGGTCTAGTGCCGTACAAGGGGGACAAAGGAGACAAAAATGCAGCTCGCCCACCCGAAGGTAGCCTAGTCGAAACTAGGTGCCTAATTAAAGGCCCCAAGTCTGCCATTGTTCCTTTTCCAGGGCCACGCCCCGGACCGAAGTCCAGAACAGGCCCCGGGCTCTGTCATCTGGGCATCACAAGAATGAGGCATATCTTACGTAGCCGGAATTTGCCATTTTCGGTTTAGTCAACTGGATGATTTTCTGTCGTATAAGGAAAAAACGAAAACAAAGGCAAAACGTGGTAAAGACAACGCGATTACCTCCACTGTATTGTTTTCTCAATAATTACGCATCATTGTTTTAGACAAATATCAAGTCAACAATTACGTCGGTTAAATCAAGAATTACTTGGGCCTTCTCCCCGAGCAATACCTGCTTTGCATGACTAAGTTCATGGCTTGGCGCCTGAAGCGCCCCATTATGGCGTGTGCTGAAGGGACCAAGCATTTTTGAGATAGCCATGCATGAGTCTCGATTTGTGCATGGCTTCCCACTATAAAACGACAATGTGTCACATACTGCCTTCAGTAGGAGAACAGTTAAATATCCAAACTAACAATTACTTATTCCCGGGGGACCTTCTCCCCAGGCAACACCTGGTTGGCAGGGCTGAGATATCGCTTGTCTAAGGTACACGAAAGGAGGCATGCTGATGTGACCCAGCATTTTTTTGTAATAGCCATGCATGAGTCTCGATTTGTGTGTTGCTTCCCACTATAAAATGACTTTATGTCAAATTCTGACTTGGTGCGAGAACGGTTAAATACTCAAACCAACAATTACGTATAATAAAAGCACATTAAGCTGGACAAGTCGCTGAGTTTTCATTACAAAGACCATTTAAACTATATAAATTCTTATTCTTAGTACTAACCGATAACAAGTTGAACAAAGGCTAAATTTAGGTAAAAAGTTCGCATTATACATGAGAATCCCCCCCAAGAATTTCATAGTTCAGTGTTCTGGGTGCGTGTTATACACGAATGTATGTTATACACAAATAAGTGCGACATAATTTTCTTGGTACATTAGTTATATAACTCGTATAATATACAATCTTTTTGCAGGTGTTCAAACATAAAAAAAGTATATTCACCTGCGTCATTTTTAAAAAGAAATTTGTCCATAAGTATTCATTGAAATTGTTTTTTTTTTCATTCCTTATTCGGCTCAGAACAGCTGCTAAAGTAGCTCTTTATTCTTAGAGGTTAACTCAAACATACACACACACACACACACACACACACACATACATATATATATATATATATAACTCGCTGCTACAAACAATTTAAAAAATAAGAACTTATATCAGTTTAGAGTATAAAAGTTACATTCTCTCTCTCTCTCTCTCTTCTTTTCTCTCTCTCTCTCTCTCCCTCCCCCTCCCTCTCACACACACACACACACACACACACATCTCCAACACACGTGTCTTTGGTATCACATCAAACTGCCATTATTCAATTTTCAACTTTACTTTTGGTTTCAAAAATCTTTCCCCGGATCTTTATCCAATACCAAGGCGGAGGGAACGTTGCGATTATATGTATTCTATGTATTTATATTTTTTTAAATTTATTTTTTATTTTTTGCTGCCTCTTTTGGCTGTTGCTTTTCCCGTCACGTTCGTAGTACTCACCTGAAGAGATGAGCAGCTCCGCAAAGTGCAATTTTTATGTATTTCATATAGGCCGCGACTGCCAGGTATCTTGCTAATGTGTTTATCAGTCCCTTTCTAGATCATATCCACTATTATTGGCACGATGGTAGTTTTAAAGTGCCACAATTTCTCAATTTCTATTTCCAGGTCATTGTATTTGCTTGCTTTATTATACTCTTTGATTGATATGTTATCCTCTGTTGCCACGAACTTATCAGTTAGAAGGCATGTTTTTCTCTCATTGTCCTTGACTACTATATCTGGTTTATTGTTCTTTATTTTTCTATTTGTTTGGATTGCAAAATCCCAGAGAATAGTTAATGTTTTTCCGATTTCAGTATTCCATAGTTTTTGCATATTTTTCAATTAATATAATGGTTTATTTTGTAATATCTTTCTTTATATTTTCATTATTATTATCTTACTCATTTGAGAGTTTTTACACCAACGTTAGCTGATGGTTTTTCACTGGAGGCTGAGTGAGAGCAAATCTCTTCAAGTTTCCCAGACTCTTCTCTGTATTCTGGACGATCTCAGCAATAGTGTAGTTTGGGTGGTCTCTACTCGACCTGTTATTTCCAAGTCCTCTAGTCCTTGTTCCATTCTTTTAGTGACTGCTGAGCGCGCCAATTACAAATGGTATCATCGTCACTTTCATGTTCCATATCAAGGTCTAGGTACATATCTCTCTTTTCGCTTTCCTTCAGTTTTTACCCTGTTGTCAGTTTTGTTGTTGTTGTTGTTGACAATCACAAGGTCTGGTCGTCTGGCCGAGATTAGATGATCCGTTTGTATCTCAAAATCCCAAAGAAATTTGTTCGTCTCATTTTCTAGGACGGGTTCTGGGTTGTGCATATACCATTAGTTCGTATGGTCAAATTTAAACTTTTTGAACAATTCCAAGTGGATCACTCCCCCCTCCCAATCGTGGCTAGTCTAATATTCTCTTTGCGCTAATTTACTGTATTCGCTTATTATGTGATTGATTATTTCGTCTCTATTACCACATAATGTACATCTGTTGTGCCTTGTCTGTTTTTGCTTTAAGATAGTCCTTATGGCGTTATTTTTTGCTGCTATCAGAAGAGATTCAGTTTCTCTCCTAAGGTTTCCCTTTCTTAACCATGTCCAAGTTTTCTCGTGTGAGAATTTGCTTGTTTGTCGCTTGAAATGTCCATACAGTTGTTTTTCTTCTAATTTTTGTTTTCTGGTTATTTTTATTTTGTTGATGTTTGTGTTCACTGTACTGCTTCTTGTGGTTGTAATCAGTCTTCCCTCGTGCTTTTTTTTATGTCTTCTGGTCGTTATATCGATGCATTTGCGGTATCTAAATGCTGGCGAGTTCTCTTCCTCCTTCTTTTCTTGACACAGTCGGTCTACGTCGTCGCTGGGATGTAAGGCCTCATGAGTTTTCTTATTCTATGGTCCATTTGTTGAATTTCTTCTCTCAACCATTTTAAGAATGGTCCCGAGTATCTTACGAAGGGGACAGCCCAGATGTTTATCCCTTTGAAGAGATTTCTGCTATGTAGTTTGGTTTCGAGTAATTTTCTCATTCTCTTGAGGGATTCTTTTTAAATTTATTCTTTCACCTCCGTATGTTTGAAAGTATCTGCTTCCAGTATTCGGAAATATTTGTAAGTTTTCATTTCTCCTTGCGTTCTGATGTTTTCTTGATTTGATAGTTCTATTCCTTCCATTAATTACTGTTTTCTGCTTTTCATTATTAGCCTTGCACATTTTTCTATGCCAAATTCCCTCCCTATGTCGTCACTGCATATCCTCACTGCCTGTGTTAGGGTTTCCAGTTCTTTTTCATTTTTGGCAAACAGTTTGATGTCGCCCATGTACATTAGGTAGTTGAGTTTTTCTTGCGATTTGCACATCTCCCTAGAAGATTCCTCTCTGGATTTTCACCTTAGCTGAGCTTTTTTTGTCTGCTGTTATTTCGACGCTTCATTTTTCAGGGTATTTTCGATAAACTTTATGACTTCGCTGGATATCTTGTACTCTTTGAGATAGTCTATTATCCAGCTTTTCTGTAATCAAATTTACTTGAAACCATATAATTTCTCGGAAAAAAGACTTTGGTTTTAAGTAACCCAAATAGAGTTGACATGCCGTAATACAAGCCAACCATAAGTGGATCTCAACAAATGTTAGATGCAAGGAACATTGATTAATTAAAATACATTTTACAGGACCAGAATACCACTGACTAGTGCGGAATTACCTCTCTCGACTGCCAAAATATTTCTGCAAATGATCACGCGATGGTGTTGCCATAGTGACATAGCTTAGTATAAAAGAAAAAGACGCAAAAACCACATTCTCTTTTACCCTCAGATTGGCGGGCCGAGAAGTGAGAATTTATTTTGTCCCCCGAGGACAGGGAAATTTCGTCCCAAGGAACCCCGTTTCACATTGGAAATAAAACTGCAAAATAGTATACTGCATACTATACCCTAAGCTTATTTGCTTACACGCAGACGTTTAATAATTGCACACAACCAACAACAAAAAACTCTCCTCAAATACGCAAGTTCCTCACAGACTTTTATACTTCTTAGACACTTCACACACACAAACACAAATTCGTACTGAGGATCTCAATAGTAGTTCTTGACAAAAAGAGGAAGTAGCTTTTTGGTGCCGCACTCTCTGGGATTACTTCTCCCTTTTCCACTCAGGCCAAATCAAGTGCCGTACGTGGTCAGCTTGATTTTTTTCTTAGAAATAAATTTTTATAACCCTTCACAATGGTTAGATGTGACATAATGTTAGGGTTAACGTGTAGGTCCAAACTGTGAATAGAAAAGCTGTTACAAAAATCACCCAGCCCCGTTGGTATCCCTCTATAAGGTTGGGGGGACTTAAGCATCAGGCAATTAGCACCCCACACCATTTTTAGTCGAAGATACGGTTTGCGGAGATGCAACCCCGCCTCGGTGTGAACACTATTAATTTCTTCTCCAGCTGAAACCAGAGAATTGGAAAAATACGTCAACACAGAAATGCGTTGATAGAAAATGAAAAGTGAAAGTGCTTTTTATTTGTAGTTTTATTTAGCTAAAGAATTGTTTCCTAGACCTTTTTCTACTTCTATTCCCTAACATTCTAGAATTGTATACGCTTTATTTATACAAGTTTCAAAGATCTTCATGACATTAAAAAATGTATGTATAATTATTCATTTCCGCTCAAGCTCACCTATCCTACAATTTCCTTATCCTGATTTTCTCAACTATGAAATCACAACTCTTGTCTCATACTGAGTTTCTGTAAAATCAGCGATAATAAGCCTGTAACAGTATTAACCCACTCCTCTCCTAATCTGCAGAATTACTTGCCCTTGTTTTTCTGGCTCGGTCAATGCCATTAAGTGAAGTAAGCCCCTTTTCTACCACCAAAAATAACAGCTCAGAACCATATGCTACTTAACAACCGACACTCCCTCATATAACACTCGTTGGAAAAGCAAAAAGACATACATATTCGTAGATGTATTCAGAGAACTGATTTCACACCTTCTTTAGATTTATGAGCTTTTCAAGTTGAAAATATTTCATCTTTCTGCCTCAAATCATTAAGTTCCCTGAAGCAAAAATCCTTCTTCTGCAAAATCTCCCTCTGCAATGGTAAAATAATTCAAAATATAATGTTTCAACATTTTTTTTTTCTATCTGAAAGAAGAAGGAAAAAACAAGGATGTTTAATTGATTGATTTCAACGGCATGTTAACTCGTCTCGGATTATTTTATACATTGATGTTCGGCAATCGTGTTCATTGTAGATTAATATTTACATTTTTTTGTGACGTTGTTTCCTAAAGAGTTGTGAAAACCTCTCCATATCAATTCTGGGTCTAATGGAGGGAATTTGACCCGAATACCGGGCCATTAACCTAATGAGTAGAGTGTTCGCCAATGGTCCGGCAGAGATGGGTTCAATCCCTGGTCGAGTCATACCAAAGACTCAAAAAATGGTACTTGATACCGCCTTGCTTAACACTCAGTATTATAAGGTAAGGATCAAAGGTAAAGTTGAGCCATCCAGGGAATGAAAAAGCACTCTCTCCTACACCTCGGTGTAGTGGTTATTAAAAAGGGAGCCTTCGATTCATCCTCGAATGAGGCCGCCAACTTTACTTTTTTTACATTTACTGTTGTTTTAAACTTTTCGAAAATTGGCTTTGTAAGTTTATGCGTCAGTCAGGTCGACACAAATGATTAATACATGAGAATTCTTTTTTAATAGGTCAATCCGATTCAGTGAAGTTGTGAGTTAATGAAAAGCTTAGTGAATGTAATTGCCGTGGACCAAGTCTGATATAAATATCGGTATTTCAATCCAGTAAGATACAAGTGTGTGAGTTGTTCGTAGTGTTGTCATTTACTAGGCTTTGTTTAGATACGACACGCAAGCCTCAAGTTGCTTACAGTACCTCCCATTGCTTAAGTGGTCCCCCATGTAAGTACTGAACCAGCTTATCGCTGCTTAACTTCCATGTAAGTATTGAACAAGCTTATCGCTGCTTAACAATGTATATTTTTCTACATCATTTTTTAACTGAACAGATTCATTGCTGTTTAACTTCGGTGATGGTTGTTGGCAAAGTAGTTATTTACTCCGCTTTGTTTGAATATGACATACAGGCACCAAGTCGTCTAAGTTATCACCAATCTCAATATTGAACAGATTCATTGCTACTTAACTTCGGTTTTTTCGCAGTGTTATTTACTAAGCTTTGTTTAGATGTTGTACGTCGGCCTAAGGTTGGTTACAGTATCTATTGTTGCTTAAGTGGTTACCCATCTTAGTATTGAACCGGCTTATCACTGCTTAACTTCGGTAATAATTTTTGCCATCTATAAACATAATTTTTACGAGAGCGGATAGCGAAATGAACAGGATATACCGAAAACTGATTAGTTAAAAATACAGGGAGTTTCAGAAAAATTGATATGATTTTGTAATCTAATACTTGGCCAATTCTCGCTCGAATTATCTCAAATTTTAACTGAATGGGTAAAAACGGCTAAAAATTCTATGTTTAATGTCTTTTTCCTCCTTTAGGAATAGAAATTTCATTCACTAGAATGGAAAAGGCGTTTAAACATTAAACATAATTTTTAGTTGTTTTCATACATGCTGTCAAAATTTGAGATAATTTGAACGAGAATTGGTCAAGTTATTAGATAACGAAATGATATTTATTTTTCTGAAGCATATAATACATCTCAAATGATATCAGAGTTTTAAAAACACAATGTATATTTTTCTACACCAATTTCTAATTGACAAGACTGGTTGCATGACAGGATCAACTTAAATTTCTTCTAAAGGTATTATTTATTTTCGAATTTACTAAGTGAAAAGTTTCCCTACAACATCAAATAGTTGACATTCGACATCAAAACATTTGGGGTAACTTTGACAAGGGATAAATTTTCAGTTAAAAGGCTTTCAGAGAAGACGAGGAGTGCACACTTTGTGATTTGGCAATTTTTTGACGTAAAGTTAGGGTATTTTAATGGGTATTAAAAAAATATTTAATAAACTTTCGGGCCCCACAAATATTTTCGTCTTTGAAACAAAAAATGTTATGTGACACCTTGAAAACCATTTTTAAATAAATACCCATCCACCAAAAAGAAAAAAAAAAATTAAATACAAGAAGTATGAAACATGCACAAATGTTCTCGATGTATTTACTCAATACATAAAAAACGAACTAAAACAACGGAAAACACACACACACACACACACACACACACACACACACATATAAAGCCCAAAAGATAAACCAACATTTTATTCAATAAAAGAAGACAATCTACAATGTCGCAGTCCACCACGTAAGCCACAAGGCCACGGTAACTTATGAAGTATAATATTTTTTGTAGGGTTTGTTATTAAATGGCGTGTCAATCTTCTCGGGTTATTTAATGCCAAATCCAGCCCTTTTTTTAGAAGGACAGTAGGGGGTACTATTTAACCCATAGATAGGCGGATAAGGGGGTTCATACCTTTTCCAAGGGTATTTCTCTGAAAGTGAGCGTTATAGCGCGACTGGAGTTCGAACTCGCGTACTACAATTCTGCAGCTGAGCGCTTTAACCATTACACCTCGAGTAGTGTAGTTGGTAAATTATGACGTTGGTAACTGACTTTTTCCTCTTATCCCATTTACTTGTCATCTTTTTGTTAGTTGAAGCTGCGAAGAAATGAATGACTGAAATGTGACAAGGATACTTTTAAACTCAATTTTCATTTTCGGGGTTGATGTCTATTTTGTGGCGTAGAATGTTTTCCTGAACCTGTAGAAATAACCATGTTTCTCGGTCAAGGCGTTAGACGAATCTCTGGAATTATTTTGTCAAATTGTGAATCGTTAATATCGAGTATAAGGGGTTTGAGGATCCACCATGTACTTCTGTTGTCAGTCGGTATATTCAGCTGATGCTGCCTCGAGGAGGAAATACATTCCGCTGCTCGGCCAGAGGCTTTAGCAGACACGACTAGTCCAATTGATTGTCGGGGGTAAAAGGAGCCGTCCGTCTCATTCGAGGTGTTAAAGGATTCTGAGGTTGAGTATCTTTTTGGCACTAGGAAGCCCATTTTCCAAGCATGGGAGATTGTTATTCATTTCGTGTTTATTTAATTTTAATTTTTATTTTTGTGTCATTATTTTAAAAAAATTTCTTATTCAATCCCCACAGACTCCCCCATTAATAAAAAATATTATCAACAGTGCATTTAACTGTCAAAAAGTAACCCTGTAATGTCCAGTCACACTGTAAGTATTCATACCACAAAAACGTTAAAATATGTAGAATTTGTCTTAGAGCCAATAGCTATCATCCAGCATTATTTTTGTTCACAGTGCTTTCTCCCACCTGGCAAGGAATACATTTCAGTTCCAGGATGGCATTTTCCAGGCTACACATTTCCATTGCACAAGTAGTAGACAGTAATTTCCTGATATCTGAGGTGTCCAAAAGCGGTAATGGAAAATTTTGTTTCTATCCATACGTACGTGTGAAGGAGTTCCAACGCTAAACTTGTCGAATTTCCCCTCATTGCGATTATATATATATATATGTGTGTGTGTGTGTGTGTGTGTGTCGGAACTCAACTCATTTCCATACTAAAAAGTGTTAATTTTTGTGAAAAAAGGCTCGAGAAGCAGTAATTTTTGCATTAATTAACCAACTAGAGCAATGGCGCTAGTTTTAGATTTTGAGATACTTCAGTTGGATATAAAATACTGTATTTTACAACCAATAGGTGAAGCGCAAATTAGTAAGAAACGCCCACACATTAAGCGGATCAGAATCATTCAAACAAAAACTTCAGTACAAATCAGTAAAAAAGTTAGGATCCGAAATTAAATAAGTGGTTTCTGGAATCCGACTGAACTGGATAGTCACGTGCTGTGGTTTCGCCTACGTCCGTGCAGTTGAACTCCAAATGAATTTGACCCTGGGACGATGTCCTGCGAAGAAATAAAAGTTTTATTTGAAGCCGGTCACGTGATCAGGAGACCTATTTATTCACGGGCTCGACAAGACTTCTCCATAGCAACGACGACATGCGATTTATCTCACATCTCTCCGAATCAGAATATGGTACCAGGCTGTTTTATGGTGGGGTCGTACATGAATCGAGATTCATACGCAGCAGGTGCAAAAGTTCTTGATTCCGTCGTAGTAGTGACGATATCTGGAGGGATATAATAGTTAGCAAACTAGACTAGCAAACCTTCACGAGTGAGTTCAAGCCTCGTTGGATGCTCCATACATACGGCCTTGTGCTACATCTAAGCAAAAGGCTTAGTAAATTACTACTTGTAACAACGACACACTCGCAACTAGCACTGACTAGAATTCCATTTCGTTACTATGACAACACAAAAGTCAACTGAGAGTTCACCCCCCCCCAAAAAAGAACAAAAACAAAAACAATATTCACAGTTGTGGCGAAAGTAAGTCTTGCCATCTTTCATTCTGTTTCCTTATGGCACCATCTCAATCAGATTTCACATATCTCCCCCGTCACACATTCAGGCAGCAGTCGAACATACACTCCGCTAATATGTGCTTCACTTTTACGTGCACATACACATACATTATATAAACTTCTATTAGATACTCTTTTCTTTAGTTTCAGATAAATCAACTAAGAACACGTAGACTGGAATATTCCTGAAAAAAAAAAGGATCAAAATCTCACTTACATATAATTTATACTCTTATATTTTTAAACCAATCAGTGAAGGACACAAAGAATAGAATATTCTAGAAAAAGCTAACTGCACTATATATATATATATTCAACAAATGAATATGCTACGTCACCAATAGATTTTTCTCTTATGGCATATCAACTCCTTTAAAACTTTTAAAAAAATTCTAATTCTTTTTCACATAAAAACCTTTTCTCTGTATGATATAACGATCAACTACAGTTGAAACTAGTTGAAAACAACCAAAGAAATATTATTTTTGTCTTATCCCTTTTGTATATCGTCTCTCTCTCTCTCTCTATATATATATATATATATGGAGAAACTGTAGATTATGGTAATTCTGACAAGGTGATAAAACTAAGTGGAAAAGTGGATAAACCAAACACTTACAACGAATTAAGTAGTAATATTTCGTTCTTTATTCAAGGAAGAACTTCTTCAGGCTTCTTCTTTGAATAAAGAACAAAATTGTCGAATTTGTAAAGTTGTTCACGCAAGTATTCAGTTATGTAGCAAACAGAGTTGCCCAGAGAAGATTACTCCTACTTGAGGAGAAAGAGGACTATTTATAGAGCATCAGACTGTCCACGTACGGGCACGTTATTGCATGGAGATTATGGCAGAAAGTACTATTATTATTCTACAGAAACATTACTACAAAACCCGTTGAAAGTGTTTGGTTTATCCACTTTTTCACTTATTTTTATCACACACAGAGACATAAATACACACACACATAAATATATAGTCATCCACAGACAGATCTGTTTCGTTCTATCAGAACTCCTCAGTGTGGCTAGATAGTAGCTTCCCGTAGCTGGGATCGAAACCCGGTTGACTCAAACGCCAAGCCAAGCTTCTAACCATTCAGCCACGAGGAGCTATTAGCTGCGAAGTAAATTTTAAACGGTTATGAATCACAATTACAATTGTTTACATACATCCGTTCAATGGCTACCGAGACCTCAATTCATATTTGAAGTGGCTTGCAATATACGCTAATGGCAACACGATTACTTCTTCGCCAGAGAACTCAACCATACGCGGGTAGGGGAGTATCTCTCTCTCTCTCTATATATATATATATATATATATGTATATGTATATATTCTCATCAACTTGTCTATATGTATTTAAAGGTAACCCAGTAAAAACACTACATTATAGCGAATTTTCATCGGAATAATACGCTTATTGGATCAGTTCGTTGTCAGGAAAATATCTAATAGAGAACCCATTCACCAAGAATGAATATTAGCATTAGTATATCCATGATATACTAATGCTGAACACAATGGAAGGAAAGTTAAGACAAACTCATTTACGCATGCAAGAACATTTAACCTCTTATATGCATAATGTATATGTAAGTAGTATTAAACGAAAGAATACGCAAATATGTCACCTGGTAGAATTATACACATATTGTTCCATGAACAAGCAGTATAAACAAGAACTACCAAAGGAAAAAAGCTTAATTAGCAAGAGTAGGTAATATAGCCATGTAACGTTCCCGTTCCCTGGTAGGTCCAGAGACATCTCTACTATTCAAAGAACTGAGGCTAAAAGTGATCTGTTATTAACTTATTTACTGCTGAATAAAAAGCCTAAGTGAATATTCTCTAAGTGTGCTAATTCCATAATCTTTGCCAGAGGTAGTGTAAAGGGACTACTTTCCCACCGTATCACTACTCTTTGTATATGCTTGAGCTATCTCTAGTAATATTGAGATGATAAAATGAAAATATGTCTCTTTGTAAACCAGTCTTGTGTATAACTGATAGTAACGAGTCCCAACCAAACTCAGCGAATAACCACACAAATGTTGATATCTCAACATTACAGTTCTAAGCCTTTTTTTCTGCTACTTTCTAGCTGAGACTCTTTAAAAAAATCACTCATCATTTGTAATTTGACTTGCTCATTATGTATTATAGATCGTTCCTTGCTACCGGTACCATGAAACCAAGTATTTGTCACATGTTACTTGGAAGGAAAACGAACATCGCCAAGTAACCACTCTTGCTCTGAGAAATGCCATGAAAGAGAATTATTTGACTTTTGGCAATCGACTACCCAATAGGTTACGCAAAACCTCCATCCATTCATCAATCCATTACATAATACAATTTTACAACTGAACATTGAAGGATTGTAGAGTATCATCCCTTACTCAGTGGATCTGTTCGAGAAGTCACGAGAAGTGATGCGCTTCTAGTCTGGAGCGTAGCTCACCGACCGCCTGGCATTCGTGCCGGGTGGCAACAATGACAAGCATAAATTCCCACTGTGCAAGACTTCCGGGTCTAGTGATTCTATGACCAGCAAGGTGACCTGGCATACGTACCGGGTAACTTAATAATGACTTGCAGAGTTCACATTTCACCTAGTGACTTGTCGAGACTACTACGTGACTTTCCCCTCCCTAACCCCCACTATGAAAAGACTTTGTATGAAATCCTATCTGGTGGGAGGTACTGATAAATATCACCTCCTGAGTAAGAAGAGGGAGATTTCTGTTAGAGACGAATTGGCCGAGCCAAGCTAAGCACAACTCATCTTATTCCTAACTGGCTGTGTGCTGCCATACAACGAACTAATTGCGTACTATCCCTTAAAAAGTAGCAGTGTGATAATTCGTTGTCTAACAAAGAACGCAAATACTAAAAACCGGTTCTTACACACACACACACATACGCACTCACTTTTTATAATTATTGATTTTCAAGGTGATCCTTTCCACCGTCCTAGACGGTTTGGTGTAACAATTTTCTATTCGCTCTTTTTGTTTTAGTTTTAATCTGTTTTTAGTAATAGGTGTAATAAAAAGTTTTGGGCGCTCTTTTATTTTTTATTTTTTGAAAACTTGAGATTGAATACACAATTGAAAATAGGTATCTTGCATTAAATTTTTGAACACACCAAGTAAAATGCGTTTAAAGAATTAGAGATGAATAGGTTTGTTGCCATTTGAAGATATCATCGTGATATCAACTTGAACAGTGGTCGTTATAAGTTTACGAAACTAGAGTTCATTCATATGTTCGGCCACTCGGTGATGACAAGTTGGTGAGAGTTTAATCAAAGTTGAACTTGTCAGTGCAAACCCAGACAAACATCAATATCCGGTGAGAAAAAACTGGCACACACACACGTACACACACACACACATACACACACACACACACACACACACACACATATATATATATATATATATATGTTAGGATAGCGTAGACACAGAGTCAACGCACCGTGTGTCAAAATTAACTATTCTAGGATTTACACTTGTATATTTTTAAATGGCCAATGATGACCTCGTGGAGCAGAAAATAGGATCCAAGATTTACTTTTTCTCGAAACAAAAATAGTGGAGTGTCTGTAAATTAAATAGTTTTGGGAACCTGATTGGACAGAGTAATCACGTGCCGTGTTCTTCCAACTACATCCGCGCATTTTGATTTTGTCCTGCGCAAAAAGAAGTCTTTCGCTTGGAGTCAGCCACGTGACATGAATACCTGTATAGTCTGCACTTTCGAAAGCTTTCTCTGTCTTACTTTCTGACTCCCAGATGGACAGCTTTCAATCTCACGCACTAGCACAGCCTCAGACATTTCGCCACTTACAGATATAAACAACAGACAGCATGGAAGAACATACAGTCAGCAAAAATATGAATATTACTATAACGAAATGGGTATATTTGCCACACTCCCATGTTTTGGGCTTTGCATGGATGTCAAAATCGCCTCAAACATAGACCCACACGTCGCAGTTTTGGTACTTTGGTTTCTCGAGCATACATATATACGCACACATAAATGTAAGTAAAAACTGCAACATTATAATCCTTAGTTTTAACAGCGAACACACATACACACAGATCTTTCCAAATAAAAACACACGTTCACATAATATTTGTATCCGTCCTCCCTACCGCCAATATCTAACGAGCAATATTCAGACATTCTTCCTCTTTTATATTGTTTCTTTTTTGCTTAGTTATTAGTACAAAACATTGTCTGTTATGTGTTATCATGTCGTGAATTTTCTTTTGTCTGCGTTGTTTATTTCTTTGTGATGTAAATTGTGGAATGACTCTCGAAGTTTTGTTTCTAACAAAACATCGGGAGAACTAAACGACAAATTCATACCCCGCACTATAAACTGTTTAACAACTTACTAATTTTGGTTTAGTCCGGAATAAGGTTACTGTATCGTAGCGTTTGGGGGTACTTGTGGTGTTATCGTTGGCGTCGTATAAAATGGACACGGTGACTCGACTTCAAGTCCTTGTCGAGGCAGTATGCAATTTGCATAGTGCCAAAACTTTTGAGAAAGGTATGCATCCAACTATTCTCCCACTAGCTATGAGTAGGGCAGACTGAGCTTTTTAATATTGTTATGGCAACCAGTCAAGGAGAAAGAAAACTCTGAATTTAAACCAGTAAAACTCCTCCTAAAATATTGATCTTGTGTCACATCTTGCTTGCGTAGATGCGTTAGTAAATACACAGAGTATCATGGCGTTCAAAGAGGAACAACCTCATTCCACTCGCGGATTTTATTGTGAAACGAGATTGCTGTCGATTGAACAACATTATAAAAGCTCATGAAATTGAGGTATTACAACGTTTCCTAAAAAAACTGATATAGCTAAAATGTTTAGGGATTTTTCTCTTAGTTTAAGTGATCGATTTAATTTTCAGCCAAGAAATTGCCAATATCCTTAAAGGCTAATTTTGATACTTGTAAAATTGACAATATCAAAATATTAAGAATACTAACTCAACTGTCTCGCATGACTGACAATAATCATTTTCGTTCCACAGGAAGTAACATGATTGGGTATTTCGATTCTACGTCATTTTTCATGATGCATAAGATAAACAGAGAAACAGAAAGAGAGGACAGAAAAGAGAAAATGTATATATATATATATATATATATACAGAGAGAGAGAGAGAGAGAGAGAGAGAGAGAGAGAGAGAGAGAGACTAAGCTTTGAATAAGGAAAGAAAGAAAGCTTTTAATGAGAAAAAAGGAATAGATAAAGAAAAAAAATGGGTCAAGAAAGAGAGAAAACGAAAAATTTCAAGAGTAAATAAAAGTTAGTTTTAAATTAAGAAAGAGAGATGGCAAAGTAAACCTTGAAAAAAAAAAAAAAGAGATGGAAAGAAATTAAGCTTTAGATAAAGAGAAAGGGGGCGAAATAAAATAAAAGAGCTTTGAATAAAAGAAGAGAAAAATAAAGTAAGCTTTGATGAAGTGAGATAGGAGGAAAGCTTAGAAAAAAGAAAGAGATAAGAACATAAGATTTGAATAAGGAAATAGAGACAAGGCTTTGGAGAGAGAGAGAGAGAGAGAGAGAGAGATAGAGAGAGAGAGAGAGAGAGGGAGAACTTTGAATAAAGAGAAAGAGAAGGCTAGAAAGTAAGCTTTAAATAAAGAGAGAGTGAAAGAAAGTAAGCAAACTTTTAATAGGGAAAGCGAAAAAGAAAGTAAGTTTTGAATAAAGAAAGAAGAGAAAGTGTTTTGATTATAAAGACAGTGATAGAAAAAGATTCAAAGCTTTGAATAAGGAGAGAGAGAGAGAGAGAGAGAGAGAGAAAGAGAGAGAGAGAGAGAGAGAGAGAGAGAGAGCATAAAGGAAAAAGAGAATAAAGCGATGACTTCCATTGCTGATTTATTCGTCTGAAAATCCCTTCTTCT
Organism: Sepioteuthis lessoniana; assembly: GCA_963585895.1. Classification (NCBI taxonomy): domain Eukaryota; kingdom Metazoa; phylum Mollusca; class Cephalopoda; order Myopsida; family Loliginidae; genus Sepioteuthis; species Sepioteuthis lessoniana. The sequence continues at coordinate 75,995,453 of OY757916.1, read as the reverse complement.
TAAATTCTTAGGATTAGAACATACAGAATTGTTGGAGGAAAATGTTTAAGCAGAAAAAAAGCATGAATTTGAATCCCAATGTAAAAATAAAATAAAATATCGATAGGGATAAAGCTACAACTACTTTAAAGCAGAGGTTGGTGAAGATGGATCAATAACAATTTTTGACAAAAAAAAATGACAGGTTTAGAAGAGTAAAGCTTTACAGAATCGATTAATAAAAATATGGCAGAGTATAGCATTACATTTATGACAGATCAGTGCTAGCAACTAATAATAATAATAATAATAATAATAATAATAATAATAATAATAAAGGTTCATACTAAACATTCTGAAAGGAGAAAATGCTTTTGAGATTACGTAAACAATAAGCATTCCACTTTTGCCAAGGCCGTAAAATCGTTTGCATTCACTTGATATTTTACCATGTTTCTTGGTTTCAATAAAAGAAATAGTTATTATTAAAATGTTTAAATCTGGCCAGAGGAAATCGAATAAAAGAAGCCCAGATCTTAGATAGATGAGAGCAGATTGAAATTGACAGATAGATAGATAGATAGATAGATAGAAATAGACGTGAGCAGGCAAGGGCGTTCCGAAAAGAATTCATCTATTAATGATGAATAATTTACCAAGGACAATGGTGGCTTATTCTCTTTCTCTGCATGGGATATTTCCCACTTGTGTCAGTATTTCTTTCATTTTTTTTTCAAACCATCTGCAAAGTCTTTTGTGATCATCAACAGGAACAAATTATAGTCGATGAAATTCATTTTTGAATTTTGGCATGATGGTGTTTGTACATCACAATGACATCTCGCACGAAGAAATACGCAGAATGTATTAATTAGTTCTCAAATATATTCAGCATTTTGAAATCTTTTAAACCGTCTTGAAGACCGGGTTTAGATTACGCTGACTGTATCAATTGTAGAGAGATTAGACCCGCCTCCAAAATTAAATGTTCTGGGTATGACACTAAACTGCATCTGATGGTAAGACTCCAGTTTTGGAGATCTGGGGAGTACAGAGTACCCCTTCATTGCCATTACTTCCAAGCCCACTCTGACCCTTAGGGGTTGTAATTAGGTTCTAGTTAAGTTCTATCAGTGGGCCAGAAAGATCTGTTAAAAATAATATGTATTCGGTAGAACCGTGTGTAAAAAATAAAAAAAACAACTCTTAAACAACTACACAAAAATCGCAAAAATGAACGTACAATGAATGCGATTCTCTAATTTCTAAAAATAGAATAACTCTAGAAGGGTTGACATACCATTAAAACCAATCAACCAAATGACATATTAAAATCAACCAAATGACATAACATTAAAATCAAATAACCAAATGACATACCATTAAAATCAATCAACCAAATGGCATACCATTAAAATCAATCAACCAAATGACATCCCATTAAAATCAAATAACCAAATGACATATCATTAAAATCAATCAACCAAATGACATACCATTTAAAATCAACCAAATGACATCACATTAAAATCAATTAACCAATTTTTAAAACGGAAAAATGAACTAAAAACTAGAATGAAGACTCATATATGCTTGTTTTCCAATATCATCATCATCATCAAGTCGATTTGAGAGCACAGATTTTCCTAACTCTCTCTCTCTCTCTCTCTCTCTCTCTCTCTCTCTTTCTCTCTCTATCTTCATCCATCCCTATCATCCATCGCTCCCAGTAGATCTTCCAAATTACACCCCATGTTCACTCAGAGCTGATATTAATAAATTCTTGCTGATCGGCCAATACTGGCACGTCCATGTGTAGGGACCCATAGAAGAACGTCACTTATGAGTTCGTCCAGCAGTGTCTTGCATGTCTTGTTCGTCTTATTTGGATGGTTTTTGAGATGGGAGATAAGTGGCCGTACAGGGGTTGGTAAATGGGATAAATAAATATGGTACTAATGTTTCTCCTTGCAAAACTCTAGCGACAATGTTGAAAAAGTCTGTGTCTCCATCAGGCGAGCGAACCATTGCTGTCATGTTTTTATTAAGCATTATTATAGCAGCAACAGTTTCTTTGGGTGGGGGGACACCATAACAGAAAAATTGCTTACCTTTGTTTTCTCTATTGAATCATAAAATGCTACCAATATTTTGAGGTTAGTAGCAACAGATGTTTTTGGATTGAGCCGCATTCAATTCAAACCGAATTTCAGTTTTCTTTGATTGAACTATGTAGAATACTATTTTGATTTTCCAGATGAATTTGACATCCTCATCTCGCCAGTTAATTCAAATTTAACATCACTTTATTGACGTGTAATTTATGGCTTTTTGAACACTGACTGTGCACGTGAATTTCAAGTTCAATTCAACGTCTAGTGATTGAATGTCGTCATCTGGTCCATTAATTCAAATCTTAATAACCATTCAGTTAATGCCTGATTGCTGGGTTCACTTTCATTGGGTGTAAAGTTATGAATACAAAAAAAGGTTACACAACTGGGCCGTATTTTCATCTGACATACTAATAATGTCACTGAAAAACAAAATCTAGTGGTATTGTAAAGTTCTTCTGAGATACTGTGGGCTTGTAGTAATTATGTTCTGGCTCCGAAACCATGCATGATCCTCACCCAGAGTTAACATATAATGAAAGCTTTGTTGGTGGTACAGCTAGTGTTTTTGTCATATTTACCCTATTCTGCCCTAGTATTTACCCATAGCTGGAGGGAGAATAATTGGATTCATACCTTTCCCAAGGGTATTAGCGCTATGTGAAATGTAATCAGTCTCGTTCAGGATTTGAACTCGTGTCGCTGTGTCCATTTCCTACGACGATAGCCATTAAACCACGGGCACCTCCTAGTGTTTTTATAACAGCACGTGTACAAATAATAATAATAATAATAATAATAATAATATTTGCAAAAAATAAAAAAGAACTGGAAACTCTAATACACGCAGTTAGAATTTACAGTCAGGGCATGGAAATGGAATTGGCATTGAAAAATGGGGCATGTTAGTAATGAAAAGCGGCAAACGACACCTGACGGACAGAATGGAACTGCCAAATCAAGACAAGATTAGAACGCTCAGGGAAAAGGAAACGTACAAATACTTGAGCATCTTGGAGGCTGACACCATCAAACAAGTGGAGATGAAAGAAAAAATCAAGAAAGAATATCTCAGGAGAACCAGAAAGATACTCGAGACAAAACTATGGAGCAGAAACCTAATCAAAGGAATAAATACCTGGGCTGTACCGCTCGTTAGATATTCAGGACCTTTTTTGAAGTTAATTGGACCAGAGAAGAACTTAAGCAAATGGACCAAAGAACGGGAAAACTAATGATCATGTATAAGGCATTACATCCCTGAGATGACGTTGGCAGACTATATGTATCAAGAAAGGAGGAAGAGGACTTGCCAGCATTGAAGACAGCGTTGACGCAACGATACAACGACTCGAGGACTACATAGAAAAGCACGACGGAGGACTGATTACAGCCACCAGAAACGATACTGACAACACGATGGCCAACAAGTTAACAATAACTAGGAAACAAAAATGTGAAGAAAAAAAAACTCTATGGGCGTTTTAAACGTCTAATAAACAATATCTCACACGAGAAGACCTGGACGTGGCTAAGAAAAAGAAACCTTAAGAGAGAAACAGAATCTCTCCTCATAGCAGCACAAAACAAAGCCATAAGAACCAATCATATCAAAGCGAGAATAGATAAAACTCAACAAAATAGCTAATCTGGGTTATGTAGTGATAGAGATGAAACCATCAATCACATTATAAGCGAATGCAGCAAATTTGCACAGAAGGAGTATAAGACTAGACACGACTTTGAGATGTGCAAGAAATTTAAATTTGGCCCTACGAACAAATGGTATGTGCACAACCCAACATCTGTCTTAGAGAATGACACACATAAACTCCTATGGGACTTTGACATACAAACGGATCACCTAATCTCGGCCAGAAGACCAGACCTTATAATAATCAACAAAAAAAAAAAAAAAAAGAGAACTTGCTAAATTGTGGACTTTGCTGTCCCGGTTGACCACAGAATAAAATTGAAAGAAAGTCAAAAGAAGGATAAGTACCTCGACCTTGCTAGGGAATTGAAAAAACTCTGGAATATGAAGGTGACAATTATACCAATCGTGATTGGTGCTTTCGGTACTGTAAATAAAGGATTATCAAAGGGACTGGGGGACTTGGAAGTTGGAGGACGAGTGAAGACCATCCAAACGGCCAGAATACTGAGAAGAGTCCTAGAGACTTGAGGAGACTTGCTGTCACTCAAACTTCAGTGAAAAACCATCAGCTAAAACTGATGTGAAAAACTCTCAAGAAGTAGATAATAATCATAATGAAGGACTATGAAAGCAAAACATGCCTTCTAATTGATATGCCAGTGCTAACAGATAAGAACATATCACTTAAAGAATACAATAAAACAAGCAAATACAAAGACCTGGAAATAGAAATTGAAAAGATGTGGCACCTTAAAATTATCACTGTCCCAGTAATAGTGGGAGCACTGGGTATGATCAACAAAGGGACAGATAACCACATTAACAAGTTATCAGGCAGTCCTAGCCAATATAAAATCCCCCCCAAATTGCACTTTGCGGGACTGCTTATTTTTTTGGAGAATACTCTCAATGTAAATGAAAAAAAAAAAAACACCAAAAAATGTCAGAAAAAAAAAGACTTGATAAAAAAATTAGAATGCATATTATCAGTACATTTATTCCAGCTAGTTCTTGGATGAAGACCTGGTGATTGTAAGAAACCACAAGTAAATCTGAAAATCCAATAATAATAATAATGATAATGATTATAAGAAACTGGAGTTTGCTGTTCCAGTGGACCATATAGAGTAAGAAAGCGATAAATACTTGGATCTTGCAAGAAAGCTGAAAAGGCTATGGAACATGAAAGGAACGTTGATACCAATTGTAGTTGGTTTGCTTGGAAGGGTACTCAAAGGTATGTAAAAAAGACAGGATGAATTAGAGATAAGAGAAGAATCGGCACCATTCAGATAATAGCACTGTTAAAACCTTTTTGAAGACTTACAAGAGCCTTGGAGACCTGAAGAGACATGCTGTCGCACGGACATTATTGAAAAGCCACTAGTTAAAACTGACGTGAACGACTTTCATAGAGTGAAAATAATAACACACACACACACACACACACACACATATATATATATATATATATACGAGGATCATTAAATAAGTTTCCAGACTTTTTTCGTTTCGGCACTTTTTATAGATAGTACGCACATGAAACTCTAGTCCCCTTTGAAGTAATCTCCTCCGGTTGCAATGCACTTATCGTACTGTTCCAACTACTTTTGAAAGATCCCATGGAAGTCCTCTTGTGTGAGCGTGTCAATGACCTTCGTCACAGCCTCTTTCATCTCCTCAATTGTCTCATAACCACAGCCTCTGAGCTTAGGGAATAACCAAAAGGTCTGGACCATAGGTCGGGTGAGGAACTGTCTTGATGCCCATCTTGGTCAAATAGTCTGTGACAAGGATGGAATTGTGAACTGGTGCATTATCCTGGTGGAAATGCCGCTGACCCCATTTGAAGAGTGCTGACCTCTTCCCTAGGAATCTCTTCCTGAACTCCCTTAAAACTACAACATAGTAACCCTAACCCTAACTCTTTGGCCAATCCTTCCACACCTCTCATCATCCCTCACAGGCTCCCTGCCTTCCTTGAATCTCTTATGCCACTCAAAAACTGATGCTTGATTCATGCAAGGTGGCCGAAAAGCAGTCTGAAGCATTCCATACGTTTCTGGGGCATTTTTCCAAGTTTAAAACAGAATTTTATTGCATATCATTCTTCTAAAGTGTCAGATTGCATTTTTGAAATTCACCAGCTGTGACAATCAGGCTTTAGTAGGGTGTATTCCAATTGCTGCTGTAGCTGTTGATTTGAACCTGAAATCATAAAAATTGGTCAGTCATCTCATAAGATGTATAGCAATAACATAGTGAATTTTCAAGAGTCTACGACAATTTTAAATGCCTGTACAAAAGAAGCCTGGAAACCTATTGAAGGCACCACGTATATATATATATATATATATATATGCATATGTATATATGTATATATGCATGTATGTATATATATGCATATATATATATATATATATGTTTTTTGGGTTTTTTTTTCCTATATTGTCATTTAAAAATGTAAGAAAGATTTTATTTTTTGTAAAATCTTGCTGTATATTATCTGTACTTTAATTCAAAAAGACAAATACTATAATTCCAAGTAACAGTTGAACCTTGTTAAAGGAGCTAATACTATTGGAGTTTATTAGAAATTGAAAAATCTAAGTCAGCGTAAAAATAGAATGCCTATAAAGATGCAAAGAACTATAAATAAGGACTGATGAAATTTAAAAAGAAAGTAAATTACTTTACTAAATTAAAACTTAATACAGGCTTGGGGGAAAGGATTTTTTCCCTCGAAAGCCATTGGAAGTAGCATAGTGGACGTAAAGGCAAGCGGACCTACCCAATAACGGTTCAACACTATGCCTAACCAATCCCTGGGCGTACGAATCCTACGGTTCAACGGGCAGGATCAAATAGTTCGATCGTGGAACTACTGTAGCTCATTTATAAGGGTGGCTTCTATAGATGAGAATGAAAACACAGCCATCGAAAGATTACCACGTATATATATATGTATATATATGTATATATATGTTTGTATATACATATATAAATATATATATGTATACATATGTATATATATGTACGTATATATATGTATATATGTGTATATATATGCATATACAGATGTTTATATTTACCTATATATATATGTATATATGCACATATTTATATGTATATATATGTATAAATTTTATGTATATACATATATACATACACATTCGCACGCGTAAGGATCATAAATTAAATAAGGGGAAATTTGGCCTCCGCAGTTGGCTATTGGAAGTATTGTTTTTAGTTGTTCCTATTTCAAGGAAATCAATAGTGATGAGTTCTTTTATGTCTCAGAAGATTGTTAGCCAGACCTTCTTTACGGAACATTCTACTTGGAACTTTTTCTTTATCAAAGAGTCAGTGTAATTCCATTCCATGGACTGTCTTTTCGACTCAAGCTCTTAGTGACAAACCCATGTTCAGCTCATTTGTAAAGATTTTTTTGTTTCTCGGTACACATCACACATACTTCAATAAATTTCACATCGTTTGCACTTTTTTTTGCCATAATCGACTTTTCAATTTCACCTCGTACTACTGCTTTTCGATGTTCTTCTAGCCTTACTTTTAGTAAGGGTATGGTGGACCATATATGGAAGGAAAAGAGAAACCATCTGCCCTTGTGGAATGAAATTAAAATAATTGATAAAGAGGAACATTGGAGAATTAGACGCCTTAAAGAATCAGCACATATGTTGGGCTACAGTGACCTGTTGAGTAGACCAAGTATAGAGATGAATACAATATGGGAATCAATAGCCAAAAAGGTTTGGTAAAAATATCGTAATATGATCTCTGGTAAAAAAAGCATACATAATAGTAGTAATCATACTGATGTAAGAACATTAAGTTTATAAGTCCCCCAAAATTCACTATGAACTATCTAGCAGGACACGTTACGTAACGGCTTGGACCAGTTACATTACAGCCATCAAGGTGTTGGAAAAACACGTCTTCAAGCCAGAGATGCTGTATACTGGGAGCGAATTAATGCAGATATCGAGAACATGATCAAGAATTGTTCAATATGCCAGGAGAGCCTTCCGGCACAACTAAAAAAAACTTTACAGCCACATGACATTCCCAGCTGAGCATGGGAAGTTGTCGGCACAGATTTGTTTAATTGCAATAATCATGAATATCTGATAATTGCTGATTATTACTGTTAATTTCCAATTATTCGGAAAATGAATGGCCTGACAACAAGCAATATCGTCATATCAACAATGAAGCAAATATTCTCTGAACATAGTATATGCACCTTCCCTGGCCTTGTATCTTAGATCGATCACTGATACAGTCGATGCGTCAATCAGGACTCTTTTCTGATTGACTGGTGTTCAAACTGGCTTGATCTTCTCTTATTCGGCTGCCCAAAGCTGCTCCACTCTGACAAAACTCTGGTTCTCACTGTTTCTCTCTCCGACCCAGCGAGTTGCTGCCGATGATAATCTAGCCGTTGGTTTGCCGGTACTAAGGGTATATGGATTATCGGTCTTATCGTCTTTGCTCCTGTCCCATTGGTCGTTGTGTTTCACACCACCAATGATAAGATCAATGATGATGTACCGTGGTAAACTTGTCGGATGTAGTTGAAAAATAAGTATCTCAACTCGCAAATAAACTTTAAAATGCAGGTTTATTTACAATAGCAGGTATATAATCTTCAAATATGCAATGTTGAAGAGGGTGTATAAGAAGTATTGTTATTGGCTATGAAATGCTGGTAAGTTGAAGTGGGTCTGGTGGATGGTGGATGAAGAACGTTGTTGCCAAAAACAACAACTATGGATTCGAAACGCAGTCTTCAAAACCTGGAGAGGATCTCTCTCTGGGGTAAACAAGCCTTGCTTAAATGAAATAATAATTGCCAACAAAATTTCATTTGATTACTCAATATTCCATTATATCTTTCATTTTTCTTCTATCTTGACACTCACAAGTGCAAGGTCAATAATGGGCTTTGATAACTTCCAAAAGTTATAACTGCGTCGTTTTTATTTTGAAATGTTTAATTCTTAATCACACACTGCTTTCAACAACGCGTCAATCTACAATTGTTTACATGAAACGATACAATCATATATATTTTTAACTTCAGAGAATCAAACTATGTGTTTTGCTAAATCTGTCAAACCAAACAGTGTTCAAAGAAAAAGGCACCAAATGGCTTTGTTTAAAATTACAATTTTAACTTACAACTTTAGATATGACGAAGTTTTCCGTTTATGCTTTTAATCATTCCTATGCACCACATTTAACCTTAATTTCCAAGGACGGGTGCACTCATTCACCCCCCCCCCCACGTATCATATGACTCTCAATTACTAAATTTGACAATGTATCAGCCCACCGACCGCACATATTTAGAACAGACTTTTTTTAAAAATTTTTTTAGTAACAAATTTTCAATTAAGTATTAATCCTCCCGATGTACTTCGTTACAGGTATTCCCAGCAGAGCTGCAAGTGACAATGGACCACAGTACTCCAGTGAAGCATTCAAAGAATTTGCCCTACAATGGCAATTTGATCACATCACATCATGACCAAAATCAAATGGTTTTATTGAAAGACAAATCCAAACAATTAAAAGAGCTCTAATTAAGGTTAAGCAAGCAGGAAGAGATCCTAACTATGCAATGCTGTGTTTGCGAACAACACCAATCAACCACAACCTTCCAAGTCCAGATGAACTTTTAAACAATCGCATTTTAAGATCAAACTTAATTGCTAAAGTTTCAACCCCAAGATTTTCCAACACTGACCATATCCGTGAAGAACTGAAACACAAACAGGATATGCAGAAAATGTATCATGATAGAACTGCTCATGATCTACCACCACTTGTCCCTGGGCAAGATGTACGTATATTGGATAACCAAATTGGGAAATGGAAACTAGCATCAATCACAAGTAGATGTGCAGAACCCAGATCATACATCCTTCAACTCCCAGATGGACCATCAAAAAGTCGAAACAGAGTCCAAATAAGAGTAGCAGAAACATCCAGCCATAAACAGGTTCATTTTAATGACCACATCACTTCATTGCAAAATGGACTCACAAATACAAACAACGTCTCACACCAGAGAAGTATAAAACAGCCAACATGCAACACAAGAAGTGGCCGTAAAATACACAGGCCAAAAATGATATAAAACAAATAAACAAGGAATATAGCAACATCCTTCTTTTCCATTGGTAAGGGGGATGTAGTATTAACACGGACTATTTCTCTACGCGCAAGATTACCACCCCTTGGCGTAGGAATACATACACACACTCTGCTGATTTAGAATAAATATGCCTTAACTAAAGCACGCACGCCTTATGTTGTCTTTTAAACCTATAAAGCCTGATAATGAATACTAACACCCACAACAACAATATATTACATTTTCCAGTAAATAATGTTTCCAGTATCTGACAGCTTCTATAATCGCTCGGACTTCCTTTTCCAACTGAAGCATGGCATTTTTCTAAGCCTTGGCGTGTTTTTGAGAAGAAAGTAACTAGTTGAGTCAAGACAGTAATATCTGAGTCATCAGTTTCAGCCGCAAAAGGGATAGTCTCATCGATAGGGTTTATGACATACTCTTACATATCTTTTTTGATTTGATCAAAAAAAAAAAAAAATTTTGCCTTCTCTGGTAAAAGGAAATTTTGTTGCAGTACTTAAGGGGCGGATTTGGGTAGAAAAATAACGGGTCCTTTGTGAATCCGGTCAAGATCAAGTCTTTTGTCACCATTTTCTACCTCATACTCCCGGGTTTTAGGTTTCTTAGAAGAAAAGACGCTCTTTTATTATAAGTGAGATTTTTCCTCTTTGTAGCCTGGAGAACTTTCTTAAGTTTGATGTCATGATTCTTTTGTGTATCATTCTACATTTAATGATATCATCTAAATGAGCAAATGTAAATTCCAGTTTCTCTCACTTAATCCATTGGAAACATGCAACCCCGTTTGTAACCCTAGAAGAAATTCTTGTAAACTGATAACGATTTCATTATACCTCCAACGCAGTATTCGGCTTCTTTTGTTCCCGGATAGCCAGTTGATGGTAGGTACTGAAGACACGATAGCAGATATATTTCATTAACTATTTCGTTAATATGTGGGAGAGGATAACAATTATTCATCTAAATCCTGAGCAAACTCGTCGCTACTTTAACTTCGTTGATGTAGTCGGTGATTTAAGCGCGCCTTGCTTGTACGTCGCTATTTGTGTATATCTTAGTTGGACAGGAAACACACATACCAACGAGAACATTGCATTTTAATGTTTCTTTGGTGGTATAAAAAATAAAAGAAAAAAATGAAATGAAAAAAATTAGTAAAATGATAAAATAATAAATAATAAACAATAAATAAATAAAGAATATGAATTTATATTTTTTCCATCAAGCAAGGGACTTTGACCCTCTGACCCCTCGGTTACACATTTCCGCTCAAAGGCCATGATCTCCCTTTGTATTTTCTACTCTTTCTTTTTCCTGCTTGTCTCGCTCGAGGAGGGACACTTTTCTCAGCTGCTTCTTGAACCCGGGGTTATCAAAGTAACACACAAGCACCCCAACTTAGTGACATTGTGACTTTGCCTAGTGCTTCGACCTAAATTACCCGAATCCTTCTCTCTAAGGAATCGAACTGTCAGTATCACGAGGACTTTCTTCGAGAAAAAAATGATAAATAAAAATAAACGGCGCGTTAGCTTCTTTATTTTGTGAATTATTTTCACTTAACCTAAACGTTGAACACACGTGCAACACATATACCCCAAACTCATATTTCTACGGATCAAGGTAGATATGATTACAAGCTTAGTGTCAGAGTAGTTGTCGTTTTAAAATTACAATAGACATGTGTGGATTACCTCCCTTGTCTGCCCAAGAGTTCTACTACTGTGCACTAGATAGCAAAAAAATGTCATAACTTCCCTTTTCATCCAAGGAATTCTTCTTAGTGTCACTTGGTGGCGTAGTTAAACCTGACATAAACGCACGTGCGTTAACTCCTTAGTCTCTTCTCCCGCAGCAGCGAATTGACACACACGAGTGTGCAAAGCTGCTTGACCAAGGAACATGTAATATCAGACTCTTTTTACCCCGTGTGCTATGTCCTGAACAGAATAGTTTCTGGTCCTTCGGAACAAAGTGCTTTTCGTCCATGTGGCGCATTGAACACGGCAGCATAGAACAAATCACTACTTAAATAAGTCTTCGCACAAAACTTCTATTTTTCTTATACATACGTATACTAAAAACTGTACAACCTGCGCTAAGGACTTTTTCCCAATCCCCTTAAGGATGTTCCTTTACACACAACACACACAGACACATTCTATGAATTACCTTGTATTTATACTATTAAGCTTGCTCAGGCAGTAAAATATGTTGTTAATTCGTCGTGAATTATCGCATTCAGTCCGTCCGAGGAAAGAATATTCAACCAACTACTAATCCTCTCCAAGCAGTTCAGACTATTACCAATCATTCTTTTTCTGTTAGTGCGAATTATGGTAACTAAAGATAACAAACAGATAAAGGTTAGTCGTCGGTACTATAGCACCTGCTACAAAAAAGAATGAAGAGTTGGATTGTTGTATGTAAGCCATCGAGTTTGTGAAAGTCTTTTACTAAATGATAAAATCACACGCAGAATTGAGTATGTTGGTGGAGTCTGCTATTTGTGGGAAAGAAAAGTAGGCGGAGGAGATTGGTTTTCAATTGTAATAACTAATGGTTTATTGTTTATTTAAAAAAGAAGTTTAATACGAATTTATTGATAACAGACACAGAGGCAGTGTTGCTATGACAACACTAAACTAGTCCATGCAAGTTGGTGCTTTAAGCCTCAAATCTTGAGAGAATTCAAATTTTTGCATTGCTTTATGTTATTCAAAGAAGCCGCTTGTAAGTTAGTTTTTACGTTGCTTTATGTCCTTTGCAGAAGTCACTTGTAAGTGAGTTTTGCGTTATTTTATATCCTTCGAGAGACCCGCTTGAAAGTGAGTTTTTGTATTGCTTTATGACGCTCGAGGACGCCGCTTGAAAGTGAGATCTTGTGTTGCTTTATGGCGTTCGAAGAAGCTGCTTGCGAGTTTTTGTCCTGGTTTATGTCATTTGAAGGAGCCGTTTGAAGGTGAGTTTTTACCTTGCTTTGTGCTGTTAGAGTAACCACTTGTACGTGAGGTTTTACGTTGATTTTGTCGTTTGAGGAGCCTCTTCTAAATGAGTTTTTACGTTACTTCATGTCGTTCGAGGAAGCCGATGTAAGTGAGTTTTTGCGTTGCCTTATGTTGTTCGAGGAAACCGCTTGTAAGTGATTTTTTGTATTTCTTTGTGTTGTTCGAGGAAGCTGCTTGTGAATTTTTGCCTTGTCTTATGTCTTTCGATGAAGCCACTTGTAAGTGAGTTTTTAAGTTTCTTCATGCTTTTCGAGGAAGCCGCTTGTAAGTGAGTTTTTTTTTGCGTTGCTTCATGGCGCTTAAAGAAAGCCGCGCGTAATTTTTAAGTTTTTGCGTTGCTTTGTGTTGTTCGAGGAAGCCGACCATTATTAAATGAGGGACATAGAGATTAATTTGCACAAGATTTTGCACAGATTAAAAAAATTAAAACATTATTAATTTCTTTATAAAAAAATTCTGATTATTAATCTAAATTACAAGGTGTTTAAAAAATGTTAACTTATCTATAGGAGTTCTTTTTATGGTATAATGATTTTAAAATCTCCACCTGTTCCCCATACCTGTCAACACATTATTGGAATATTCTTCAGGTGGTGTCTGTTATATTAGTTCTGCTTTTCTAATAATAATAATCCCATAGAAATATAAACATTTTAAAAAAATTTCTTGTTGGAGATTTTAAGAATATGTTAATAGGGATGGTGAACGTATGGATATTGTTTGAAATTATTAGTACAGTTATCAATTATGAATACTTCTGCAAGGGTGTTAACATTTTTTAATCACTCGGGATACTGTACAACTCACACAATATGCAGCCGGAAAAGAATTTTTTTTTCTGTCTTTAACATAAGAAATATCAGTTATTTAGTCAGCATTTTTGCCAACTGATAGTAATTTTCCACCATTGTTAATTTATTAACCTTTTTGCTTTGCCTGATCTTTCATGGCTGTTTTACCCGAATTTGATAGGGTCCTTGTCCTTCTGTCCCCAGACTCACTCGTACGCTTATGAAAATAAAAATGTAACACTCGAAAGACGATGCTGATTTGGAACTGGCTACAGTATGTGCATGAACTCTAAGTAGTATTAATATATCCCTAATATTGGGAAGTACGTGTGGTTTGATAATATATATATATATATATATATATATATATATATATATATATATACAACTCGTAAAAAGTTATTGATTTAGTACACTTAGAGGATGTTTGTTTTTATTTTTCAGAAAATAAGCTAATAACAAATAAGACTCAAAATATTTTTTCTTATATAGCTGAAAATTCTGGCTTTATGAGTATTATTCAAACAAACTAGTTTAAATTAATGGTGTTTTTCTCCGAGTTATGTAGAACAAAACAATTATAGAATAACTGATAAAAACAAAAAAACAAAAAAACAAAAACAAAAGCAAGGTGAACATCCTCTAAGTGAGCTAATTCTATAATTTTTGCCAGAGATAGCATATATATATATATATATATATATATATATATATATATATATATATATATAAGTTCGCCATTACACACGATATATAAGTGCTCAACAGTTCAGCAAAAGATATGCTTACACTGGTGATTTGTTTATAGTAGTGAAGGTTTTTTGTACGACCAAAGACACTTTTTGATGAGGTGATAACAGAAGAATAGTGAACCATAGGAGTGTTCTGAGAGATTACATATATATATATATATATATATATATATATATATATATATACGTGACTTTCTGATTAGCAAGATGGATGATTCTTTTAAAACGCCATTTTTTGTGAGTAGATGATGAAAAAACATTTGTGGTAGGAGAAGGATCTAAATAAATACTCTTAGCTTTCAGCGATAGAAATTTTGACAACACCCTATTTTTGTGTAGAAATTGATTAATTTACATTGACGATGTTTGTAAATCAGGACATGAAAAATAAAGAGTGAAAATGTTGCTTAAGATCGTAAAACATGTTCCAAGACTTGAAACTGTACTAACTTGTTAATAGTTAATGATTTTTTTTTGCTATCATGTGATTCAGGCCACATTCCCTCTTGCTATATTTTAAGTACCAGTGCCTCTTACTATTGTAAATACCATTTGGATTTCTACTTTGATGGTAAATATTTTAAATGACAAACAGCGGGAATACTTAACACATTTTGTGTGTATATGTTTGCGTGTGTGTGTTGATAATGGGCGCATAAAATAAATTCCTTGTGAAATCTCGTGAAAGCCGAGTTCAAGTCTCGTGGGATTCTGAAAGTACAATATCAATAGGTCATGTGTACATATGGATTCAGAAAACAAAGGTCAGGTCAGCAATTCGTGTTTGACAGCCTAGATTAAGATGTGAGATATCAATAGGTTTATAAGTGCAAATAATCTGTACCGAACACGAACCTTATTACACGAACCTTACACGATCATTATAAAAGTAGTGTAAGAGGAATAGGGTTCTCGTTGTACATCACAAAACGGTTCAAAACAACTAAAACAAACGCTGTACTCTATATCCGATATGTTTTAACGTTAAGATTCGATTGTCATGACAAAATACGAAGAATGTAGCAAAAACTTTACTAAAGTTTTATTTGGCAAATAATGAAAGATAAACAGAACAAGATTACTTATGGACAGGCGTAGTCAATTTTACGGACGAAAGAGGGTGGATAGGAAAAGTTCTCGACAATCTCGCCAGCTAAATGGAAATTGTTAGTTGTTGTTTGGTTTGGTTTGGCATATCCGAGGGTTATTTAATGCCAAAACCATCCTTGTAGAAGAACAGTTATGGTACTATTTAACCCATAGAGGATAAGTGAGTTTAAACATTACCCAAGGCTATTAATCCGAAAGTGACTGTAATAGCATGACTGGAATTCGAACTCACTACAATGTCGCTGACTAACGCATTAACCACAACACCAAGAGGGATCTCTCCAATTGTAGTGTGGGAAACAAAATTAAGGAAAGATTAAATCCATAAGGCATTTATTATAAAAGTTTTTTAAGATGAGAAAGGTTCTAAATGATACATACATACATATATATATATATATATATATATATATATATATATAGAGAGAGAGAGAGAGAGAGAGAGAGACTTTGAAGGAAAACCAGAATTATTACTCAGGACCAAGCGACCAGAAATTTTGTGCAAACGCTCAGATCGACGTAAGTGGGTCGGATTATCTCCTACCATACCCCAAAGATTATCTTTAGGTTTCACTAATGGTTATAATTGTATTAGATTCTGTTTTGTTGGAGGTTGTATTTTGGTAGGGATCTTCTAATAATGTCTCAGAATTTTGAGGAGGGAAGTCTAAATCTTGTATTTCAGTAAAATATTTTTGTACATAAGCAGAGCAGAGATATACCGTTGTTTCACTGCTATTTTGAAGACGAATGCGTCCAGAACGAAAATTAACTTCTACGAGTTCTGTCTCCTCCACAATATACAAGTTGTATTTTGATTGTCTGGCATGTTGTTTCAGAAGAACTTTCTCAGGTGTTGACAACCACATTGAAACAGAAGAGTAACTCGTAGATCGGAGAGAGTAATTAAATAACCATTCATGAGGAGTAGCATTCGTAGCTGTTGAAAGTAGTGTGTGTACTCAACGTAAAGCATCAAGCAAAACATATGTCCTTTGAGTTGTTGGTAGACGTTGTGTTTTGAGTGCAAGAGTTACTGCTTTCCATATTATACCATTATACCACTCACATTGTCAATTACCTTGTAGATTATAAGGAGTGGTCTAGCTAGTTAAAATTACATGCCCATATAAGAAGGTTTTCCCTTCAGTGGGCATAAAGCTGAACCTTCTGTTCAAATGTATGTATACTAACATATAAAAAATGACAAAGAGTTAGGTGAGACATTTACAACTCGTTTGCGACAATACATCTAGATAAGCAAAGGCAAAGGCAGAGCGAGAAAATTCGTCTATTACCTTAAATCAAAACCGGTTTGAAAGGGAAGATGGCTAATTTGTTTTAAAATCAATACTGAACTTTTCAATCAAATGACATAGTTGCTTTGCTCCTAAGCAAAGCAGCAGGTCTATAAAATCAGGGTTTATCTTCGACACAAATAGGGCATGAGATTAAGAGAGAAAAGAATATTTATTTTAAGGACAGAAAGAAGGAAGGAAGGAGATACCTTTTAAATTTCAACTTCATTTTTGGGTTTAATACGACTACTCTGTAGCGGGGAAATGTCTTCCTGAACTATTAGAAAACCGTCACGTCTCCCAAACAAGACGTTGAAATGTATTGGTCATTTTCAGTAGGTGATAGGTCTAAAGTCAGTGGTTATGTCCTGTGGGTGTTTTTGTGAGGTATGTTAACAGAAACGCCCGCTAACAGGAGAATCATTTCTGGTGAATTTGAAGGTTTGCCCTGTTGTCTAGTAGATATGTTCAGCAACAGCTGCTAGCGGTGGGAGAGTGATCCAGCGTGCCGCTAAGCAGGCATGTGATTTTCTTCACCAGTAGTGGGTGAGGCGTAGATCTTTCCAATCTAAGTGGTCACTGCTAAACGAGAGTTTCTCTTTAGCACCAATAAGTCTTGTCTTTTAGGCATGCGCAGATCTCGCTTCCTGTCAGGGGTTTCAGGGAACTGCTACACTTTTGGATTTATTTTATTTCATTTCATTTTTTACTTTTATTTTTTCTAACTCCCACAGGTTGATACCCTTTTTACATTCCCTACGAAAAAAAGCAGGTTCGTACTCCTAACAAAATATAGAATTCGCGTTATGCCGGGTGACAAAGTGCTATGGGGACATATCCTACCATACCCCAAAGATGGACTCGTCCAACCTAAACCTATTCTCCGAGCTTAGCTCGCTCGGGGGAGACAACTTCTCGTTCTTTACGAGACATTTGACAGAGGGACTGCAAGCCGAGCACGGCTAGTGCTTTCTTTTGTATGGCTTCCTTTTTCTGCTAATACAATAACGTTGACCTATCACCCGTTGTTTGAGTTGTTCTTCCACCGGTCTTATCTGAAGACCACAACATAAAGAGAGTTTTATATTTTGTCTAAGGTGTCAGCAGAGCAATAAACTCTTGACAACGCATCCGTTGTAGCATTATCGACCTGTGAAGGGTACTTTATATCGAAACTATAACAGGCAAGTTCGACACTCCACTGTTTGAATTTTATCATTTTTGATTTTTCCCGTCTATTTCGAATCAAATATGAAAGCCTCTGATATCTGATTAGTATATAAAGTTTCGAGCGCTCTATCTCTGCCACCTTAAGGAGATGTCTGTGGTGTAATGGTTATCGTCGTAGGAAATGGACACGGCGACACGAGTTCAAATCCTGGACCTGACTGATTGCATTTCACATAGCACTAATACCCTTGGGAAAGGTCTGAACCCAATTATTCTCCCTCCAGCTATGGGTAAATAGTAGGGCAGACTAGGTTCTTCAGCCTTAGTGAGGCAACTAGTCTAGGAGAAGGAAAACTCTGAATTCAAACCTGTTAAACTCTGCTTAAAAATTGACCTTGTGTCATATCCTGCCCGAGCGGAGGGGTTGGGTAAATATGATCTCTGCCACCTTCATATTCCACAACTTTTTCAACTCTTTGGCAAAATCCAGGTATTTATCTATATTTTCCTTTTCTTTTATTTTCTCTCTGTGGTCTGCTGGAACGGTGAAATCCACTAGGTGACAAGTTCTTGTTAATTAACACAAGGTCTGGTTTTCTGGCTTGGATTAAGCGATCCTTTTGAACCTCAGTCCCAAATAATTTTATATACTTCATTTTCAAGGACAGATTCTAGTTTGTGCATATAGAATTTATTATTATTATTTACTCCTTTAGAGTTTTTCACATCAATGTTAGCTGATGGTTTTTCACTGGAGTTTGAGTGACAGCAAGTCTCCTCAAGTCCCCAGGACTCGTCTCAGGATTCTGGCCGTCCTCAGCAATGCTGTTGTTTGGATAGTCTCTACCCGTCCGCCAACTTCCAAGTCCTCCAGGCCTTTTAATAATCCTTTAGTTATTGTGCCTAACGCACCAATCACAATTGGCACAATCGTTACTTTCATGTTCCACAGCTTTTTCAATTCTCTAGCAAGGTCGAGGTACTTATCCTTCTTTGCACTTTCCTTCAGATTTATTCTGTGGTTCGCCGGAACAGCAAAGTTGACAATTTTGCAAATTCTCCTTCTTTTTTTTGTGATTATTATTAGTTCTGGTCATCTGACCGAGATTAAGTGATCCGTTTGTATGTCAAAATCCCAGAGGAGTTTGTGTCATTCTCCAGGACAAATGTTGGGTTGTGCATAAATCATTTGTTCGTAGGGTCAAATCTAAATTTCTTGCAGAATTTCCAGTGGATAACCTAGCCCACCCAGTCGTGTCTAGTCTTATATTCTTTCTGTGCTAATTTTCTGAATTCACTTATTATTATTATTATTATTATTATTATTATTATTATTATTATTCCTTGCGAGTTTTTCTCACAAGTGTTAGCTGATGGTCTCTCAATGGAGTCTAAGTGACAGCAAGTTCCCTTATGTCTCCATGACTCTTGTCCGTATTCTGGCTGACCTCAACAATACCGTAGTTTGGATGATCTCGACTTGTCCTCTGATTTCAAACTCCTCCAGCCCCTTACCAAGCATTTGGGGATCGTTCTCATGGCACCAATTGCTATTGGTATAATTGTCACCTTCATGTTTCATAGCTTTTTTCAATTCCCTGGCAAGATTCAAGTACTTGTCTCTCTTTTCGTTTTTTTTTATCTTAACTCTGTAGTCCGCCAGGACGGCAAAACCCTCTATTTCAAGGTTTGGTCTTCTGGTCTTCACATCATTATGGGCATGCTTGGAATAATTGGTAGAACGGGGAAGAACCTAAACAAAAAAAGACAACAGCATTACTAAGATCAGTAAGAATTCTAAAGAAAGTAGTGGTGTATGTATTTACATGTGACGATGCAACAAAAGGGTCAATTTTTTCAGCGGAGTAAAGTTGGTTTGAATTAGCATTTTTCCTTCTCCTAAACTGGTTATCCTACCAAGACTAAATAACCCAGTTTGCCCGACTATTCACTCATAGCCAGGAGAGAAGAGGGGGATGCATTCTTTTCCAAAGAGCATTAACGCAAACAGCCTCATCCTGGATTTGAACACGGGTAGCTGGTTCTACGACGATAATCGTTACACTAAAGTACCAGTGTATTGAAGAGATTTCTTGTAATTCGATTTCTTGTGAAAGCTACTCGTTCTTACTGGGGGGAAAATTCAACTAGTGCCAATAATAGTTTAAAGATAATTTACAAAACTTTATTGAAATGTTTTGTAAAATGAAGCTCTTAAGTTTATTTAGCATATGCATATATCTTACTTAGGAGTAAATAAGCTTCTATATATTAAGACAAATTGTACAAAGATCCTCCTAAGATCTGAAACTGTTCAGCCGTATAGATAAACGATATTTTGATGACGGATCTTTAACGAGTTAAAGAAAACAAAACAAAACAAAAAAAAACAAAAACAAACAAACAAAGAACAAAAAAAGCAAAAAGAAAAGAAGGATAGTCTTGTCAACATCTACGTAGAAAGGCGTTTCACAAAAATGGCCTGCTGATATTACACAGTAAGTGTATTGTAATTTTTTTTAAATTAAGAAAAATAACCCTTCAAGGAAACTGATAAAAACGATGAAAGCAGTTATTTCGGACACAATCCCAGAGAGAAACAACAAATTGATTTTTGCAGTTTGCTTTGTTGGCCAATACGGGAAGGGTGAACCATCAAAATACGTTGCTGTGTGGAAATTAATAAGGTCAGTTTATGAGCTGTATGGTGAATTGAATTATCGGTGAATTTCTTGCAGTCGATGTTCAAGGAAGGTAGTCAGGCTCTGCACCTTGATGGAGAACAATGTACATATTGTTTCGTACATTAGGCTTGGGATTGTATATATCTAAACTAAAATATCCATAAGACCAATTGAAGAAACGCTTTTAATTATTTAACACAGAGTAAAACAGTTTAAAGTGATATCGCAACTCTGAGATGCATCATACTCAGTTTTAATTTAAAAAATATAATTTTGCTTCATAGTAGGGTCTTATATATATATATATATATATATATATATATATATATATATATATATATATATATATATATATATATATGATGTTTTGATGACGGATTTTTAATGACTTAAAGAATAAAAAAAAAAGGAAGGTCTAGTCAACATCTACGTAAAAAGGCGTTTTATAAAAATGGCCTGCTGATATTACACAGTAAGTGTATTGTAATTTTTAAAGAAATTGTATATAGTTGTATGCTGGTTTGGTTTGGTATGGTTTTGTGGCATATCAACCCTTGTGGATTACTTAATGCCAAATCCTGTTGTTATATATTCTATTAGTAGCCCCAATAGCATGTTCTCCACAGTTCCCAAATCAAGAGCATGGAGCGAGGCTTTTTATTTTAATAGAAAATAGTCAAATCAGGCCAGTAAGGTTGGTTGGTTGGTTGGTTGGATTTGGTTTATGGAATATCAAGCTTTGTTGGTTATTTAACGCCAAATTCATTTTTACACAAATAATCTGTTCTATTTCAATCAAGTCAGTTTAGCATGAGTTTAATTGTTAAAAACATTTCTATTTCAAGCCATTCAGTTAAGTCAAACAATTCTAATTCAAACAATTCTGTTTAGTATAAATGTAGTTTCTGTCCACACACAGTTAAATGTCAAAATAGTTCTATTTCAAGTAATTCAGTTTTGTATAAGTACGCAATTTAGTTCTCTTTGGCCCATAGATTGGATCCTATCAGGTACTACCACTTCGGGTCAGAGTGGACCTGGGAGTGATGGCAATGAAGGGGTGCTCCGCATTCCCCAAAGCTCCAGCTTAACTGGAATCTCACCATCAGATTGTTTCGTGTCAATTCCTGGACTCTTGTTGTGGGGGTCTTACACCTCTGCAGAGATGCAGTCAGTGTATTCTGCAGCCCCACCCGACCGAACTAAGGGCAAATATATACAATATCAAGTTACATTTTGTCGCAGTAACTCGTTACACTAATTTCCTACACTCTCGTCACATATACAACAGTCTTTTTGACACCTTGCATTTAAACCATTTTCACTAACTCTGAAAATAATCGTGTCAGCAAAAAAATCCCCCGAAAAAATCGTTGAAAGGCATCACGCTCTGAGTAAAATAATGTCCTCAAAATTTCAGAGATTAAAAAAGGCTAAAAAGAATTGTGAACGCTATTAAAGAAGCTTAAAATTGTCCTTTAATAAGAATTTGAGAAGTTACAATCAAACGTTTGTTTTATGGCATATCAACCCTTGTGAATTATTTAATGCTAAATCCTGTCTACGTATATGTATATATATATAATTTATAAGTGAATAATTTTTAGGTAATTTTTAAACGATCCAGAGCTCATTTGTTTGCTCCCAGTTAAATGGCTTTAAGTATTGCTATCTAATTTAATAGTGATCATTTGTTTGCACACAGTTAAATGGAGCCCAGTCGGTTTGGGGCTGTAGAATACACTGACGGGATCTCTGCAGAGAGGTAAGACCCATCACCGCCAACGATGATCTTGGATATGACACTAAACCATCTGATGAGGCTTCCGTCTTGGAGTTTTGGGGAATGTGGAGTACTACTTTATCGCCATCGCTCCCAGGCCTACTCTGACCCAGAGTGGTAGTATCTGATACGGTCTCATCTATAGGTCAAATAGAAGTTTGACGTTTTAAATAAGTGCAAATCAATGACTGATGTTTAATTGAATTGTTAGAGTTACATAACAATACTTGTGTGCAAAAATTGTTTGCAAAAATTGAATTATAGCAATAAATGGAACCATTTGACTTTGTGGAATTGAATGAATTGTGTTGAATAGCATTACTAGCGTTAAATAGTAATAGTAAACCACTTCACCGTGTTCATACAAACGAACTTTGGCTCGTTTAGAAATGCTATCTACAAGCTATTTGTTTACAAATCTTATATATATATATATATATATATGTTATATATTGACCTTCGACCCGGCCAAACATGCCATTTCCAAAGTGATGCACCGGAAGGAAGTGACACATTCCAATGGCCAGTAATCGAAAGAAATCGCGTAGGCGGATTTGGCTGACGAAATGGGACAAGGTAAAAGCCCATGATACACTCATAGACTGATGCACCGGAGGTGAGTGACCTCTGAACTGCATGACAGTTATTTCCGCTTGATGACGATCAAACATGTCATTCCAAAGATTGAGTGGGCGGTTGAACTATTGTATAACTCGGTCAAGACGGGAAGTCAGACAGTTGGAGATAAGATGAGTTAGAGACGAGATGTGGTAGGGAAAGTCACACCCGGCCGAAGGGGCCCTCGGGACCCCCAGGAGTTTCGGAAAACCGTTGATGACAAGATGTGGTAGAGAAAGCCAGCACTCAGCAGAAAGCTGAGCCCCCGGGCCTCCGGTTGAGCATCAGGAGAACGAGAAAGACACAACGCTGATGGCCATAAGAGTGGGGTCAATATATTGCGGTCTTTGTTCGGTCTCCAACTCTCTCTCACACACAAACCTTGTAATAAAATGAGAGGTACATATTTTTTTAAAGAAGTCTTCGCTCGTCTGTTATTCATTGCGTCAGTCTGTATTCCAGATATATATGTATTATGTGTTTGTATAGTTAATCATGGTCATGGTTATTGAGTGGCTATACAACACACACACACACACACACACACACACACACACACACACACACACACACACACATATATATATATATATATATACAGCATTTGGCATTAGATAACCAGCAAGGGTTGATATATCATAAAACCCAACCAACCTACACAGTTAAATGGTTTTGAGTATTGCTATCTAACACTAATAATTCTTTCTAGAATTATTTAGTCAAATTTTACACTGTTAAATGGTTTCAAGTATTGCTAATTAACACTCGTAATTCTATAATCATTTTTTGCACACAGCTAAATGGTTTCAAGTATAGTAAATGATTAAATAGTTCTATTTGACCTATATATGCAACACTAACAAGCACTACCACTCCGAGTCAGAGTGAACCTGGGAATAATGGCAATGAAGGGATGCTCCACATTCTTCAAAGCCCCAGGACTGAAGCCTCACCATCAAATTGTTTAGTGTCATATCTTGGGGATGGGGCTCTTACCCCCACTGCAGTTAGAGTACTTTACAGATATAATCAAAGGTTATAAGCAATGTTCCTTAAACGTTTGAAATGAGACTGATCTTTATAGCTGCTTTGTACATCTACGTTGTTTGAAGATGATCAGCACAAGACTACACTATATAAACTTCTTTCTGTTTTTTTTTTTTTTTTTTTTTTTGAAGACTCAATTATTCCGAGGGCAGTATGGCAACAATTTAACGGCGGATTGAAACAACCGTGCCAACCTTCGATAAAGTTGTTGGTCTTTAGAAGGTCACGTACTTATTCCACATACTAATGTCAAATATCATAGATTTTTTGCCCCCCTCCTGTTTAGTCTCCCAACACATTGTTTTATAATTGGAATTTTCGCTGTCGCTTCGTTATCAATTACTTCTTTTTTTATTTCTTGTGAAATTATTTGCTAAGGAGTGTGCTTGGTGACTTTCATTTTATTTTTATTTTTTCTCTTTTTTTATTTTTGTAAAGAGCTACGATTTTGAAGGCTTCTTAGATTCGACTCATGTTCATGTGCATTTACACTTTCAATAATTTCAGTATCTTTCACTTTAATCACTGCTTTGTGAATTGGTATGACGCTGTACATATAGTACAAAATAACGTTATTTGCTAAGTCTTTTAGCTTAACGTAGACATTGGCTTTAAAAACTCATTTAAAATCCACCTTTGTTTGGTCTTATGTATTCCGTAATCAGCAAAGCTAAACTGAAAATAAAAACATGGGGCTTTCTTTTAAGTATCGAACAAATGTTAACACATAATGCAAGTTAAACCTTAAAATGAATCTCAAATACCGAAGTTAATTCTATTTTGTGCCTTGAGTGAATTTTTACTCCGTTTTTTTTTAATGCTTTTTTCTTTTCTCAATGAATTCTTTTAGGCTTGAAAACACTACTTATAGACAGTCCAATTTACAAAGGTAGCTTTCAAGGAGATTTTTTCGATGAGAATGTTAAACACGAACGCATAACCGAGAACAGCAGCAGCACTTTCAATTCCTAGTTTCACAAAGTCTCTTAACCAAATGCAATATTGTTGACTTGTTTGGAAGATTAAACCGGGGAAAATTGTGAGATTTATACGCAGAATACATTTGTCCTCGGACAATGACATAATTCATAGAGTTCTGAGGAATGGATGCTCATAAGAAACTAGCGCATAACAAAACCATTTCAACTCCAATTCCTAAATACTATTGGCTCTTCTGAGTGTACAGTTACTCCGTGACTAGTATTGTAGCATAAAATGTACGCGCACGTAAATTCTAACCTCATATCCTAAGGAGTTGTGTTCTTTCTTAAACGTCCTCTATATGAAGTTTAACATAGTCAAGTACAGAGCTATAAACAATATAAGAAGAACCGATAAGGATCAAACTCACTAGTAAGGACTTGTCATACCAGGTTGCAAATCATCCTCTACGACTATAGAAAATCAGATTTTTTAGTATCTACACTACAAAGATTGTCCCCTGAAATACTGATAATTCCTCTGTTTTAGTTACTTTGTCAACACAAGGCTAACCAGATCAGCGTTTGAAGAGGAATTTCATATGATTTCGTTTCTTTTCACTGCCACTTGGTCTAAATTTACATTTCTGATATTGAATAAGAAAGAAAGAAAGAAAGAAAGAAAGAAAGAAAGAAAGAAAGAAAAGGAATATTTTCCATCTAAAGCCTTATCTAACCATCGAAATTAGTACATAAATATGCATTTAACCCTTGTAAAAACCAGGATTTGGAAATGATGGGGTTGGAAAAAAAAGAAAAAAAGAAAAGAAAAGAAATAAAATAAAATAAAATGAAATAGATAAATAAATAAATAAGCCTCTGACAGGAACCGAAATCCACACATCCCTGAAAGACAGACTTACTGGCACCAAAGAGAAATCCTTTCTCACTTCAGCCTTCACCGTTAGTACTGGAAGGACTCACTTTCACTCGGCTGCTAGCAAGGTAGCACACCTGTTTGCAAAGTCCTGTGTCTGGTGAAAATATCTCACTGAAAAACAACTACTGGACATAACCACAGACCTTAAACTCACCATCCACCGAAAATGATTAATATATTTTAATGCCTTGTATTGGAGACGTAATGATGAATTTCCTTGCCCACAGAATAATCGTTAAACCCTGAAATAAAGTTTTGAGTTGAAAGGTATCTTCATCTCTTTCCTTTCCTTCCTTCCTTAAATTCTCTGGTAGCCTTCCACAGACAAAGAAGCCAACAAGTTAAATTGGGTAAAAAGAAAAACAAAAGGGGTCAGATACTTAGACCCAACGACGACGATAACGAATAAAACAAATAAAATAACTAACCCAAACCTTGTACCCTATAGATACTTATGTTACGACCTGTAAAGATGCTGGGTCCCAATACGTTACAACCAGTAAAGATGCTGGGTCCCAGTACCTAAGATGTCAATCTTACGATTTTAAGTTACGATTTAACCTCCTCAAGTAAAACTAAACGTAGTACCACCAAATTCAAGTCAGATCCCTAAACGTTACACATAACTCTCTCAGGGAAAACTAGTCGAGCTTAGTCATTTTTATTTCCCTTCAAGTATTCATTTAGATTCTCATGCTCCGAAAGTTCGAAACCTCGAGACAAAATATTTTCGATGAAAAAACTCAAGACATTTTCATGTCTTTTTACAGAAGATTCAAAATGTGAACTTATTTCTCCAGAATCTGACTTGCACTGTGAAAAGAATAGAAAAATGTGTGTTTTTGGACTCAGTCATATGATATCAATTATTCCTAAATAATAGAAATAATTTGCATACAGTTGTATGGTTTCAAGTATTCCTATCTAATATGAATAATTATATGGTTTCAAGTAATTATTTCTATTTAATGATAATCATTGCTTTCAAGTAACTAATAATAATACTGAGTAAATAAAAATAACTTCAAATAATTATTCTTAATACAAATAATGAACACTTATATAGCATCAAGTATTCCTATGGAATACGAATAATTTCTAAATAAATCAATTTGTCTCATAACTGGTACTACTACTACTACTACTATAGATCAAAGTAAACCTGAAAGTAATGGCAATGCAGTTTATTGTGATACCCAGGATACCCTTTTATGGTGGGTAGAGAATTTTTACCTCTTGGCAGAGGATACTGCCGGCAATTATCTAAAGAGATTTGCAGAATCGGGCATTCTGCAGCTAATATTAAAGCATGGCAGAGAAGGATGGTGAAGTGCATAAGACTCTAAACCACGTAGTTAGTTGTTAGTAATTGAAATAAATTGTTGACGACACTAGTCCAGTTACTTTTCAGACGCATCTATGGTAGAAAAAAAAAAGAAAAAAAAACCGAACAAGTCACAATAATGACCTCTTCGGAAAAAAAGTCACAATAATGACCTCTTCAGAAAAAGTCACAATAATGAACTCTCCGGGAAAAAAAGTCACAATAATGAACTCTCCGGAAAAAAAGTCACAATAATGACCTTCAGAAAAAAGTCACAATAATGACCTCTCCGGAATAAAAAGTCACAATAATGACCTCTTCAGAAAAAAAGGCCACAATACTGACCTCTTCGGAAAAAAGTCACAATAATGACCTCTTCAGAAAAAAGGGAAAGAAAACCGTGAGTTGCAAAATAATAAATACCAAGAAAGTGCTCAATACGTACATTGAGCCGGTTTAGAGAAGCGAATAAGTAACTCAAGTTTACAACCCAGGTTTCACCGTAAACAGACAGTGTCTCTATACAGTATCCTGTGTCCACACAGAGCTGATGTGAGTCCTTGCTGGTCGACTAACACTGGCGTATCCATGTGTAAGGGTCCATAGGAGAATATCAATTATGAGTTTATCCTTACTTCACCAGCAATAACCACCATGCCTTGTTCATCATTATTGGAGAGTTCATGAGATGAGAGATATTCTAATAAAAAGAATTGCTTGATAATTCTCTTCTTTGTAATAAGCTTTATTTCCAAGTAGTGTGTAAGTTTGGTTAATAAATTTTCTCCGCATGCATCTTTTGTTAAACTCTTTGATTACGTCCATTGAACACAAAATTTAACGTTAAACTTCATATTTTATGGGATTTCAAGCAAAGATACACAATAACTATAATCAAAGCATTATATACAGCTCATATCAAATGTTTACATACACCTTAGCTAAATATATTTAAACTCAATTTTTCGCAATGAAATACATTCACAAGGACAACCCCAATTGACTCATATGATGTCAATTAACCAAATTTCCACGGCAATGGCGCTATTTTCTGGAATATTCCAAGCTGTTTAAAGGGACTGTCATTTTAATGTATGTGAATTTCTGATCCACCGAGAATGTGAAGAATTATCTTCTCTTCTCTTATTCGGATATTTGGTATTCTTAAAATAAAGTAATGATCCTAGATGAGCTAAGACAGGGAATATATAGCGAGATTAGATGTCAGGAATTGTGAAAAACTGAGTTTGAACGTATTTGGCAAAGGTGTATATAAACATCTGATTTCAACTATATATATATATATATATATAATTTTTGCTCTATTATTGTAATTTGGCGTGGATTTTACCGTTAATAACATTAGTTTTAGATCGTTTTATTTCAATTTAATGATTAAAATTTGTCGTACTAAAATAAGATATCTCTGAATAATAATTTCTATTTTTATATATAAATGTTTCATGTTTAGACATGTATTTTTGTAGCAGTAAATGTTTCCTCAGTTAAATTTGAAGTATGATGAAACCGGATGTTTATTTACGTGCCAAAATAAGTTGATACTTATTGCTACTCGAATTGGAAGGGTTACCTTTATATAGGAGAATTAAGTTATTTTAAAGTCTGGTTGTAAATGTGAAAGAGTTATTTTAATCCATTTTCTTGTTTGATCGGAAGAAGTCCCGTAAGTTTTTAAGAACATTGCTTTATGTCAATGCTTTTTAACAGGTTGGAAATAAATTTATAATCTTAATGTGACCGATTGTTTTTTTTTTAAATAATTTGCTCAGTGGATTTTATTTGCATTGAGATCTTGACCGGGATTACTTAAATTTAATATTCTATTTTTGAATATTTTAATTGTCTTGCTTGGAATTGTTCCCAACTCCGGATTTACTGGATTAAGTACTATTTTATATATATATATATATATATATAGTTTGCTATATTTATGAATAAAAAGTGCTCAATATCGATTATAGAGCATATATTAGGGTAGCTTAGAGACATAGTGAATGGCGCTAGGTGACTGTCAGTTTCTCTCTTATGCTGATGATCACATAGGCAAGAAACTTACCAAGAGGCGTTGACTATCGACGCTATCTTATATAATATATATATATATATACATTCACTTAACTGGTTCTGTAACCTGGTTTGGAAGTGGGGGCACAACTCATGTAGCGTATGTAGGACAGGAATAGCTTTCTGAGGTCCATTCCTCTCCAGACCTACAACTAGTTAGAATTCCGTTTTCCTTCTTCTGGACAAGTTGCCATAGCAAGGTTAAAGAACCCAGTCTTCCGTCAGCCTTGTCGGCCGGGGCTGTAGAATACACCGACTACCTCTGCTGAGGAGAAAGACCTCCTTAACAAAAGTCCTTGATATAAAATCAAACATTCTGATTGTGAGGCTCCAGTAGTGCTGGGAAATGTGAAGTACCTCTTCATTGCCATCGCTCCCAGGTTCACCCTAACCCGGAGTGGTAGCGCCTGATAAGGTTAAATAAAACTGTTTGATATTTAAACTGAGTGCAAACAAATGACTTTTGCTAAATTGAATTGCTTCTAATAGAACTGTTTGATCATTAAACTGTGTGTAAACAAATGACTGATGTTTAAATGAATTGTTAGTAATATATAACAATAGTTGGAACCATTTAACCTTGTTGACTTACGCAAAATTGAATTGTTAGAAATAGAACTGTCTGTGTGTATCTACAAAATGTGTTTATAAATCATATATTTAATGTATATATAAGATAGGATTTGGCCTTAAATAACAATGGTTGATATGCCATAAAACCAAACCAAACCAAACCAGTCTTCTCTAATATTTAGCCATTTCTAGAGAGACAATAGTTGGATTCACAACTTTCCCAAGGAGAATAGCGTTATGTGAAATGTAACCAGATTTGTTCAGGACCTGAACTCGGATAGCCGAGTCTACTTCCTACGATGATAACCGTAATGCTTCAAACGCCCGTTAATATATATGTGTAATGATCATGAAAAATCTTGAATACCTCGTTTCAATCGGGTCTTTCAAACTAATCTCTTTGCCTGCTGTAAGCACACCGACATACAAAGGTTACTGTACATGTAGTTGGTTACAACATTCAGCTCATGCGTGCTGTCCAAATTCCCTGAACTTTTAGGTAGCACTATCTCTCTCTTTTTTCTCTCTTTTTTCTTCATTCTCTCTTTATATATATATATATATATATATATATATATATATATATATATATACAAGTGCGTATATATATATATATATATACGCACTTGTGTGCCAGAGAGAGAGAGAGAGAGAGAGAGAGAGAAAGAGAGAGATTTCATTAGTGTTCGACTAGCCACTGTGGAAACAAATACATTTAGGTCTGGTTTCAAAGAAGTAATTTCCTTTTCTTTTTGGAGAACACTAAGCAATGAATGTCACCGACTAATCACCGACAGATCATTCTTGGAATCTATATTCTTCCATCTCTGATCGATGACAGAAAATAAGGTGCCAGTCTGGTACAAGATAAAGTTTATCATTTTAGTCTACTTTTACAGACAAAGTAATAGTATTTTTTCTTCGCTAAGCTAAGAGTCCATCTAAGATACAAGGTTATTTTTTTCGAAGATCTTGCTGCATTGAAATTTCAGAAATTCGAAATATTAACTGCTTAGCTGATTGGTAATTATGAAACATCAACATTTGTTAGTTTAGATAATGCTGAAGTCATTTTTTGAAAATCTTTTTTAAAAGTAATCATATGGTTTAATGCAACTAATTATAATAATCATTCTTAAATTATTAAACCTTCAAGTAACTATTCTTAATATGAATAATTTTCACAGTTATATGGTTTCAAGTATTCCAGTCTAATACTAATGATTTATACACAATTATATGGTTTCAAGTAACTATTCTGATTTGATATTAATAACCATTTGTTTGTACACAGTTATATAGTTTCAAGTATTCCTAACTAATATTACAAATTTCTAAACTGATCAATTTAAACTATAGGTAGAACATTAACAGGTACTACCATTCTGGGTCAGAATGGACTTGAGGGTAATGAAAACGAAGGGCTGATTCCACACTCACCAAAGCTCCTGAACTGGAGCCTTATTACCGGATTCAATTTAGCATCATACAAAGAGCACCCTTTTGGAGAAGTGCTCCCCCTCTGGGGATGCAGTCAGCGTATTCCAAACTTCACTGAAAGGGTAAGAAATTCAAAAGGTTATTCATATTGAAAGAGATATACTTGATATTTCTGTACCCAACCATTCTCATATTGTCAAATAAAAGATAAATGTGATTTTAATGAACATGTCGGTAAGCAATGTTACTTTTTTTTTGAGACTGCACATTAATAGTGGTAACTAAATTATAATTAGTAATCAATACTTTTAGGCGCAGTTCAATTTTCTTGGTGTATTGCTCCGACAGTTATTTAAAAATTTCTAAGCCTTACCAGATTTTAGATTTGTCGCACATTTCTCATCTTCGTATGAGCCCCACCTACACTGAAATTACGACAGAAATTGGATTGGTTGGTTGGTTGGTTGGTTGGTTGATTGTATTTTACAGCATATCAACCCTTGTTGGTTATTCAATGCCAAATCCTGTTTATACGTATATATTGAATATATATGATTTGTAAGCGAATAATTTCTCTGAAACAATTTATTTGCACACAGTAAAATGGTTGCTAGTATTGACATCTAACACTTGTAATTCTATTCAATAGTATACGTTTGCACACCGTTAAAAGGTTCCAAATATTGATAATATTTATAATTCAATTTAATAGTTATTTGTTTGCATGCAGTTAAATGGTTTCCAGTATAGTAACTTATTCAATAGTTCTGTTTTACCCATAGATAGGACTCTAAGTACTACCACTCCAGAATAGATTAGACGTGGGAGTAATGGCTATGAAGGGGTACTCAGCATTCCCTCCCCAAAGCTCCAGGACAAGAGCCTCACTATCAGATGGTTTAATGTCATATACCGGATATTCGTCGGGGGTGAAGGGTCTTATCCTTCTGTGGAGGTGCAGTCGGTGTATTCTACATCTCCATGTTACTGAGTTGCAGAAATCTGAAATAATTTTTCTAGTTTTATTAGAAATAGTAATGTGTTTCAGTAACAAAAATGTTCGGCTATGGCTCTTCTGTCTGAATGAGACTTAGAACTTTTTGAATTGCCCTCATTATGTTGAGGACTTTCGTAAATATTTGTATGGAGCATAAAGATCACGTTTTCATTGAACCTCAAAAAGATGCTCTATGAAAACAAGAAAGAGAAATACATTTATATTTCATTTGCATCATCAGCAGTCTATTTTTAAAAGACAAAAACAGTGTGATAGATTTTTTTTGTTTAATGGCATATCAGCCTTCGTAGGTTATCAAATGCCAAAGTCATCCTTGTTGAAAAACAGCAGTGATGCTATTTAACTCCTAACTGGTTAATAAGGAAGTTCATACCTTTCCCATGCGTTTTAGTCCGAAAGTGAACGTAATAGCGGGAGTGAAGTTTAAACTCACTTATTTCAAGGCTTCAGGCCAGCACTTTAGCCACTGCGCCACTGTAGCTCCTTATCGGTTTAATAGAATGTATTTGCCAATGAAAATTAGAATTACGATCCAATTAAAGGAATTTCTGAAAAGATCTCGGCCTAACCAAGAATGGATTAGTGTTTTCTTTTCTTTTTTTTTTTCTTTTATTTTAGAAGTGTACAGTTTTTAAGAAATAATGTGCTGTGTTTACATATAACTAGAATAAAAAATACGTTTTATGGCACAATATTATTATTATTATTATTTTTTTTTTTTTTTTGGCTAGCCTTGTCATACACTGACTGTATATCCTTCAGAGGGGTAAGGCATTCACCTAGAAAAATGGGTATCCGTGGTACATCATTAATTGCATCTGATTTTGAGACAGCAATTCTGAAGATTTGGGAAGTTCTTCATTGCCGATAATCTCTGGTCTACTCTGACCCCGAGTTGTTGCAGCTGTTCGGGTCCCATCTATGGGTCAAATAGATCTGTTTAAAATCCTTTGCATTCAATAGGACGATGCGATCCCCCCCAAAACAAACATATTTTTTAATCAGGGTAGCCTACCTGAAAAATAAGATGAATTAGTAACGTTACTTTCTAGATGTACACTCTCTGTGAATGAGTTTGGGACTAAAAAGAATATTCATGTCGTATTACGACTCTTATACTCTACTGACCCGAGGCCTTGAGGATATTTTCTGCTCTCCAAAATCAAAACCCAGATCTGTGGTCGTCATTTTGGAACTGCTGAGAACGTGCAACAGGTCTTGACTAACCAACTGAAGGTAGCGACAGCTGAAGGCTTCCAGTAGTATTTCTAGATGTAGGAACGTCGTCTTCGTCTGTGTGTGGCTTCTCAAAGAAACTATCTTGAAGGAGTAAAATTGATTTGTAATTCAGATAATTTTTTTTTACACAATCACTCTTATTGCTTAATTGATTAACTTTGTAGGTCAAATCAGATTGTTCCATACTGCTGCTAACACATAATCTTGTAAACCTTTCATGATACTTGTAAAAGAAATATACACTACCATAACTTACATTGAGATACTATGAAAGACAATCTCTACAAATGAAAAAAGGTAAACGATTCTTCTTTTTTTGTAATTTTCTGGTTTAACATTTTGATTGTTTAGGTGTTATATGGTTTTATTGTCTCATTGCGGGCAAAAAAACATAGAATTAGCATACTTTGAAGATGTTCACCGTTATCTTTTTTTAGGAGGCGCTCATATGGTAACAGTTATCGTCGTAGGAAGTGAATTTGGTCAACCATGTTTGCTGTTTGCATTTTACATAGTATAAATTCCCCAGGGAAAAGTACAAATCTAAATATTCTCCCTCCAGTTATGAGTAAATAGAAGGGCAGACTGCGCTCTTTAACCTTAGTATAGCAACCGGTCTAGGTGAAGAAAAACTCTGAATTCAAAGCAGAAATGGAGAGGGATGTGCTCTGCCGGGCTGTTTTTGCCCCAGGGTAGCGCCCACACCGCAACTAAACGAGGTGAGTCTAAGTCTAAATAAACTAATGACAGATAAGACACTTCATAAAAATACCTTAAACAAACTAGATTGATCCCAATCGGCTGAAACTGTAGAATACATCGACTGAATCTTTGCAGACCCCCTCCCAAAAAGTGTCCTGGATATGACATTAAATAATCTGATGGTGAAGCTCCAGTCCTGAGGCTTTGGGGAATATGGAGTACCCTTTCATTGTCATTACTCTTAGATCCACACTGACCCGGAGTGATAGCACCTGATAAGGTCCAATCTATGGGTCAAATAGAACTGTTTGACATTTAAACTGAGGGCAAACAAATGAACTCAGGCATGTTTAAAAATATCATGTACAAAATATTTACAAATCATATAAATTTAATATATATATACGCAGGATTTGGCATAATATTATGGGGTCAGGCAGAGGCCAGGGCAAGCTGTGTTACCGTTTTTTTTATCTGACTCCATTCTGAGGTTATTCTATTTTTAGCCCACGTTGACTTGTTGATGTAGCTCTCTGAACAAGAAGGCCCAAAAAACAATTATACGAAGGAAGACAGCAACAGATAGGAGACGAAGGCATTAAAAAAATTTTCCTTTAATTCCTGGGTTCAATAACCATTCAATGGGTGAGGGATTTTTCTCTGAATACAATTGAAATGGTTGAATCCCCCAGTCAAGGTGTTTAAAATACGTTAATCGTTTCTTGGTATATATGTGTCCTCATTTGTTGTTTTAAAGCTTTAACAACGTGTTAGTCGCTTTTGGAAGTTTTTCCAAGTCCAGTGTTTTAGTTCGTAGTTCGATAGGTCCATTTCGTAGCTTCTTATATTTTGGCATACTGTTAACCGCGACCGCTGCTACTAGTGAAAGGACTAGCCAACGCGTCGTCCAAAGACGAACGCGTGGCGTCCCTCACTAGTTAGCGAGGTGTTATCACTTCACCGGTCACTGCTGAAAAGAGAATGAGCTTCCTCCTTTTGTCGGGAGGTCCCTTTTTCTTTACACATGCGTCGCCCCTTTTTCCTGTCAGAGGCTTCTGGGAGTTTCTGCATGTTTTGATAATTTTCTTTTTTGATTTAATTAAATTGTTTTAAATTTATTTATTTATTTATTCTCTACATGTGTCCCTGCCTTAGTAGAGAAGCTACTTATTAGAGAAATGAATATTTTGTAAGGGTGTTTTGGTTCCCTTTAATTTCTTTCTTTCTTTTTTATTTGTGTTTTCTCACTATGTCTAGTACCCGCTTTTTTACACAAAGACTGAATTGATTTTTAACTGTCCTATTTTTAGGAGGATTATTTATCAAATTCTTGTATCTTATTTGCAAATTGCTTGTTTTCGTTGGTTTTGCTTTGTTAAGGTGGCTAGAAACGAACTTTTGTGTGTATGTGTCTTCCCACTGTATCCAGGCCTTTTTTTTAAAGAATTGATTTGACAGTGACTGTCCTTATATTTTAGGAGGGTTATTTATTAAGTTCTTTTATCTTCTTGGCAAATTTTAATTAATTTTATTAAGGGTGGCTGGAAACGAGGACTCGTTGGGTATGACAGATTTTATTTCCTTTTTTTACGTCATTTTTTTTATATGCATGAATTTCGATGGGGCATAGAGTTGTTGAATGTAATGGTCTTTTAGCGAAAGGAATGTTATTATTTTTAGTGAGGAAAAGTTGTAACGTGCGTGTGTGCGTTTGGTTACTTCCTTGCTAAGTTTTAAAAGTAAATAAAGGAGAGAAGTTCCAAGATGTCGAAATTTTTTTATGATAGTTTTTAATGCTAGCATGGAATATAGAGTTTGCGTTTGTGCTGCAAGCCTCGTGGGAAAGGAAAGAAGTAAGGAGAGGAAATGGAGTTACGAGAGAGTCGAGCTAGCAGCGTGTGTTGTTGGACGTGCGAGGGATTATGTTCGCCGTATGGAGCAAAAGTCATGTTTGCTGTTTGAAGAAATAAACGTTGAAGTCACCGTGGTTTTGTGTTTCTGGTTATTTCGGGGAAAAGCGTGTGGTCTCCAGAAATGTTGCCCAGAGGTGAAATAAGGGCTAGGTGTCGGAGCGGGATTCGGCATCGCAATCGACATAGCCAATTTTGGGGGTGACGTAAAGTTGTTCCCGTGTGTGGCGTATTGAATGTACCTTATCCATATTCAACTGTGAACCCTTGGTCTATTAAAAATAGACGGAGGTTCAATGAATTAGACTGTTTCCCTCATGGTGCCAAGATGCTACTGCTGCTGCTGCTGCTATTGGAGAGCAAACGTTAAACGTCTGTACAGAACCAAGTCGTTCTGCCAAAAAGAGTGTGTTTGGCAGCTTCCCCAATTTCTGCTGCCCGGAAAGGAGATCCGGGTAATAGGATAAGTCATCCTAATTGGGTGAAATTATGCGTCGAATTTAATTACGCGCCAAACCAAAATACGAAAATTCCTTCTGCTACAGTCTGGTTTGAGGAGGATTATTCTTCATTAACTGCTTGCCTTTCCTTGGAAAATTTTCCTTTAATATTTGGGAATATTATTCACAAAACAAAAATAAGAAAGTTAGTTACTCACTTTTTCTTTAATATCCGGGTTTTTTTGTTACTTTTTGTTTTAGTTTTTATTGTTGCGTTTGCTGGCTTGTTTGAGCGTTGCACTTTCTATAGTAGTAAACTCCTTTTTTTATGATAGTGGAAAAAGGGTAGTTGACTTTGCTTGGCAGTGGACAGCTTCTTTTTCAGTCGCTAGTATTTGCTGGAATTTTTTTTTTTTTTTTTTGTAAAGTCACTTTGAGGAGGTAGTCATTTCCACGTGGGTATGTTGTTCATCTCTGTGATAACATTTTTTTTTGTACCACATGGAAAGTTGTCTGTTTCAAGTTTAGGATGTTTTCGTTTTTTTTCGTTGTTGTTGTTTTTTTATATCTATTCTTGAACACGTGGTCTTGTATTTTTTTTATGTTCAGTTCTTCCATATCTTTTTATTTTTATCTTAACTTCAACACCTTTTTTTCATTTTTCGCATGTTCAACGCACGTTTTAGTTGTTTGCTTTCATATTGGTATATTTTGAGCCACGCAAAAGTTTTTTTTAAATTTCATGTTGGGATAGCTTATTTACCCTGGGTGTTCAACAATCACGTCGAGGTCACCATTATGGGGTCAGGCAGAGGTCAGGGCAAGCTGTATTACCGTTTTTATCTGACTCCATTCTGAGGTTATTCTATTTTTAGCCCATGTTGTCTTGTTGATGTAGCTCTCTGAACAAGAAGGCCCAAAAACAATTATACGAAGGAAGACAGCAACAGATAGAAAACGAAGACATTTAAAAAAAATTTCCTTTAATTCCTGGGTTCAATAACCATTCAATGGGTGAGGGATTTTTCTCTGAATACAATTGAAATGGTTGAATCCCCCAGTCAAGGTGTTTAAAATACGTTAATCGTTTCTTGGTATATATGTGTCCTCATTTGTTGTTTTAAAGCTTTAACAACGTGTTAGTCGCTTTTGGAAGTTTTTCCAAGTCCAGTGTTTTAGTTCGTAGTTCGATAGGTCCATTTCGTAGCTTCTTATATTTTGGCATACTGTTAACCACGACGGCTGCTACTAGTGAAAGGACTAGCCAACGCGTCGTCCAAAGACGAATGCGTGGTGTCCCTCACTAGTTAGCAAGGTGTTATCACTTCGCCAGTCACTGCTGAAAAGAGAATGAACTTCCTCCTTTTGTCGGTAGGTCCCTTTTTCTTTACACACGCATCGCCCCTTTTTCCTGTCAGAGGACTCTGGGAGTTTCTGCATATTTTAATAATTTTCTTTTTAATTCAATTAAAATTTTTATTTTTTTCATTTATTCCCTACAATATAACCTACAATGTTTGATATGCCATAAAACCTAACCAACCAACCAACCAACCAACCAACCAAACTCGATTAAATTATTTAAATTAATGGTACAGTTTTTTTGGGTTTTTTTTTTTTGCAAGCCGACGTTTTTCGTGCAGATGTTAGGATAATGGTTAGGTGCAATATGATGTTATTGACATATTACAAACATTACATTATATAAATCATTCTTTCTTCTCATTTTGTCAACCTCCATTGATGAATAAATGGGCATTCACACAAAATACTTGCTGCGTCATCTAAATAAAAAATGCATTAGGGATTTTTTTTATTATATTATATTCATATAATGATAAATATGACGGCAGCTTATCTCTTGAGATGGTCATATCACCGAAATAAATATATCTTCTTTATTTATATATAAATGCTTGACATCGATCTTGTGTAATATATTATTGAAAAGAAGAAAGGTTTAGTATGCAGAGTATATTCTTACTTTGAATATTCAAGGAGTGGTAAATGGGCTCTTTGCCAACAGTAGATTAACCAGATGAGGGGTGGGGACCAGCTCCCATCCTTAAAAATCCCCCCTTGAGAATCTGATGTGAATTGTGCACAAATTCAGACAGCATAAATCATTTTTACTCGTACCCTTATTTGTACTCCCTCTGGACTTAATGGGTGTTCCTCACTCGCAATGACTTGGTAACGTCTTTCATGTCGAATGAATAGACATTCTTAGCCGAATAGTGCAATGGAGACATATTCAAGATTTGCTTAACTCAGTAATAGTTTGCAAGTTAGTACTCATGACGTAAAAATTATCGTCGTAGAAAATGGACTCGCCGAACCGAGTTCAAATCCTGGACAAGGCTTTTGCATTTCATATAAAGCTGATATCTTTGGGAAAGGTATACATCCAACTATTCTCCCTCCAGCTATGGGTGAATAATAGGGCAGACCTTGGTATAAAAACTGGTCCAGGAGGAAAACTGAATTCAAACTAGATCTAAGTCTGGAGAGAGATCGACTCCGCCAGGCTTAGCCCTGCCAAAGACGATACTTGTCTAGTGTTAGACCTGCGATCAAATCACACTGAAAACACCGGATCGAACTCATTACTAGGACCAATGAAACTTAGCTTGTTAGTCATTGCTTCACAGCAAGGTCTTAGCTGATATATAGCTATTTGGGTTTTTTTTTACCTCTTTTAATGATTTTTTTTTTTTTTTTTGGTCTTCTGAGTGGGAGGAGATATTTTCACGAAATAGATGGCTAGCTTTTTTCACCATGTAGTCGTTAATCATTTGTCTGACACCTGCACGTGTGCACATTTACAAACATTTGATTATAATTTAATCCTCACGTTGGATTCAGAAAATAACAACAACAATATAAAACAACATAAAACAGCAAAAAAAAAAAAAAAAAAAGAAAAAAAAGAAAAAACAAGTGTAAATTGTTTCATTAGATTAAAACTGCTATTGATATTTTCTTAGCTCAGATTCGCAGAGTTCAAGGGGTGAAGGTATGGAGATTGTGCAGTGCCAGTCTTCCAAGTGGTGAGGGCCTGACCTAATTAGGTAACCAGCGTTAGGAAACTCTCTTCGTGGTGTAACGATTAACAAGCTACTTTCACAGGCTAATTACTACTGAATAGTGAGTTCAAATCCTGGATGAAGCAGTATGTTTTTCACTTTGCACTAATGCTTTTGGAAAAGGCATGAATCCATCTGTTCTTCCCTCAGTTATAAATAAAACAATATGGCCGACTGGGTTCTGTTGACTTGGTAAAGCAAATTGTCTTGGAGATGGAAAATTCTGAATCTAAACCAGCTCTACACTGCTTCAAAAATGACCTTGTGTCACATGCTGCTCGCGCTTGAGGGGTTGGATAAATACGTACTTCTAGTTTTGTGCCAAATTAAGATCAAGTCAAACTGAAAACATCAGTTCTCGTCATATCAGTAAAGTTAAGCAGTAATGAGTCTGTTCTTTGTTTAGATGGGTGATCACTCAGTAACACTGTAAGTTAATATAAATCAAGTTTAATAAGTTGTAACAAACAGCAATCGAAATTAGTTTTATCTAGAACACCGACCCTCGGTACCGAAACATCGACTATATTACACCGTTTAGAGTAAGTTTAGCACGGCACGAGGCCAAATGGGGATAAAGGGGATAAAGATTGTGCTCAGCCAATCAATCAACTAAAATTGTCCTGTCTACCAAAAAAAAAAAAAAAACCTGTATGAAAAATCCTTGGTTTTAAAATGGGCTTGAATACCCACCTAAGACATTGATGTCAAATATGTATTTCCTTTCTTTTCACAGAACCACTTTTTTCCTTTCTTCTTCATCCTCCTCTCTCTTTCTCTCTCTCGCTTACACTTTCTCTCCGTATGTCACTCTCCTTTTTCTCTAGTTTCTCCACTCTTTTAGATTTCTTTTCTTCTCTTTTCTCTGCTTACTCTTTTCCTGATATTTCAAGTATTCTTTT
This sequence comes from Sepioteuthis lessoniana, assembly GCA_963585895.1. NCBI lineage: Eukaryota > Metazoa > Mollusca > Cephalopoda > Myopsida > Loliginidae > Sepioteuthis > Sepioteuthis lessoniana. Next base: position 75,954,676 of record OY757916.1, on the reverse strand, counting down.
TTCTTACCTATGACAACCTTTCTTTCTTTCTTTCTTTCTTTCTTAAGCTTTCCATCGTTTTTTCTTTGTCTTTCTTTTCTTTTTCTTTCCTCTTTCATAATTGCTTTTTCTTTCCCATTTCTCTTTCTCCATCTTTTAACTTATTCCTTTTCCTCCACTTTTATTTTTTACACACACACACACACACACACTCTCTCTCTCTCTCTCATTTTAAATCTCACGTTTCTAACGCTTGGTCAGTTTTCCTTTCTATTTTCTTTCCGCTCTTATTAAAAATTTTTTTCTTTTACTTATTGTCACTTTCTTTTTTTTTTCTGTTTTTATCCCACATTTCTCTTCACTACTTTCTTTCTTTCTTTCTTTCTTTCACTCTATTTCTATTTTTTTTTTTTTTGTTTTGTTTCGATTATATTTAAAGACTTGTTTGCTTTTTGCTTCTTTATATCTTCGCTTTTCCCTCCATTTTTGTCGATTTTCTCTTTCACTTTTTCATCGATTCGATTGACTTTCTTTCTTTCTTTCTTTCTTTCTTTCTTAATGAGACCTGTTCATTTATTCTTTCTTTCGCTATTTTTATTTTTAGTCCTCTCATACAAAATCTTCATTTCTTATCAGCTACCAACCCTTAAAAACAGACTGAAATAAAGAACAGTAAAATATCTTTATCAATTTCATCTTCAAAACAACTTGGGTGTTCTATCACACACTACTTCCCTTTCTTTTCAATTTTACAGAGACTTGTCAGCAGGAAAAATAACATTTTTTCATCATTTGCTTTCTGAAAAAAAAATACTTTGCTAAAGCCAATCCTAAATGTTATATTTTTGTCTGTGTTCTTTCTTCAAATAATTTCTCTGTGTCTTTCCTATTCATAAGTCATTTAATGGATTCTTAAACAAACGAACAGTTTTGTTATGAATCTGGTTAACTTGACCTAAAGAAATTCATTCATAACCGAGTTTTTTTTTTAAATGATCCCTTACGTATGGTTGGTTGGTTGTTTTGTTTTACGGCGTATAAACCCTTTTCGGGCCATTTAACGCCGAATTAAGTTCCAAACAATTCAGTTTAACATAAGTAGACAGTTTAATTCTATTTGACCCATAGATAGGACCCTATTATGTGCTATCACTCAGGACCAGAGTGGACCTGGGAACGATGGCAATGAAAGGGGACTCAGCATTCCCCAAAACTCCAGTGGTACTGAGGCCTCACCATCAGATTGTTTAGTGTTATATCCTGGACATTTGTTGAAGGAGTCATACCTCTCTGCAGAGATGCAATCGGTGTATTCTGCAGCCCGAGCCGATTGGGCCACTTACGTATGATAACTTCTCAAATCTTTCATTTGCTAAGACTATTTTTTAAAGAATTTATCAAGAACTTATTTTAGTGTTTATAAATTTCATGGTATCACGTGTAAGATTTATTAAGCAAACGTTAAAACTTTCATTCACTTTAATGATTGCGTATATCAATGTTTATCAACCTTTTGTTGGTTATGCATCGAGTCAATCAGCTTTCCTTTTTAAATTGATCGTAGATGTATTCAAAGGCAAGTGACGTTTAATTCGAATTTATTAATGGTTTTTGTTTGTTTGTTTGTTTTGTTGTTTTATTATTGTGGAAATTTTCTGAGACGATTCCTAGCATACTCAAAAGTGACTTTTGAGTACTCCCTGTGTTAATCGTGCCTCATTTTGGGAAGAAATAAATAGCATTCATTATATATAATACAGAAAATTCTGGTGTTAGAGAGAAAAAAAAAATGAACAAATAATTACAATTGTATTTTAAAGTAGACTGGATGTTAATGTGTAAGTAAGAATATATATGGGTCAAATAGAACTGTTTGATATTTAAACTGTGTACTTATGCTAAACTGAATTGTTAGAAATAGAACTGCTTGATTTTTCAACTGCGCGTAAATAAATGACTGATGTTTGACTGAATTGTTTGTGATAAATAGCAATACTTGAAAACATTAAACTATGTACAAACAAATGATTAATAATAAATAGAATTATTCGTATCAGATAGAAATAAATGAAGCTATTGAACTGTGTGTTAAAAAATGAGTTCAGGCTCGTTTAAAAATATTATCTACAAAATGTGTTTAGAAATCATATATGTAATAAATATGTATAAAAAGGATTTGCCATTAAATTACCTACAACGGTTGATATGCAATGAAACTGAACTAAACTACACTAAACCAAATCAACATTTAATATGAATTTTTTGTTCTGCCCTAGACATTTGAAAAGTAGAAAAAAATTGATGTGTTATGCACCAAATTTTCAAATTTTAAACGTAGAATTTTCTTTATCCAGTTTCCGAACACAAGTTATATATCGTGCATTAAAAATCAAAGAAAAAAAGATTTGTTAAAAAGCAGAAATTAAAGCAAATTATTACTGACTGAGTAAAGCTATTATTCGCATTCAATCTATGAAATGAAATAACATTATTGGAAATTGAGTAAAAAGGAACTCATCAGTGGTCAATAATGAAGGCCAATGTTACTGACAAATCACTGTTATTGTGTGCATAATGCATTTACATTATACATTAGTTTTATAATAGAAATGCATTGAAAATCAGGGAAAAGGGAGTGTCACAAATTAAGGCAAACGTTATTGACCGAATAGATTAATATAATCATATATATTCATATAAAATTATGACCGTAGGACTATATTAATACAATAGATAAAAATGAGAAACTAATGCAGTTTACCATATAATCGTATGTGAGCGTTGTGACTGCTTTTTAGTTAATGTATTTTTACTTAAAAGTTTGAGTTCTAAAAGACCTAATACTGACAATAAATAAATAACGTTTCAGAGAAATGTGTGAGTCCAAGAAAGTGTAGGAAAAACTGTTCGTCATAATTTGCAGCAGGAGAAATTTTATTTGAAGATACCTCTTTGCTTAGCTTTGAAAATTCTACTAAAGAATTCTGAAGCTTTCGGACACTCCCATTCAATTGGCTTTCATACAATGCTGCAATAACAGTGGGTTTTACTTGTAAAGTGTATTTGAATTCATATAATCTGTGTTGACTTTCTCAATTGTGACATGGCCTAAAATATTTATCCCAAGACGGGAGTTTATTTTTCGCACTTGATCCCTCGCAAAAATAAGTTCCAGTTAAGATTCCCTTTTTGGGCGTAGGGGAACTGGCAGATTATGTGGTGGTTAATCTGGGGCTAGACTGACCGCCGCTGGCAAGGGGTTTCCAAATTTCACGTTACACACACACCCACCCACCAGACCACTACCTCTTCCTACCCCTAGGATAATGGAAGATATAGGCCTCTAGGTTTAGATATAATAATATTAATTATCGTAGTCGACAATTCCAATTTCCCGTGTAATATTTTTAAAGGGCGAATAGGACATTTAGCGAGAATAAACTGGGGCGAATGAAGCTGAAAAGGAATATGCAAACGGCAACTTAATAGGCAGACAACACAATGAATAAATTCCAACACGTGGAGACATTATAAAATATAGCAAGGTTTTTAATACATTCGGACACACATATTTAACGTATCGGCTATATCATCAGCGGATAATACATAAATACAAATGTCTTTCTTCCTTATTCTTTTCTTTCTTCCTTCTTTAAATTGAGAGAGAGAGAGAGAGAGAGAGAGAGAGAGAGAGAGAGTATGTATGTAATTGCAGTACTTAGGAAGGGTGTCGGAAGAAACAGTCTTAAGGTTTACTTAGCTTTTTGATGGGTTCCTTCTGAGAGTATTTTCTCTTTTACGGGCCAGCGGGATTTTATATAGCTTGGCTTGAAGGCGTCTGTAATCTTGTCCAAGAGCTCTATTTCGCTTCTTCACCCGGAGTTTTGGCCACAGTGTCCACACATCTTGTCACCCCAACTGCTGTCCTAAAAATTAATTTCTTTCTTTCTATTTCCGCTGACGAAGAAAAAAGCTACTTCCGTTTTAGGGTTCTGGCCAATCATTTAGCCTCTTTCTTCTTCCTTCACCCTGTCAGACGATTCGTTCGGACTACTATCTCTTCCACTCGGGAGAGGTTACGGGGTACAGATAGCTTGACCTACATTCTTTACTTTCTTCAATGGGCCGGCCGAAGTTGACCTACATTCCTTATTCCTCTTTTAACGGTCAGTCTTTGGCGGCCTGTTAATTCCAACACGGAGGGGTAGGGGAAATTTCTTATTTCTCTCCTCTTAGTGGTAGACCTCGTGACATAATGCTACGTAATGTTTTGAACAAATCCTGGAAGCAGCACTGCATCCAAAAAGCAACTGAATAACCACGAACTCATTAGCGATGTTCTTCTGTAAACTACAAATGGACACACACGTGTTAGCCGACCAGTAAAGACTTACATACATTAGTTCTGTACGGACACCGGATGCAGTCTAGAGGACCAGACAGGAGAGAGAGAGAGAGAGAGAGAGAGAGAGAGAGAGAGAGAGACTCTGAACTCTCAGAAACTTCGGTTTCAATTTCCTAGTTTAATAGGATGTCAACCTTTGTGGGCTATTTAAAATCAAAGCCATCCTTTCAAAAATTGCAGCGATACCATTTAACTTATACATGAAGGGACAAAGGGAACTTACCTTCCCCAAGGGCACTAGTCCGAAAGTGAACGTAATAGCGCGACTGAAGTTCGAACTCACTAACCTCGAAGCCTCTGTCCAGCACTTTAGACATTACGCCATGGATACTCCCTCCTCAGAATGACTTGATTATATATATATATATATATATATATATATATGTGTGTGTGTGAAGAAAAAAGAGCAATAACATATTGTGACCAATTTGTGCTTAAATGTTCTTTTACTTTATGTTCAATAGATATTAAGTTTGTTAAATGTTTAACTATTAATAGATGAGTTATACATGTTTAACTGAAGCATTTAAAAAAATTCAGGGTCTGTAATTCAGTTTCCAATTTGAAAGAATTGATTTTTCGATAAATGTAATTTTAAGAGTATTGATTATTTCTTCTTTAACTCAAAATAACTATCATTCTTTTATGTTGTAAATTTTTTATCGCTTCTAGTTTCCTTTAAAACTTTTTAACATTCAAGGCCATCGGTTAGCACATTCCATAATTCATTATACAACGCAGTTAACTTTATTAACTCGAAAACACTCAGTAATATATGTATATATATAATAAAAAAAACAAAAACTAGATATTCCTATTCAGAGAAATTATTACCGAGTTATCATTGATCTCTTAAACCTTTCTTGATCCCAAATACTTTAGTATCTTATTAGAATTACTGAAAGAGCCAACATACTTGAAGTATATATATATGAAATAAGTTAGTTCTTTCAGTAATCGTAGTAAAATGTAAAAACATTTGGGATCTAGAAAGACAAAGCTTTTGGTCTAATAATCGCATCGGGGAGAAATTAACAGTCAGCAAGCATTGTTATCCTAATATATATATATATATATATATATATAAAGTTGGCGACCGTAGTCGAGAGCGACTCGAAGGCTCCCTTTTCAGTAACTACAGCACTGAGGTCTAGGGGAAAGCGCTACTTCTTTCCCTAGATTGCTCTACTTTACCTTTGATCCGTACCTTATAATGCTGAGTGTTAAGCAAGGCAGCATCAAGTACCATTTTTTTCGACCTGGGATTGAACCACACTTTCCCGGGTTCTTGTCAAACACTCTACCTACTAAAACAATCAACCAGGAAATACTTCTGGTCGATACCTTAAGTAAGTTCGTCAGTGATGTGCTATTTTCATCGCTATTTTCGAGTATATATATATATATATATATATATATATATATATATATATATATATATATATATACTTGAAATATGTTGGCTCTTTCAGTAATAAGTGAGTGCATGTATGTTTGCAGAAATAACATTAATACAAAGTATGTCATTTAGGAATGTTGGACAGGAAGAGACCCGTGTCCATTGTTTTCAGGAAGGAGTCATTAGCAGAGCTTGTCTGATTTTGGGAGACCTGAAACTAGCGATGAAACTAGCACATCACTGACGAACTTACTCGAGGCATCGACAAGATGTAGCGCCTGATTGATTATATATATATATATATATATATATATATTAGGATAGCATAGACACAGTCAGCGCTTGGTGACTGTCAATTTCTCGCCTAAGTGATCATTTGATCAAAAGCTTTGTCTCATGATCGCACAGACGAGAAACTGACAGTCACCAAATATCGTTGACTCTGTGTCTACGCTATCTTCACATAGGTATATATGCTCTATCACCGATATCGAGCAATTTTTATTTATTGATATAGCAAACTATATATATATATATATATATAGAGAGAGAGAGAGAGGGGAAAGAGTTACAATATGTTTATGGTGTACGGGCGTGTAATATCATAATAATAGGATTATGTTGCATGTATGTATTTAACCTACTCCTCTTCCAAGCAGGATATGATACGAGGACATTTTTAAGCGGAGTAAAACTGGTTTGAATTTAGAGTTTTCCTTCTTCTATACTAGTTGCCTGACCAAGACTAAATAACGTAATCTTCCCAGCTAATTTCTCATGGCTGTGAGAAAGAAGAGATGGATTCATGCCTTTCCCAAGTGCATAAGCACGAAGTGAAACGCAAACATCCTAATCTAGGATCTGAACTCAGGTCAACGATTCCATTTCTAATGATGGTAACCGTTACGCTGAGCGCGCCTCATTCAAGCAGCTTGCCACAGAGAGCTACAGCAGCCCAAGATTTCTGTATTTAACTGACATTCCACCATGTCAGAATATGGCACAAGGCTATTTTATTGAGAGGGCCACGCACGAGTGCACGGTAGGTGCAAAATTTCTTGATCCCATTGTCATTCTCCCTTTAGGCACAAAACAATAAACTCGGTCCTGTTAGCAGAGTAGCCCAAGATTTCTGATCGCAAAGATATTCAATTGTCACTTGAACTGTAGGAGACAATGTAGTTCTCAATAATGAACCGAAGAGAGTTGAAAGTAGATCAGAGAGTTGTGTATGAATACATTAGGGAAGTGAATCTAGTCGCGCTGGAATACGGTAAAGGAACAGAATCCTAGTAACTACAAGTGAAGTAAACAATAGCTGCATGAAATTGCATATATATCTGGGATGAGCTTGAAAAACGAAATGCCAGTATAAAATAAATGAATAAAAGAAAACCTGGCAGTTTGGGAAACCAACGTGAAGATGAAAAGCAATGAATTTTGAATAACCTAAAGAGAAAAAAGTTGCTTTTAAAAAGTCCGAGAACTAAACCTGAACAAACAATGAACGCTACGAGAGAAAAAGATGAACATGCTCTGTTAAGAGATCGAGAATGCACAGACTAAAGAAATTGGTGTTCTTTTCTTGCTTCCACCACATAAACGTAGACCCTGAACTACAGTTCAGGTGCACGGCATAACATCCTACTGATTGTTCTGTTTTTTTTTTCCTCGGTTTGTTTTCGCTTTGTTAAACTCACGATAAAGAATTATCCATCAACTTCCTATCTCTAAGTTTCTTAAGTCGCAACTTACTTAGATTGTCATCTCTTCCCTCTCATATGGGTAAATAGACGAGTAAACTGGGCTTTTTAGCCTTAGTATGGCAATTAGTCTAGAAGAGGGAAACTTTGTATTCAAACCAGCTGTTCTCCGCTTTAAAATTGTCGCATGATTTTAATGGCATGTCAACCCATCTCGGGTTATTTTATGCCTAGAAAGAAAAGAATCGCGTTCACTGTACGTTCATATTTGCATTTACATGTAGTTGTATCTGAGGAGTTTTAAATTAATTTAATTTAATTTATAAAAATCTTATTTTTTGCACACTAACAGAATATGAATAATTCTTTTAATCGATCTATTTGACTCATTAATCGAAGCCTAACAGGTACTACCTCTACGAATTAGAGTTGATTTAGGAGCAATGACACTGAAAGGTACTCTACACTCCCCCAGATCTCTAGAACTAGAGTTACACCATCAGATGCAGTTGTCATATCCAGGACACTCATTTTGGATGGAGGTCTTACCCATCTGAAGGAGATATAGTCAACATTTTCTAAGTCCCGCGGACAGGTTGACGATTGTGGAAGGGGTGGGTGATCACTGTCTTCGACATCGAGAGACAGAAGCAGAAAATTACGTGAGGTCAAGTCTCAGGAGGTAATTCTTAAAAGGATTAATTTTTATAAAAAAAAAAAACAATCCTTTCACGGAAGATAAAACTGCTTTTCGAAAAAAAAAAAAAAAAAAAAAAAAAAAAAAGAAAGAAAGGAAAAAATAAAAAGTCAAAACGTGCCTCGTGCGTATAACTATGAACTATCTATTACCAAGTAAATAAAAATGAAAAAAGTAGTTACAAAGTTTTGAAAAAAACATTAATTGCTAAAATTAATTGCTATTTCAATGACCAGTTAAAAAAAACTGAATCAAGTAACAATGATACAAATTATTTCGAAAAAATACTATGTCACTCATGAATTACAAGGAACTGACATGTCTTCAACGACCAAAGGAGCTGGTACTTACAACTCAAAAAAGGGATGTTGTATGAATGAAAAAAAAGAAGATTTGGAAGAGTTTCTTAGGCGAAAAACATCTCTTGGGAAAACCTTTTTAATTTTCCGTCAAGAATACAGCGAATAATGCAGACACATGAGGGTTCATTCGGCAATTCTTTCAGCACTTGTATAGGACAACAAATTCAATTTAACACTTCATGGTCTGAGTTGAGACAGCCCAAATTCTCAGATATAGGCAACAGCACATTTCACCAGGAAGAATACAGCACCGCAGGGTAGTTCTGGAACACCTCGTAGTTAAAGTCAAGACTGCACAAATTCACAGATATAGGTAACAGCATATTTCGCGAGGAGAGGTCCAGCACAGCAGCAAAATTCTTTGAGGGATTTACTGCTTATTCACTCTTTTCCCTTAACTTTAGGGAACAGCAAGGTCTAAAAACCAGCACATCCTACGAAAATTTACAGGACTACTAAATTCACGTCTTCTCTGAGTCGTGGCTTCAGCTGAAAAGGGTAATTCTCTCAGCAGGCGGTGTCAGTTCCAGAAAATCCCGTCACTTCCTTCCGGCAGTGACAACCATAAAAGTCCCTTCCAAGAAGATGTTCCCATTGCAATAAAATAATTCCAACATTCTTTATTCTTGTGACTAGTGCACAACGATTTTCGTTTGCATAGAAGTGACGACATAAGTGAATGCTGATAAAAGCAAGCTGAAAAATGGTGGATAATAGGAGTCAAAATTATTTGATAGTGTAAAGAGACCACAAATAGTTGTCTTCCCTTGGATATTGGACATGTCCAATGGTCAACTGAAAATTCAGAATTTCTTCTTGCCCTCTTTCATCTCAGCTCTTCGACCGAAGAAGGCGTGCTTCTTTTTATTTCAGTTCGTTGAACAGAAGAGAGACTGTCTCATCACCCGTCGAAACACGTCTTTCGCCGCAGCAAAGTAAGACTTTCACCGTTTTTTAAATACATTTTCATATACAGCTTGTTCATAGAACATGTGCACATTTTATCTATTGGCAAACGTTTGTATATTCTTGTAATACTTCTATGTCATATGCATGTATTAAATGTTCTGATGTGCGCAAATGAGGTTATTTTGTCGTTCTTTCAGTCTATTCAGTGTTAAGACGTGACTGAATAGCCACCTTAGCACCAAGCGTTACCAATAACTGTTAACCAACCCAATAATGGTAACGATTGAGGCGTCTCCGGCGGTGTAATGGTTAGCAAGCTAGGCAAGCAAACCTTCACAAGTGAATTCGAGTCTCATTGGGGTGCCCCATTCATACAGCCTTGTGCCTCATCTAAGCAAAAAGCTAAGTAAATTACAATAGTAGTAATGGTTGAGATGATCTACCTATCGATCATTAAAAGAAATTTTGTTCATTCTATCTCTCAATTTGAACTGGACTATTTTTTACCTAACAGTCTTTTTTTTTGGCTTGTCCAAGGTAAAAATAAGACATTTTTTACATTGATTTCTTTCATTTTTGGGTTCATTTCGTAATGCCATGCTGCAAGAATGTTTTAACTTTCCAACCAAAGAATGGTTTTTAGCTGTCTTTTGCAGTTTTTTTTCTGGAATTAAAATATTTTTTTAAATTAAGAATTTCCATTAAGACCGAAATAAATGTCATTAGGGTGAATGAAAAGTTTCCTGTGAAATTGTAATTTTTTTTTGGTCGGGGGGGCATATCATAAAATAAAACAATCTAGTGTCATCCACTTTCTGTTAACAAATTGAATACAATCAAAATTACTTTATTTTCCTAAAAATATAGGACAGACAGACCAGAAAAAGTACAGGTAAGCACCGGTCTGTCTATGTGAAGAGAAATCCATACCTGTTTTGGCGGAGAGAATGATTGTATTTACTGCCTTCAAATGCACATCACGAAAAAAAGAGGGGTGCGAAACGATGTGAAAAGGCACAAAAATAAAACCAAAGGCAGATAACGTTTTACTGCTTCAGCTGCCAAGAGCAAGGAACTCTTTTTAGCACAAGGTAATATATATATATATTTGCCCAACCCCTTCACTGCGAGTTGTATGTGGCACTAGGTCAATTTTTACGGAAATACAGCTAGTTTGAATTCAGAGTTTTCCTTCTTGGCTGTTTGCCTAGCCAAGGCTAAAAAAATCTTCCCAACTACTTATTCATACTAGCATAAATATATATATATATTAGATGAAGATCTATCAATCATTTCAATTAAATAATTTTGACCACTAATATCCTTCATCTTACAACTTGTTTATATCGCAATTCATTCAGGTCGTCACTTTTACAACAGTGATTAACAACATACTTCGTAAACAACATAAGTTAGTATAATTTCTGCTATGGAATTGTAAAGGGCATTCTCTATTTTGGACTCCTTTCACAGGAAACAAACGATTGATTCGAACAACATATGGATCTAATTAGACCAACTTAGGGCAGTTATGGACGAAAATGGCGGTTGTTCGGATTTTACATTGTGCTACGTACGTACGCCAATTGCATAACGGAGCTGATCCCTGAATATTTTCACTGAAGCTTGTCTTTTTGGAACGAAAGTTTTCAGTTTAGGTGCTAACCACAGATGCGTGCGATTTCAGCAAAGTGATTGAGTTGAAATTGGTAATGTGAGCTTTTTAAATAAAGAATCTATAGAAAGGAAACTCACGAATTCCAACGGAAATATTTGTGTTTTGTGTCTCCACGTCTCCTCGTCACCGTCGTAAAACTGAGGTAGGTGGGCAATTAATACACCTCACACTCCTGCAATAATTTAAAAAAAAGAAAGAAAAGAAAAAACTTTTGGTTGTAAAAACATTTTACGAACTTTCTCATATGCCACAAAATATGCGATAGGAAAAAAAAAAGGTCGTTAATAATCCTTTTTTTTTTTATACCACCACGAAAAGACCACACACAGATTTTTTATAGTGACCTGCAGACCGTTTAATTGTAACAGCAACTAAAGAGAAAAGTTTAAAAAAAAGAAGAAAGAAAAAGAACAACTAAGAAAAACGAATAAAAAAACAATCAGAAAAGAAAAAAAAACTATGAATTTTCACTTGCTTGGAAGGATATATATATATATATATATATATATATATATATATATATATATATTAGTGTATTTAAGCAGCAGATTCTCTCGTAGGAACATTTTATTGAAAATGACAAAGATTTATTATTTAGCTTTTCATTAAGCTTTCTTATTGGCTAACAAGAATTTGCAATTGTGGTTGTAGGTAGTTTGAACACAGAATTTATCCAACAGTCCTCAATAATGGAGTAACCTCCTCCTCGACAATAACCGAAGATGGTCGAAAGTATCCGTACTCAGACTACACAAACAGAAGGTTCGGAAGTTTTAAAAACTGCCGCTAACCATTGTTTTGACATCTCCTTCGTCAACAAGATAAACTGAATAAAAAGGCTAAATACTAAATCCTTGTCTGTCATTTTGAATGATTTTCTAAGTGGGTAGAGTGTTCGTTAATTGTCCGGAAGACCTGGGTTCAATCCCTGGTCGCGTCATACCAAAGATCTTAAAAATGGTACTTGATACCTCCTTGCTTAACACTCAGCAATATAAGGTACGTATCAAGGGTAAAGTGGAGCAATCCAGGGAAAGGAGTAGCGCCCTCCCCTGCACCTAGGTGTAGTAGCTGTTGCAAATGGAGCCTTCTGGTCGCCCTCAACTACGGTCGCCAACTTAACTTTACTTACTACTGTATCTTTCGGTCCGTTTCTGAGTTCTACGTAAAATTGTATCTTCAAACAAACGTACCGATTTTTTCCCCTAATAGGTTAAATTGAATTGTATATTTTCCTTTAAAACTACCTTTTAGAAGCAGTTGTAATCGCCTGTTCTCATGACGTACTTTAAACTGTAACTTTGAGCAAGAAACAAAGATGGACAGAGATAAAGGAAAACACGCATGAGAAAACCATGATTTATTCAGTAGCCATGTTACATTCTGACATTACATTCCCCCAGCAGAAATTCAACTTCCTTCCACCCAAGAGAAAATTATTTCCCTTTATCTCAAACAGAAATGAGAACAGGTTATTAGTAGAATTAGTTTGAAAAAAAAAAAAGTAAATATTTCAAAATGAATAGGTTCACAAAGAGATTATATATGTGTGTGTGTGATTTTTTTTGTGGCAGGGTTTATACTTATTCTCGGTTGCATAACTTATCAAATTTGATCTTTTCACGAACAGGCAATGTTAGCCTTATTGTTGATCGAACAAACCAAAAGTGTTTTAAAAGATTCTTAAAAATCAGGTAAATATATTTACCTACAAAAGCGAGTTATTTCATTAGATCGAATTTACGATTGTGTGTGTGTGGGTGGGGCGTTTATCGTTAGATTTATCCTATTTAAAAAAAAATAATTTTATGTATTGTCATGTAATTCTTCATTGGATTTTTCCGCTTAGTACGGACACAGGATGCAACCTAGAATTGCCAGAAGCGATGGGTGGTAAGAGAGGAATTCCGTGTCGTCAGTGAGACTTGATGATGCTTTATTTTATTTTATTTTAGATATATACGTCGTTATTAATTCACGAAATTTAAAAGTAGAAGTCGATTAAGATTTTTCTCAGAATGTTATAACTTAAACCCGTTCAATTATTATGCATGCATTCGGTGAAAATTTTACATGTACAACTTTTCTCTCTCTCACGATATATATATATATATACACACATCACACACGGAAGTAAATAATGGAAATGAATCTGACAGTATGAAGAAAATAGAAAAAAAACCCAAAAAAGCAGAAACAAAGTAATCCAAAAGTGATAAATTTCTAATTGAAATTTATAAAAGTCAACGTTAAAACTTTGCTTATTAAAACATCCATCGTTGTTCTAGCAACACTTACTTCACCATCTTAAAGTCCGGATGAAGGTTTACTAAAACGAAAACGTTTTAACGTAGACTTTCAATTATAATAAATTCATCACTTTTGGATTACTTTTTTTTTTTTTTTTTTCCATAGATATAAGATGATTAGCAGACGACAATATATATATATTAGACTTCAACGCTTCACATCCACCTTACCGACCAAATTCACTCTAAACTTTTCTACAAGAGTATATGTACCAACCATCAACAAATAATATGGCTATTAAAAAAAAACAACCCCAACCTTCAAACCCGCTATCTAATCAATTTCTTTAATTTTCAGTGACGACCCCCTACCCCTAAATTATAATCATCTTCGTACGTAAATACATTATCTATTATTTAAACCCTTTCATTTCATTACACATACAACCTATAAGACCTACAATATATAATATTTATGCAATATTTCATTCATTTATTATTAGCATTACAACAATTTATTATGCACATTTATTATTTAACCCCTTAATATTATTTACACCTTTATTATTTTATTGCATACATACCACCTATAAGATCTGTCGTATACAATTCTTACGCTATATCCCATTTAGTTATTATTATAATACAATCCCCCGCATATATATTACGCCAACATATTTACGACACAATATAACCTTACTTATACCCATTGTAACTCTTGGCCACCATACGCGTTTACAAATCAGATTCTCACTCATTCCCTACAACTTGCAGCGATGATAATTTGTCCTACTGTCAATGAAACAAATGTATACACATTCGTTACCCATTTTCGCTATAACCAACACTTTAAGTTCCTGGCCTGACTTAACTTAAAAACACGCATCCACATACTCACACATACACCCATAATTACAACCATACACAAACGAAATCTTAACGGCATTTTGTCTGTATTTTGTCGCATTTTCGATTTTCAATTTCATTCCATCTTAACTACCTGACGAATGTTGTTATAAACTTCAAGAAACCTTAGGTTGCTGAACAATATTTTCCATGGATTATATATATATATATTATGAATTGTGAGGCATACTCCTCTTTCGAGGGTGTATCCTCCGATCATCGAATAGTTACGGCCAAAATACGACTAAACCTACGAAAAAACGCCACACGAACGGCGACAACTAAGCACTATGACTGGGCCCTACTTAACAACAGAGATATTAGAGACAAATATGCATTAGAATTAAGAAACAGATTCGAAACACTACAAGAGAAGGCAGAAAAAGGTACCCCAAATGACGAATATGAAAATTTTTTTGAAGCACACCTTGAGGCGGCATCAAAGTGTATCCCAATAAAACCTAGAAACGTCAGCGGTTAGAGAAAAACGTGCACTCGTGAAAACTGCCTCCAAAAGCTATCGGAAGAACCCAACAAACACAAATGCCCGAAAACTAGAAAAGGCTCAATATCAATTAGCAGGAATATATCTAAAAGAACAGGCAGAATACATACAAAATCAGATAGATAAGGTTAGAGACTCGGTGGAAGATAGACAATCCAGGATAGCCTGGCAAACAATAAATGAAGTAAGTAGAAGGAAGAGCACAGCCAAAGCAAAATTGAAAGCTGCAAGCCAACAAGAAAGAGTAAAACTGTGTGAACAGCATTTCAAAAATCTACTAGGAAGCCCGCCGAAAATAACGGATGAACCGAACACCAGAATTATCAGTAAGCAATTAGACATTAAATTAGGTCCTTTAACCAAAGAAGAACTCGACTCGGTTTTTAAAAAAATTAAAAATAGGAAAGCTGCAGGGCTGGACAAAATCCCCCCAGAAGTGTGGAAGACTAGACAATTCGATGATATACTGCTCCGGCAATGCAACGCAGTCTATAGTCAAAATAGGATAGAAAGATGGATGAAGGGATGCATGCATCCTTCCTTTCCCTAAAAAAAAGGCGACCTCAGATTAGCCAAGAACTACCGAGGGATAACACTTACATCCATTGCAGCCAAAATATACAATGCCCTACTACGAAACCGCATAGAACCCAAAATAGACAACATCCTTAGGAAAAACCAAAATGGCTTCCGGAGAAATAGATCCACAACCTCACAAATATTGACCATCCGTAGAATCCTTGAAGGCGTTCGGGCAAAAAACCTTCGGGCGACATTACTATTTGTCGACTTTACCAAGGCCTTCGATTCCATACACAGAGGGAAAATGGAACTAATCCTACTAGCATACGGCCTACCAAAAGAAACCATAGCAGCAATAATGATCCTCTACAGAAACACCAAAGTGAAAGTACATTCACCAGATGGAGACACGGAATACTTCGACATTGTTGCAGGAGTACTACAAGGAGACACGCTAGCCCCATACCTCTTTATCATCTGTCTAGACTACGTGCTTAGAACTTCGATCGTCAAAATCAGAGAAAATGGCTTCGAGCTGACTAAGAAAAGAAGCAAAAGGTACCCCGCAAAAACAATCACAGACGCCGACTACGCTGATGACTTGGCGTTACTGGCGAATACGCCTAATCAAGCAGAGACACTACTGCATAGTTTGGAACGAGCTGCAACAGGCATGGGCCTCCATGTCAATGCGCACAAAACTGAATATATGTGTAACAACCAAACGGGCAACATTACCACTCTAGACGGAGCCTCTCTGAGGCTAGTGGACAAATTCACCTACCTAGGAAGTAGCGTCTCATCAACCGAAAACGACATCGACACACGACTGACGAAAGCATGGACGGCTATAGATAGGCTCTCGATCATATGGAAATCAGACCTGACCGATAAAATGAAACGCAGTTTCTACCAGGCAGCGGTTGTATCGATACTGCTATATGGATGCACTACATGGACGCTAACCAAACGGCTGGAGAAGAAATTTGACGGCAACTACACAAGAATGTTGAGAGCAATATTGAACAAGTCCTGGCGACAACACCCCGAGACACCAACTATACGGCCACTTGCCTCCCATCACGAAAACTATACAGCTTAGACGAGTCAGACACGCCGGACACTGCTGGAGAAGCAAGGACGAGCTCGCAAGTGATGTACTCCTATGGACCCCCACATATGGCCAAGCAAAAGCAGGATGACCAGCCCGAACTTACATACAGCAGCTATGTGAGGACACAGGATGTAACCCAGAAGACCTGCCGGAGGCGATGAACGATAGGGAGAAGTGGCGAGAGATGGTCAGGGATATCCGTGCTGGCGGC
This sequence comes from Sepioteuthis lessoniana, assembly GCA_963585895.1. Classification (NCBI taxonomy): domain Eukaryota; kingdom Metazoa; phylum Mollusca; class Cephalopoda; order Myopsida; family Loliginidae; genus Sepioteuthis; species Sepioteuthis lessoniana. Next base: position 75,938,037 of record OY757916.1, on the reverse strand, counting down.
ACGACATGATGATGATGATGATGATATATATCTGGAGCTTTGGGGAATATGGAGTACCTCTTCATTGTAATTACTCCTAGTTCTACTCTGACTCGGAGTGGTAGTACCTGTTAGGTTTCCATCTATGGACCAAATAAAATTATTTGTGTTAAATAGCAATACATGAAACCATTTAATTACGCTCAAACAAATGACTGATGTTAAATTGAATTATAAGTATTACAAAGCAATAGTTGAAACCATTTGACTGGATTCAAACAAATGATCTCTGGCTCGTTTTAAAAATAACGTTATCAGCAAATTATTCATTTATAAAGTGTGTGTGTGTGTGTGTGTGTGTGAGATATCGTAGTCCGACAGTAAAAAGTAATGACAACACTGGAGACATTAGGAATCAACTATATTTTTATTTATCGAATAAAATATGTACACTATACTCTAGACTATTTCATAGTGTCAGTGGGGGATGTTTTTATCACTCCACAATATCTCCCCTTTTGAAATTTCACTTCCTTGAAAAGTCGTATCTTTTTCTTTTTGGATCAATGTCCAAAGTTAAAGATTGTTGTCTTCTACGCTTGCTAGATCTTTTGTTTTGGTGCCACTTAGTACTTCAAACAAATCAAATCACCTTTATAGGTTATTTCCTTCGATGATTTGGTTCATATGTATACCTCTTTTTAAGCTAGTTATACAATCTTAACAATCCATTTGGGATGTTGACTAATATACACTAGTCTTCCAATTCTTTTTCCAATAACGTCTTCTTTCCAGCCAACTTTTCAATTTTTATCCTCTTTAAAATTGATTTTGTTTTATCGGCATTACTTTTACTAAGTTTTGTTTTTGTTTGATATTACTTTATCAGATACCGATCTTATTTTCCTTGTGAACGTGAGCTCAGCTGGTGACATTTCTGAAATTGTACTCGGGTTTGGAGTTATCCGATACACTGAGAAACTGTTGCAGTCTTAACGCTCGCTTAAACGCACATATGAAGCGTTCAGCTTGGCCATTAGATCTTGGATGGAACAGAGCGGTTGTTTTATGACTAATTGAAAATTCTTTGGAAAAAAATCTCAATTTTTTTAGCCGTAAATTGAGTTCCGTCATCAGAGGCAATGGTATAGGAATACCGAATCTCGTGAAAATTTCGTGCAAAAAGTTTGTTTTTGCACGTAGGTCTCCTACATTTGACAACTCCTGGTCACTTAACTATCTACCACAATAAGGTTATAAATCCCATTCATTGGTCTTACATAGTCAATATGTAACCCTGACCATGATCTGTCCGTTTTCTGCCACGGGTTAATTTTTACTCGTGGTGCTTTTGCTGCTATCGCACAGTATCTACGTTTCACAATGTCTTCGATTTCTTTATCCATTCCCGCCAGTAAACGTAACTCCTCATAAGGGACTTTATCCTAGTGATTCCTAGATGTCTCGTATGAAAATACTTCAATATTTTTTTCTTCAATCATGCCGGTATCACCACACACTCACCGTATAACAAAATACCATCACAAGAAAAGATGTTTTCGTGATTTGACCTTTTTTTGAGGGTCATGATCTGTTTTTTTTTCTGTAATAAATTTATCAAATTTGGCTTTAAATCTAATCTCTTCGAGAGTTACTGGTAATTCCTTCATTATATTGAAAAGTAAGTTTTTATCTCCATTTCTGTACTTAATGCAGCAATTACGGTTTCCTCCGAGGGTTCACTTAGTTTCGGAATTAGCCTTGACGATCCGTCTGCGTGTCCTATTTTCTTAGATGGAAGGAATTCTATTTTAAATGGATAGTTTAAGAGACTGGTTCCCATCGTTGCAAGCGATTCACAGAATGAGCTGGTAACCGTTCTTAGACCCAAATATTGATAGTTATGGATGGTGTTCTGTTTGCAAGTTGAAGCTTCTTCCATGAAAAAGCTTGAGAAACTTTTTACTGCAAATATTATACTTAGTGTTTTTCTATTTGACTGTAATTTTTTCTACCGGCAATAACGTTCTTGATGCGGGGGCTACTGCTTTCAGCTTTCCGTTATTCACCTTGTGTAATAAAACAGCACCTAATCCCGAGTTACTTGTATCAGTCGCAACGCATTTCTCCTTATTAGGATCATAATGGGCGAGATATAAGTCAGACGTTAAAGCTTTAATTTTTTCGAACGCGTTTTAACATTCAGAAGACCAGTTCCATTTTGTACCTTAAATAATTAATTTACTGGAGCAAGTCCCGAAAAAGCGTTTAATGTTGATAAGCTAGTTTGTGGAGGCATATTTTTTTTATTGCTATGGATAAAGCTGAGTCTGACGTTCGACCCCTTTTTATCAGTTATGCATCCCAGGTATTTAATTGAGAAAAAAAATCACATTCATCAATGCTTAGCTTAGAACCGTTTTCTTTAATTTTTTTTAAAAAATACCAATTTCACATGTTTCACGTGTTCTTCACGATTTCTCCTTTTTATAAAAAATATCGTCAAGATATGCTACTGCAAAATCCAGGTCACCTAACATGGTGTGTATTATTTGCAGAAATATTCCTGCCACGACCTTGATACCAAAAACAGTCTATTGAACTTGAACAGATGCTTGTTTTTTTATTGTTAATGAATTTGTACATTTCCAGTAGTATTTGTATACATGCCTCCGATAAATCAAGTTTTGAAAATATTTTTCCTCCATTTAGTTTGGCAAATATCTCTTCAGGACTAAGTAGTTGAGAGTTACAAATTTTTAAACAATCGTTTTGACCAATAATCAGCACGAACCAGAATTTTGTTATCCTTTACGTAAAATGTGGACTCGATCAAGCACTTTAGTTGGTTTTACTTAATACTCCAATTTTTTCTAAACGGTCCAGTTCTTTTTCAATTATTTCTCAGGTTGCAAAGGGTTCTTATCTTTTTGATTGAAAAATCGGTTGTGCATTATCTTTTAATTCGAAAGTTGCTTTTGCCTTTGTGCACATTCCTAACCCTTCAGAAAAAAAGTTCGGGAAAATTTCATTTAAGTTCCTTTTTTAAAATTACAAAACGTATTTATTGGCAGGTTCCATGAATCAAAAGATTCCATCCAGGCCGTTACGAATTGGTTTCGAGATCGATAATTCTTTGTTTATAAATGATACATGAGTATCGCATTCATCTAAAAATGTTAAACGTTCTACCGTTTATTCCGCAGGCATTTTTTAAGCAATTAGCATTGGTCTACCGATTTTTATCCACGTTTATTTATTATCGTCAAGTCAGACCCTGTATCAAATTGAAATCTAAAATTTGTGTCGTCCATTTGCACATTTACGAATTTTTTATCTCAGTAAATGCGTTTTCTTTTTTTTTTTTTTTTTTTGTAGAGTAAACCGTTGTTTGAAAAGTACTCGATACCGATCACTCCTTTGTAATAATGAAATAGTTATAATAGATGACTATCGTTCGGTACATAACCAAGAGTAGTATTTGCCATGTGTTTCCAAAAATGTTATCAGTTTTCCATACCTGCTTAGCAGCAGACTGGTTTGGACAGCTTTCTTGACACCAATCACTGCACCGTTTATCGGATTTATCATTTGGATTCATCTTGGATAAAAAATTATCAGACATCAAATCCTCATCGGACTGAAGCACCTGGTTTTTGTGAGTTTTGATTCTATTTTTTTTTTGTCGTTGTCAATAGTATTCCCCTCATTTTACAATACACCCATATTTGCATTCATAGTTTGTTTTCTACCACTACCCACTCTATGGCTAGCCAAGATATTGGCTCTGCCAAAAAGGCCCTATTCAATCCCCAGACAGAGGGGGTAAAAAACCCAAAAGAAAAAAAAATCATGAAGAAAATAAAATTGACCCGAAAGAAAAGGGGGAGATGAAAGTGATAAATCTAAGACGCTCGAACCTATAAATAGTGGGTGCTTCCCTAATGCTTGGTCTGCTCCTCCTAAAGTAGCGGGCAAGGTCCATTTCCCTCCATGTCAGGGAAAAATGGTCTTTTCTTCAATTTGGAGTCGCTTCAAAGCGACCAACAAAAAAGAATTTCCTGTTCGCCTACAAACCAGGGCGTAATCATTGCTGGTACCTCTCACGCCTTTTGGGACGTTTTGCTACCGTCCGATCAGAACGCAGTCGTCCTAACGCGAAGAACCCTTGTGACCAAAGACTTCTACATGCGGACAGATATTTGGGGCAACAAAGGACCTCGGTAGCAATTTTCGAGGGGCCTTCTCTATGAGAAGAGAACAGCATATTTGTTACAATACGGTGAGATCGTGTCAGCCACCCACGACAATATGCGAGGGGAGTGGAGATTTGATCTTATGATAGATGTTAAAACCTACTCCCCCACCACAACTGGTTGGACTTGGAAGGGCGCAGGCTGCTGGTCATAGTAACAGACAGAAAGACAGCCTGTTGGCATTGCGGAGAGACCGGTCACCTTTCTGCATTTTGCCCGGGAAAGAAGACCACGTTGAAAACGCCTGAGCGTTCCTTACCCCTTCCCTGCGAGAACATTGGTGTCCATTGTTACGACTCTCCCCCTCCCATGAATCTCTTTTGTGTTTGGTTTCTCTATATTTCTCCTTTCTCCCTCTATCTCACACCCACTCTTACAATATGTTTCACTCTGTGAAGGAGAAGACGGAGAGAGCCGGAGTGTCCCGAGTAGGAGCGAAGATGCCTGAAGGAGAACCGGAAGTTTTTGGGCGCCCGCTTTAAAAACTAATTGTGACAAGGTTTCGGTGCGCAAAGGCATCCCCCCGGCCTTTTGGCTGGGCCGTCTGGCATTCGTGCCGGATGGGTGCTCGAAACCAAGAGCAGACTCGGGGCCGAATAGGCCCCCAGCTTCGGCTGGGCAACCTTCGGGTGGGCGAGCTGCTTTTTCAGATCCGTTTGCACGCCTTGTATAGCACTAGACCTCACGGTCTAGTTCAAGCTATATGCTGGCATACGTGCCCGGACCTAGATTTAGGTCCGTGAGACGGCTTGACTCATTAGATCCTCATTGCACTTAGTGGGTCAATGACTAGCAGGGTTCGAGTCTCGGCTCCTTCCCGACCTTCCCCTCCCCTTTATCCCCACTTTAATCGGCCTTTGGGCTTTTGACCTTGTGTCAAGTCGTGTCTGGTGGGAGGCAGCGACAAATAAAAGGTTTCGGTGCGCAATGAATCGGTCGAGATTGGACCGGGTATGTTGGATTATCTTCTGCGTTCGGCCCCCACTTATAGAGAAAGGAATTAAGAAAATCATCGCCGAGGATTAGAGAAAAAAAAAAGACAGTAGTTAATACTTTCTTTTTACCTTCTTTCTTTTGTTGGTTTCCACGAAGGTTTTACGATTTTGCCCCTCCTCCTTTGATGTTAAATTGTCACATTTTAATTTTCTTTGGAAAGATTATGGCCCGTATAGAAAATTGACAAAATTATCAGTAATGAAATAAAATAACCAACAAATTAATCCGTTTTGTTACGTTATGTTAAGTCTGTTATTCTTTTCAAAGGTGTTCGTGGCTGAGTGACGACCCGTGAAATTTTTTTTTGTCCAAGCTGATACCACCATCGTGGTTGTTTTCCCCAGCAAGGATTAGGTATGTCACCCTATCCTCCACGAACGGGAAGATCGTGACACCATTCCTGTCGGGAAAAAAGCTCGGCTTCGGACAGCCAAGAGAAGTGAACGGGGGAGTGGCTGATGGTAGGTAAGGGTGTTGTATATTGACCTTCGACCCGGCCAAACATGGCATTCCAAAGTGATGCACCGGAAGGAAGTGACACATTCCGATGGCAGTTATGAGAAGAAATCGCGTAGGCGGGCTGGCTGAAATATGGGACAAGGTAAAAATCCCATGTTACACTCATAGACTGATACACCGGAAGAGAGTGACCTGTGAACTGCATGACAGTTATTTCCACTTGATGACGAGCAAACAAGCCATTCCAGAGATTGAGTGGGCGATTGAACTATTATATAACTCGGTGAGGACAGGAAGCCTGAGAGTTGGGGACCAGAGAAGTGAGAGACAAGATGTGGTAGGGAAAGCCACCACTCGGCAGAAGGGGCCCTCGGGACCCCCTATGGAGTTTGGAGACCCGTTTGTGACAAGATGCGGTAGAGAAAGCCCGCACCCAGCAGAATGGGCCTCTGGGCCTCCGGTTGAGCAGCCCTGGAGAACGAGAAAGACACAACGCTGATGGCTATAAGAGTGGGGGTCAATATATTGCAGTCTTTGTTCGGTCTTTAACTCCCTCTCACACGCAAACCTGACAATAAAGTGAGAGGTACATATTTTTCTAAAGAAGTTTCGCTCGTCTTTATTCATTGCGTCAATATATATGTGCATGAATCTGTATATAAGTATACAACAAGGGTTGACGCTAACAGTTCGGAGCCTCCCCCCACACACCTATGCAACAAGAACTACTCCCATAAAAGCAACATAAAAAAACAAATACGTCCTCAAAATCTCCTAAATTAGTCACACATAAATCTAAAGTTACATCTCCGATTCATACTTCTGTTAAACCTACCCCTTTACCCTCCAGAAGTAGATGCTTCAGCCTGGGTATGGCTAAATTTGAAAAACTCCAAGAGTTTTAAAAAAAAAGCTGGATTAGTCTAAGAAATCTGCCCCCGTTCCAGCGCTTTCTCGTTCAACCCCGTCTTCTAGGCTTATAACATTCAGGCTACCAGGCCGAAACATCCCACCAAATTGGACGCCCTTGAAACCCAAAGGGAGCACTCGTCCTCCCAACAACCCATCTCAGTAACGCCAGCTCCAGTCAAGTCAACAGCAATAACTACAAAAAAAAAAAAAAAAAAAAGACGGCGCAGCCCGTCGATCGATAGTTCTAGGGAAGAGTTACCAAAACAAAACAAAAGAGAGAAGTAGTTTGTAGGGATGATGAGTACCCTGTAGCGGCGTATGAATGTCCAGCCTCAAACTTTAAAAGACTTAAGGGCCCTCGACAACCTAAAAGCAATTGACCCTAATTGACCCACAAGGCACCTCGAATGATCAGCTAGGTGAGGGAAGTCTCATCATTGTGGCCCATTCTGCTGGGTGCGTTTTGAGTCATGATTTGGACGACGCGACATAAGGAATTCCACGAAGGTGTGTCTTCTCAGACCTTGCTTGCCTTTTACAAGCACCAAATCGAAGTTAAGATCCGGTCTAAGAGAAAGACTCTTCGCTGGGGTCTGGCGAAAGATGGATGACTTGCACGCTTGTGTCGTGTGGTAAGAGCCAGCCTTATTTTCACCCTTGACATTCTCGGGTTCTGAAGAATTTTGAGTACCCTGGAAAGACAAGACAGCCCAGCCTAGGTAGGTTAGACTAGTTTGTTGTGGCTTATTTTTGTCCGTCTTGTTTAACTTAGAGTGTTAGCTCATCGGCCGTTTTATTTTTTAGTCTGTGTTTTTTCCCTTTCCCACCCCTGTTTAGATGATAGAATTAAGAGTCCTTCGGCGATGCGTGGGATCCCAATTTCCCCTTCACACTGCTTTTCGACCGATTAACTAGTCTTTCTGCCGTTATTACTGTGAGGGGGGGCTTTATTAACTCATCCTTTGTTTTTGTATATATTTTCCATTTTTTTCGATTGGGGATTTTATCTTTGTAAAAAAGTATTTTTTCCTCTCCCTCTCAATTTTGTAAATTTGGGCTTAGGTTAGATCTTCATAGAATATTTGACTTGTGGTGACTGTAGTGTGTTAGTGTCTTTCATTACAGAATTGTGGTGTTTTTAATTTGAAGATATGTATTGGTCAGTGAATGAGTCTAGTTAAGTTAGGATAGTGATGACCAGCAACACCCATTTTTTGGCCTTGTGCCACACTTGTACTCTTTGTACAATAAAAAATCCAAAAAATGTTATCAAAGTTGAATAAAGTTTACCAATAAATTTATTCTAACCTGTTTTTATAACAATTTATTCAACTTTGTTATGGAACGTTACTCGGATTCTACTGACAAATGGCGTCAGAGAAAAATGTTCAAAGGATTTCTTACAGCGCAGCAGTTGTCTTCAAACACGATTTTGACAAGTACTGAAAAATTTACTCTATTACGCCATGGAAATTTTAGAGACCATGTTCATCAAGAAAAAATACCATTTTTGCCAGACACTTACCAGCTACTAAGCGTCAACAGCCAGAAGAAAGCTTTGAACACTACCTTCAGATTCCAAAAACATTCAGTCGCGAGTGCGAATTTACCACCTTAACTGCGAACCAAGCACGAGATATTTTCATCGGGGACGCATTCAATAACAGAATATAGTCTGACCAAGACAAAGACTTGAGAATAAAAACTTAGACTGGCCAAAAACTTATGAACAAACCCTTACATTGGACAGGACACAAAAGCAATCCGTCTTCTATATAGAACCTGAAATTTCAGAGGGCTGCAATTTCCGCTCCTACTCATTTTCAAAATTCTTCTGCTCAGTCTTTCTCAAATTCTAATTTCTGCCCCTCCTCTTTAGGATCAAAATTCTAATTGTTCAAGAAACTCCTGCACTCCCTTCGAATGACCATTGACAACCTATTACTGCCGTCTCAGCTAGGCCCAAATGCTACTTTTGTGGTCTACGTAAACATTCTCGTTCGTTCTACCCGGCTAAAGACATTAGATGCTATAAACGAGGACATTTTTCGAAAGTTTGCTGGTTGGCTTCTTCACTAAAAACTGTTCAGCAACAATTGTATCAACCATTAAAATATCAGCAGCTTTCACTGACTGCCTCTCAAAGACGATTGTGAGGGTTAAAATAAACCGAATGACCTTCCATGTTCTTATTGACACAGGCGGTTCTGAAAATTTTATTGATGCCTGTATCGTGAAAGCGAACAAAATGAAAGTCTTTCCTTGTTTCAACCAAATATTGATGGCAAATTCATCTTCCCATGTAATTGGATACATGATTAATCTGAAACTAAAAGGGGAAAATCCTAACAAGGGATCAAATTATGTAAGGGAAAAAAAAAAAACTGCTGCGAAGCGATTTAGGGTTACAATTTCCTAAAAACAACTTTCTAGTGTTGAAATCTCTTGTGACCCCAAGCCGGTTATAAGCGTATGTGGACTAGCAGCTGCCAAAGTGCGGTACCCGTCACTTTTTGCAAACTTAAATCCCGATTGCAAACCTTAGTAGTAAAATCAAGACGCTATTCACAAGAGGACAAAGTTCATAGCAACAGAAGTAAGGAGACTGCTCAAAGAAGGAATTATAGAACCTAGTGTATCTCCGTGGAGAGTCCAGGCCCTCGTAATAGCTACTCAAAATCACAAGAAAAGGATGGTCATTGTTATTTCTTTTCCCCCTGTAGATTAGGATTCCAGTCCCACCTAGGGTAGGTCCGGCTTGTTTCCGGTTTTTTTCGGCCCGGAAAACAGTCGGCCTCCAATTTTATAGACGGGGGGATGGGAGGGAAACTAAACGGGGAATTTTTCCTTGTTTTTCATGTATATATATTTTTCAGTTTTTTTTCTCCCATTCCTATCATATCCATTGTAAAAAAGCCATACATTGTAAATAAAATCATACACCACTTTCGGGTTTTAAGTAGGACTTTTTCATAGAGCAAATGTGGTATTTTGGTGGTTGCTGCGTGCATGGCGATGGACGAGTGATTATATATTGTATTGTTGAATGGGTCGGCGAATGTGGCTAGCTAGGTTCCTCATAGAAAATATAGTTAAAGCAAGACCGCTCCCTTCCCCTCCCGCCAAACCATAAGGCCTTGTGCCTTCGTTGTAAACACAACGAAATAAAAGAAAAGGATGGTCATTGACTACTCCAAACAATCAACAGATACATATTACTTGATGCGCATCTATTGCCCCCGTATCGACGAAATAATTTCTAACATTGCCAATACCACATTTTCAGTACTCAGAAGTGCCTACCATCAAGTACCTATCAAGCTAGAAGATAAGCTCTACACAGCATTCGAGGCCTGAAGTCGCTTATACCAGTTCAGTCAAGTCCCTTTTGGGGTGACTAACTTCCAGATTCATGGCCGCCATCAAGAAATACAACCTGACCTTGAACAGGGGAAAAATGTTCCAACTTGAAAAGCATCAAGTTATTGGAATACATCGTCAAAATGACATGACGGATCCCGAGCGACTGAAACCCCTAATGGAAATACTAGTCCCTGGAAACATGCCTGCATTACAACGAGCCCTCGGCATATTCGCCCACTAAATGGGTAGCGTCTTTTTCTTGTAAATACACCCATTGACGCAAGTGTCTACTTTTCCTTTTACCTGTTCCACCATTAAAGCTTTTTCAAAATATGAAAAGAGACATCACTAATTCTACCATTTCTGCTGTGGATCCTATCCCTCTCATAGTCGAAGACATCCGTCTCGACTGTGCCCCGCCCTGTCGGCTGGGATTGTAGAATACACCGACTGCATCTCTGCAGAGGGGTAAAAAACCCCGCCCCGCAACGAGTGTCCGAGATATGACACTCAACAATCTGATGGAGAGGCTTAGGTAATACTGGAGCTTTGGGGAATGCGGAGTACCCCTTCATTGCCATCGTTTTCAGGTCAACCCTGGCTCGGAGGAATAGCACCTAACAGTCCTATCTATGGGTCAAATAGGTTTGACATCTCAAGTCTGTACAAATAAATGACTTATGCAAAATTGATTTGTTTGAAATAGAACCGTTTCATCATTCAACTGTGTACAAACAAGCGACCGATAACAAACTGAATTGTTGGAGATAGCAATACTCAAAACCACTATGTACAAACAAATAACTAATCCACTCTGTCGGCTGGGGCTGTAGAATACCCCGATTGCACCTCAGTAGAGGGTGGCAACCCGAGATGCTTTAGGACGGGATCCTGGTGGCTGAGCTGTCTGTAACGCAGTTGCCTAAGTGGCCACATGATTAGCAACACTTCACTTTGTCCCTTACTGGGCTAGACGAGCGGTCGGAGAGGCTCGATCCGATCAATCGACTGGTCATGTCAAGCCCTCTTTCGGAGGTCTTCAAAAGACTTTTGTAGGTCTCCGAAGCAGAAAGTGGTGGCCGCAGGGTCAATCATACTAAAAAAAAAAAAAAAAACTCAAAAAACCTGTTTTTCCCTCCTTTTATCACTAGAGGAGTAATGAACTTGGGAATGAAGACCCAGAGATGCCAAGTTGCTGGTTTTTCTTCATGGTGAGTGTACTGAATGTGTAGCCTTGATTTACCTAACTGAACACTCCACCCTCCATGACATTTCCCTTTATAGGGCTCCGTGGTGGGTGGGGAGAACAGTGAACTCAGCAAAAATCCCTATGATACAAAAAATACCAAAACCCAAAAGAAAAACCTCAAAAATAAAGTGTCATCATGCAGAATGACTCAGACAATGCCCAGACTTACCCAAATTTATCGTGCTGGAGTCAACGGAGGATACCCCAATCACAAAGTTGTCTCCCTTCATTATTGGAAAAAAAAACTTAGAATCTGTATAAAAAAATATTAATCAACAGTACCTTGCTGGTAGAAGAGAAAAAAACTTTCTAGGACCTACTACTAGAACGAAAATACTTTCAACCCTTAAAAATAAAAGCCTACCTCAACAATTCCCTGAATTCGTCAAAGGATGTAGTGAGAAGCCTAGATCTCTCCCTCTTCACTTTAGACGAAATAAAAAGTAACCTCCGCAAACAAGGTATCACTGATGCCAAACGGATATCTATCAAGAGGAATAATCAAATAATCTCAGATGCCAATATTATATAAATTTTAACACTCCAAAACCCACCAACTAAAATAAAAATAGGATACTTAAAAGTTGAAACTTATTCCAAACCCACTGAGATGCCACGATTCCCAAAAAATTTGGGCATCAAAGAGTGTACCAGACCTCCAACATGTAAGAACTGCGGAGAAACTGGAAAACATATAGACTGTCAACAGGCCCAAAGTGTGCTAACTGCAAAGAAAATCACTCAGCAGATTCCAAAGAATGCGAATTATGGAAAAGAATACTAGAAGTGAAAAAAAAATACATCCTACCCGGAAGCAACCTAAGTTGGCAACGTTAGTCGAGGGTGACTTGAAGGCTCCCCTTTCAATAGCTTCAACGCCGAGGTGTAGGAGAAGGCACTACTCCATTCTCAGGATTGCTCCACTTTACCCTTGATCCTCACCTTTTATTGCCGAGTGCTTAGCAAGGCGACATCAAGTACCATTTTAGTCTTTGTTAGGACTTGACCTGGGATTGAACCTCCGGTCTCCCGGACTATTGGCGAACATACTCATTAGGCCAATGAACATAGCCAAACCCCAAATCAAGGAATGATGACTCACTTCGACGTGATAAATAGAATAAATGAATTGAAGACACTACTTGAATTACTAAGAGGAAGCTTGACCAACTAAGCCCCATGCTGGACCAGATCCAAGAAAGTCCTTCAAAAACAGAAACCCTAAGTACCCCAAAAGCCTCGGGGTGTCCTCGTGGTGTAATGGTTAAAGCGATGCACTGCGGAATCGTAGTACGCGAGTTCGTACTCCAGTCGCGCTATTACGTTCACTTTCGGGCAAATACCCTTGGGAAAGGTATGAACCCCCTTATTCTCCCTCCAGCTATGGGTAAATAGTAGGACGGACTAGGTTCTTCAGCCTTTGTGAGGCAACTAGTCTAGGAGAAGGAAAACTCTGAATTCAAACCTGTTAAACTCCGCTTAAAAATTGACCTTGTGTCATATCCTGCCCGAACGGAGGGGTTGGTAAATAGTACCCCAAAAGCCTCAAAATCAGGTCGAAGAGCCTAGAAACTATTGAAATCACCGAGTTCAGCCAAATGCAAAACACGAAAACAAAAACTACACCTAAACAAATAAACAAAGATTTAAAAAGCATGACCCATAAAATAATTCAATGGAACTGTCGTGGCCACAAAGCAAATCATGACGAGCTACTTCTGTTAATTGCCTAACTCGACCTTATCGCCATATGTCTCCAAGAAACCTTCAAAAAACAGTGACAAACTAAACAAGGCTTGAACAATATGACAACGAGTAAAATGAAAAGAAACTAGAGCATATGTAAGGAGTTGAGCCACCCGGGCATCACAATGATCCACGTAGCCAGTAGCAGGTACTGACGTAAGAATTACGAAATCCTGTTGGATATGCGCAGAAAACAAACCAAGGTTATGCAACCCCTCTCTAGCAACACTCATTAAGGCCACACAACCTTTCCAAAGACTTAACCTGGATTTTTAAGGGGCCACTACCCTCAAGAGCAAAAAGTAAATACATGCTCACAATAATAGAGTACTCAAGATTTTCCTTCGCCATCCCCTGCCCAGACGTAATGCCTACAACAGTAATTCAAGGTCTGCTCCCTTTTTGGAGTTCCTGCACACATCCACTCAGATCGTGGGTTTGATTTTATGTCAGACGAACTTAAGCAATTTTTGCATGAACGAAGAGTAGCTGTAAGTCTAACAACTCCTTACAATCCCCAAAGCAACGGGAAATGCGAAAGATATGGCATAATATGAAAGACAGTACAGTTGGCGGCTGCAAATCGCAAGAGTCCGATCTCTGATTGGGAAAGTTTCCTCCGAGGCCTTATGTACAGCGACAAACGCTACTCCACACGAGTTCATGTTCCCACGACGAAGCTCAGCAGGTACCTCACTCCCCTCGTGGCTCGCACAACCTGGAATAGTTTTACTAAAACACCATGTTCACCACAGTAAACATGAACCATTAGTGAGCTAGGTAGAACTTATCGAAGCTAATCCCTAGCTAATTCGGAGGGAAAGCAGTGTCTTCTTAAAGGATCTAGCCCCGGTAGGGAATGTATAACTACCTCAGAGGGACACAAACTCCCAGTGCACAGAACAAGTCTGACCCCACCCCTAGGTGAGTTTGCGCCATATACAAGTTCAGAGTCCTGCAAAACGAATCTAAATATTCCTACAGAGTACAATCCAACTAGTTCTGACGACCGAAAGCGGCTTCATCCAGTATCCGAGATGGATACCAATCTTCAGACATCAAGCAGCCGAAGAAACAGACCGCATTTCGGGGCGAGGTCTTTTAGGCTGAAGCCAACCGAACTAGACACTCCCGAAACATCGTCAGATCCTGAGGAACCGACGCTGGAGATGGATGCCGAGAACGAACCATCGACGCCCCCGGGTCGATGGCAGGACTTTATTCCGATGAATAAATTGGTCGGTGAGGGAGAATGTTGTATGAAAATTACTCGATACCGATAACTCGTAAAAGAAGACTATCATTCAGTATATGAGCAATCGTAGTATTTGCCATGTGTTTCCAAAATGTTATCAAAGTTGAATAAAGCTTACCTATTAGTTTATTCTAGCCTGTTTTTATTTCTTATTTTTATTACAAGCGTATTTTTAAAGTTCATATTTTTTCTGGGTTCTTATCTACGATGTGAGAACTTTCACAATTATGACTATTTTCAAATGGACAATCTTTATGCAAGTGTATTTGGTCACATCCACAACAAGGATTAATTTTAAAAGTAAAACATTTACCTTTTTTTCGACGGAGTATATGTGCGAAATATCTTTCAATTTTTCCAGTGTCATGACGTAAATTTATTTGTTGACGCTCTTCAGAGATATTTTGTAGTGTCAGTTCCGAATCTTTTTCTAGTTTTGATCTTATTTCAGCGTCTTTTGATACTGTTAGTCTTTATACAAATGAGACATTTGAACATTTCTAGAGCGAGTTTGTAGAGTTTGAATTTCTTGCACAATATTCACTACGTTTGCAAATGAATAATCGTCTGTATCCTTCTTGGTCAGATTCAGGCGTTGCCAATGTGTTATATGTGAAGTCCTTTCGCTCAAATTTTTGATTATAGAAAAAAAAGGTTTCCCTGAAACGAAATCTCCAGGATTTTTTGGTAGTATGTAATTAGCATACTTTTCATGATCAATGGTTCCGAATCTACTTAGCAATTGTCAAGCATTTTTTTTTCTCGTCTGACCATGTAGAATTTTTTTTTTTTTTAAATATCCTCATATCTTCGAAGATACGCTACGAATGTAACCTCTTCTTCAGGTCTGTATCTAAGTTCTCCAATTGAGTTAATTACAGAATCTCGAGAAAAAGAGCGAGTTACCTTGGTTACTTTCTCTTGAGCATTTTTCTAAGTTTTGAAAAACATTTCTCCTGTCGTTCGATATCTTCTCAATTCTGTGTTCGTCTTTCCATGTCTTGACTACGCTTTTTAGAGTCTTTCCACGTGTTTTTTTTTGTTGGTTTAACAATTCTAACTTAAAATGTTCAGGTCCAATGATCTCACATACTCTAAGTTAACTAAAGTTGGGCAAACAAAAATGGTCTAAAATCTGATTTACCTGGGTTGGGGGGGGGGTCATGAACTTCAGGTAACTCAAAATTCGTAAGTCCCTGGAATGTCTTGGTTGAAAATAAGGCTGGCTCCTACCACGCGATACGGGCGCGCAACAGTCACCCACCTTTTGCCAAACTCCAACGAAGAGAGTCTCTTTCTCTCAGACCGGATTTTGACTTTAATTTGGTGTTTATAGAATGACACCAGGGTCTGAGAAGAAAAAGACTCGTCGTCGTAGAGTTCCTTCTTTCTCGTCATCCAAATCACGACACGCATAATACCGAGTAAGCAGAGAAACACAATGTTCCTGTCTGTTCAACTTCGGTACCACATTACTGCACACAGTACTAGCTTCCAGGACAAAGAACTTTCAATTCAGAATGCGAACCATGAAACCTTCAAGAAGCTTGCACAGCGGCCGCACGACTGGCCAGTGAAAGAAGGCGAGGTCACTAGACTCCTCCAAAGCACCACACCGACAGCACTCTGGCGAAATAGCCAATTACGCAGTAAACAATTTTTTCCGACCCATAGGGCATTTCGGATGACCAGCCAGGTGAGGGAAGCATCGTATGAATACACGTAGGTGACGTTATTTATCCTACGCCTCACCAGCGTACGAATGTGGCACAAGGCCGTTTTTAAGGTGGGTCCTGTCGCAGGGCCGAAGCCCAATGCGACAGGCAGTTCCAAAAATGCCTCGGACCCCGTCAGCATTCCCCTTTTCGGGGCGCCTCAGGCGTCGGGCGATAAACCCAACCCCTCCGAAGAGGGTTTAAGCCTGGGGGAAAATACACGTAGGTGACTGTATTGGAAAATAACTATATTTTTATTTATTGAATAAAATATGTAAACTATTTATTGTCTGTTCAGACTAGTTCATTGTGTCAGTGATGGGTGTTTTTTCACTCCACAACAATATATAAACAGGATTTGGCATGAAATAACACAAGTGCGGATATGCCATAAAAACAACCAACCAACCAAAAATTGACTTAGTGTCGCATCCTCGTCATCTAGTTGTTAGTTCTCAAGATCTTCCCCACCCCCATTATTTTGGTACCTCAGCCCGTGTCCCAGCCCACGTTTACTGAAGATCTTGAACACTCATATGTATATATAAAATTTATAAAAATCATATAACCCGCTTGTATTAACCCATTCCGCGCCCGACCCGTTGTTTCTTTTTACCCCCGTAGATTAGGATCCCAATCCCACTTAGGGCAGGTCCGGCTTGTTTTCGGTTCCTTTCGCCCCGGAAAACAGTCGGCCTCCGATTTTAGAGACGGGGGGATGGGAGGGTAATCAAATGGGGATTTTTTCCTTGTTTTTTCGTTTATTTCGGGGTTTTTCTCCCATCCCCATCACAAACATTGTATATAAATCATGAATAAAAATCATCCATCAATTTTCGGGTTTTAAGTAGGACTTTTCATAGAGTACATGTGGTATTTTGGTAATTGCTGCGCATATGGCGACGGATGAATGGTTATATATTGTATTGTTGAATGGGTCGGCGAATGTGGCTAGCTAGGTCCCCTTAGTAAAAACATAGATAATGCATGACCGCACCCTTCCCCCTCCCCCCAAAACTCCAGGCCTTGTGCCTACCTGTAAATCTACAGGAAATAAAGACTTAGTGTCGCATCCTGCTCGTGACCAAGAGGTTGGGTAAATATGTTTGCTACGAAACCTAAGCACCATCACAGACATGGTCTGGCTCCGGTCCTATGTTTCTCAAGAGCATACGATATTCTCACCAGTCTGATGACCATGGCATATATCTCAGCCATTTGAATAAGCTTTGGTTATTGGACCTCATGACCAGCTTTACTCCGCTTAGAATCTGAGATTGTGTTGTGGAGTGTTTGAGTAAATACATGCTTGTTACAAACGGTCACCCTTCTAAGTAATTGACGAGTTCATCATTGCTTAACTTTGATCTGGCGGAAACCGATGCTTTCAAAGTGAATTGACTGTACGCTTTAAAAATTAAGGATGTCTCTTCAAAAAAACAAAAAAAAAAAACATACTTAGACAGCAAGTATGATGCTTCTCGTGAGGCTCGAACTCAATACTCAGTCGTAATTGATCTATGAAATTACTAGAGTAACTACTGTCCATCCATCTGGTGTCCCGTTTTACCGAAATATTGTTCAACATATGAACAAACTTTCTCTAAAAAGGAAAATAATCCTTTCTGGATTAAATTTACTGTGTCTGAATTTTCTCAACCCCTCCGCACGAGCAGGATGCAACACAAGGTTAATTGTCAAGCGGAGTTCAACGGGTTTCAATTCTGAGGTGTTTGAACATCCATCGATGTTCAATCAATATTGTTTCATCATTTTAAAGTTCTGACAAAGGTTTTAACATCGAATTTCCTTCTAATAGATCCATCAATTTTGGATTACTTTGTTTTCCAATTTTTTTCCCCATTTAATATATACAATTTACATGGTAATAAAAGAGTACACAAACGTCTTCAAACAGCTAAAACTATACATATATTATTCCATAAATGAACAGTGTAGAAAGGGTAGAAAATGAAAAAAAAAAAGATTGATAAATATAGGTAATAGTCATGTGGTTTTACCGCTCCCCGACAAAGGGTAGACAACGTCTTAACTAGCTAAAGACCAGATGCCAAAAAACTCGAGAATGGGTTTCTGATTGTCATGTAACACTCTACCTGACACTCTAGAAGACTTACCAATCCTCTAAGGGAAATAATTATTCATTGTTACCCTAAAACCGTTAAACCACACTCCTATTACGAAATATCAGTACTTTTTCTTGGCGGAAAGATAATATAGCATTGAAATTAATCATCTGTAGAGCGAACTGACGAATCTGTTTGCCATTCACTTTCTCTCTAATGCCCTTGGGTTGGTTGATTGGGTTTTATGACATATCAATCTTTGTAGGTTATTTTAACATCAAATCCATTTTTATGCAAATAGTTCTATTCCAAACAATTCCGTTTAGCATGAGTACACAGTTTAATTGTCAAAATCATTTTTATTTCAAGCTATTCAGTTTATTCAAACAATTCTAATTCAGTTTAGTATAAGTACAGACTTTGTTTACTCACGGTTAAATGTCAAAACAGTTCTATATTAAACAATTCAGTTTAGTGTTAGTACAGTTTCAATGTCAAAAACAGTTCCATTTCAAACAATTAAGTTTAGCATAAGCACGCAGTTTAAATGTAAGTACAGTTTAATTGTCAAAAATATTTCTATTTCAAGCTACTCAGTTTAGTCAAACATTTCTGATTCAATCAATGGTCTTACTTCTCTGCAGATAATTGAGTTTAGCATAACTACGCAGTTTTAATGTCAAAACAGTTATATTTTAAACAATTTAGTGCAGCATAAATACGCAGTTTAAATGCCATAAACAGTAAACTCAAACCACGGTTTAGTTCTGTTTAACCCATAGATAGGACCCTTATCAGGTGCTACCACTCCGGGCCAGAGTGGACCTGGGAGCGATGGCTCCAGTATTACTGGAACCTCACCATCAGATTGTTTAGTGTTATATCCTGGACACTCGTTGGGGAGGGGGTCTTACCCCTCTGTAGAGAAGCAGTCGGTGTATTATACAGCCCCAGCCGACTGGGCAACTAATGCCTTTGGGAAAGGCATGAATCCATATCTTTTCTCCTTAGGCATAGGTAAATAGTCGGGTAGACTGGACTTTTTAGCCTTAGTATGGCAACTGGTCCGGGAGAAAGTAAACTCCGAATTCAAACCAATTGTACTCCTCTTTAAGAATAATGACCTGGTGTCGTATCTTGTCTGTGGCGGAGAAATTGGTACTGGAAGCAACCGGAAGTCTGAGTACCCCCTTGAAGCAAATCTTAGTAAATAACGACTTACGGCCCGGTCACGCCAAGAGCATCAGCTCCTGTCAGATCAAAGCTAAGCAATGATGAGCGTGTTTAGCTCTTAAACGGGTGACCACTCAGTAACAGCAGTATTGTGAGCAACTTGGAGGCTGTTTCAGATACTGCTTGTTCATTGAACACTATTTTCGCCTTTTATCTGTTGGGACTCGTTCGTATATTCTTGTCAATACTTCTTGTAAAGATATTTTATACGCATTAAATTTTTTCTGTGTCAATGAGCTTATCTTATATTTTCTTCAATTTATTAGTGTTGATGTATTATTTGATATACACAGTACAGTTGGCAACCTTAGTCGAGGGTGACCCGAAAGTTCCCTTTTCAATTGCTACTACACCGACGTGTTGGGGAGGGCGCTACTCTATTCCCTGGATTGCTCCACTTTACCCTTGATCCTTACCTTATAATGTCGAGTGTTAAGCAAGGCGGCATCAAGTACCATTTTTTGAGTCTTTAGTATGACTCGACCTGGGATTGAACCCCGGTCTCCCGGACCATGCTAATATTGGACCTTGGTGTGTAGAGAAACTTGCCTAATATCCCCCCCCTGGCACCAACTAAAGCTCACTTTTGGATTAATACCCTTGGGATAGGCATGAACCCAATTAATCCCCGCTATGGGTTGAATAGTATTACTACTGTTCTTCTACAAGGATGGCTTTGGCTTTAAATAACCCACGAAGGTTGGTATGTCATCAAAAACAAAGAAACCAAGTCAGTTAAAACCAATTGCATCTTTGCTAAAACTCATTGATTCATTTGAAATTGTTTTTTAAAAAATGAGACTTTCACTATATTGGGTCTCTTAGCGCTTTCGACTCTCAGGCACAACTCAGTTGTCCGACCATTCAGTCTGCCTCTTTGATCTTTTAATTTGAAAATTTCACATTCTCTGTTTATAGTAATCGCGTAAGTGAGGAAATCATCCGTAGGAATTAATCCAAGTTTCAAACACCGAATCTCGTGTAAAAGAATTGATCTTTTTACCAAAAATTCTGCTTATATAGTACTGTGTCAGTCGGAGAAAAATAATTAGGATTTTACAGAAGAATATATTAGCAAAAACGTTCGTGCTTTTTTAGATTTAATTTTCTTGATATCAATCTGACTTTTGTTTCTGTTTTTGCATTTATTTAAGAAAAAAGGTCTTTGTATTGTCAGAACTATGCTTTGACTGTTACAGCAACACTTTTATCGCCCAGTTATTAGTAACTTAGAACTTATACGACACGTTTGTTTGCCTCTTCAACTGAACTAGAGAATATATAGAGGGATACTATAAACAATTATCACTCAAAGATGTTTTGCATGTTTAATACAGGCTGTATAATGGGTCACGTGACCATCTCAGAACCCTATTCTCGACCTCTTTTTGCCTCTGTCCTTTGAATGGTACTGACGTAGTCGCTGACCTTTGCCAAAGAGCAGTAAAGGAGCATGGCTATCTTTTACCAAAAATAATCAAGAAAACCTTTTGTTATTTTGTCACCCTTCCACACACTGCTTGTTTATGGAACAATATGTTTTAGCTGTGAGGACACATTTAAGTGTTCTTTCATTTAATATCACTGGTGTGTATATTGTATATATGAATTGTTATTTTCCTTGTATGTGTAAATTAGTTTATCTTGTCTGTCTTTTCGTTTATGCACTTTTAGTGTATCTCACCCCACAAAACAGCAGCTGTATGGCCACTTACCTCCCATCTTAAAAACCATCCGAGTAAGATGAATAAGACATGCACTACTGGAGAAGCAAGGACGAAATCATAAACAATATTCTTCTGTGGACTCGTACACATGGACGCACGAGTGTTGGCCGACCAGCAAGGACGAATTACATCAGCTCTGTGCGGACACAGGATATAGTTTGGGGGACTTTCCGAGAGCGATGGATGATTGGGACGGATGAAGAGTCAGGAAAATCTGTGCTGTCAACGCGATTTGATGATACCTCGGATACACTAATGCTAATATTGACCCTTGTCGAGGGGGACTCGACTATATATCTTCCTTACTACCAAGCTCCATCAATATATCTTTTCTAGCTACTCGTTGTGTAATTAGATGGTTAAATTTTAAAGTTTTAAACCGAATGCGTTTTTTTTTGTTTTTTTTAACAAAAGGCTTCTATGTGATGTTGATTTCTATGCTTGACCTACCGAGCAGGTTATTAGAGCCTAATATTTTTTCGGTGTTGGTTAATGTAGATCTAGTTACTTGTCGGTTGTGAGTTCAATCTCGGGATGGTTAGTGAAAAAATCATACTCTGATTCATTGTTAAAAACAGATAAACTCTATCATAAGCACGAGTTAAATGAGACTGGATATCCCCTAAACATAGTAAATTGAGGACAATCTATTCCCCAGGATTGAATAAAAGGTTGATTTGGAAATCCACAGGTTACTGACTACAACAAACACCAGAAGGCAAAGAGATTTAACCACCAAAACGTTGTATAAAATAACAACCAATATAAGGATACTAGTCCAAGTACATAATCCAAATACATCAATGTACTACTGTCAAAAATTATGGAATTAACACATTTAGAGGATGTTCACTGAGGTTTTTTTTATTCAGCAGTAAATAAACTAACAACAAATAAGATGCAAGACATTTTTATCTAATTGCTGAATATTCTGGCTTCATTAATTATTGGTTTTGTTTCTTTGTTTTAATGGCATATCAACTCTTTTTAGGTTATTTAATGCCAAAGCCATTCTCCTAGAAGAACAGTAGTGGTACTATTTAACCCATAGCTGGGAGGATAAGGGGGGTTCATACCTTTCCCAAGGGTATTTACCCGAAAGTGAACGTAATAGCGCGACTGGAGTACGAACTCGCGTACTACGATTCCGCAGTCCATCGCTTTAACCATTACACCTCGAGGACACCCCTCATTAATTATTCCTTAAAAATCTAGTTTATTCAATTTGAATTAATACAATAATCTTTTCCAAGTCATGCAGAGGAAAATATGGAATAACTGAATATTGAGGAGAAAATCACGGAATGATCTTGTAATTTGCATTCCTAAAACAAATACCAGCAGAAACCTAAATATACAAATCAGTCTATAGTTAAAAGATAGTTCTTGCAGATTTCAACCAGCGGTTGAGAATATCTGATTAAAAAGAAACATGGTTCCAACAAAAGTACTGTTAACTGAAAAGATTGAAAGGAACGCAAAACTCATTCAAGAAGACAATCTGCAACAAAGAATGGTGAAAGACACTGCTTGCTCCCAGTCAGTTGTATCTCAAATTTGGGGCAAATCTAAAAGAAATTGGGTGTTTAAAAAAAAAAAAAAAGAAAACATACTGATAACCATGAAAGACATCAGAGTTTCAGGTTAGAAAACTCTAATCAATATGCCTTGAAATTTAGAAAACAAATGAATCGAAACAGGAGTCACTGTTTGTGACAAAACTAAGAAATTTACTTACTGAAAAGAAAACAAAAAAACAGCATCAACCCGTTAACAGAAGAAAATGAGGTTAATGTGGACAAAAGAGAAACAATCCAAGCGTATGAACAATTGGATGAAAATGATATTCATTAATGAATCAAGGATGTACAGTGGTTAAGGTGCTATTCAAATGAATTATATGACTCCATGATAAAAACAAGTAAATTTCCCTAGTCATTTCTGATAGGGGGTTGCATGTCATTTAAAGGATCGGGGGAGATGACAGTCCTTATTTCAACAATCAAGGCACGCATGTATATTTAAATCCTGGTTAATTTTCTTATTTCATCGATTGAAAATTGGTTTGGTTATGATTAAGTTATTTTTCAAGATGATAATACATCTTGCCATTGAGAAAAGGGAATTAAAGGTTTTCTTCAGGAAAGACAAAAAATCAATTACATGGCCAGCTAATCCAAATGAAAATTTATAGAGTTAATTTTTTAAAAAATGCCCATGAGAAAGCTCCATCCAGCAAAGAAGATCTATTTACTGTTATTCGGGAAAGTTGGAATTACTTTGAGAAAGAATATTGCTTTAAATTTGTGAAATCTATGCCTGAAAGAATTAAGGTTGTCGTAAAAGCTCGAAGAAGGGTAACTAAGTATTGGTTCTGATTTTTTTATCAATGAATTCTATAATTTTTGGCTTGAAAAACAATCCTCTAATTTTAATAATCTGACCGAGTTTGTTCAAGGTACATTTTATGAATCGAGAACGTTCAGCTATTAAAGAAAAATGTTTGGGTCGTATTTGTGATCAGTTTATTTACTGCAAAATAAAAAAAAAAGGGAGTAACACCCTCTAGATGTGCTAATTCCATAAATTTTGCCAGAGGTAGTATAATCATAAATTCCTAGTTATCGTAATGTTGTATTAAAGCAGGGTTACTTATCCGGGGCGGGGAATTCACCAAAAAAGGAGTTTCAAAGTTTCAGGAAGATATTAGGACTACAGAATATCAAAAATCTCCTGAACTGACTTCAAGTTTAAAAATCCATCAAATGTTTTATTACTTTTGAATTTGTAAACCTCCGCTGTTTGAATAAAACAAGTAATTTTTTATGTACTAATATATATAAAAAAAAGACTTTCAATATCTTATGCATAGTAATTAGTAGGTTGGCCGTGTTTTATGCCATATCAACCCTTATGGGATATTTAATGCCAGATCCCGTTCACACACACACACACACACACACACACACACACACACACACACACACACACACACACACACACACGATTTGTAAGCTAATAGTTTGTGGGTATCATTATTTTAAAATAAACTAGAGCTCGATTGTTTGCACACAGTTAAATGGTTCCAAGTATTGCTATTTAACACTAATAATTCTATTTAATAATAATCCCTAGTAAACGATTTGGCCTACTGATGGGATCCTAACAGATACTACAACTCCAGGGCAGTGTGAACCGAGAAGTAATGGCAATGGAGGGATACTCCACGTTCCCCAAAATTACTGGACTGGAGCCTCACCATCAGAAGCAATTTAGTGTCATATCTAGGACACTCTTTAGGAGAGGGGTCTT
The DNA here is from genome assembly GCA_963585895.1 of Sepioteuthis lessoniana. Lineage (NCBI taxonomy): Eukaryota > Metazoa > Mollusca > Cephalopoda > Myopsida > Loliginidae > Sepioteuthis > Sepioteuthis lessoniana. Next base: position 75,913,748 of record OY757916.1, on the reverse strand, counting down.
ACCTCTCAGCTAAAGTGCAGTCGACGTATTCAACCGCCCCAGCTGATTGGGTTGATAGTATTATGAAAATAGCTTTCGAGTCAGATAATCTTGGAAAGAGAAGAATGACATTTTTATATATGGTGAAATCCTAGACGAAGCTGTTTGCATTTCACATCGCGCTAATATTCTTAGGGAAAAATATGCATTCGACTATTCTCCCCCTCCCACAGCTATGGTTAAATAGTTGAGTAGACTGACTTCTTTAACCTTGGTACGGCAACCAGTTCGAGAGAAGGAAAATTCTGAAGTCAAATCTGTTGAACTCGGCTTAGAGATTGATTTTGTGTCGCATCCTGCTTGTGGTGGAGGGGTTGGGTAAACACATATGGTGAAAAGTGAGCACGTGGCAAAAAAGGTTGAGAACCTTTGTATTAGAGATTTTTTTTAATCAATACTTGGGTTTCATTATGACTTTAACCTGTACGTTAAATCCTTAGTAACAGACTATATCAAACCAGAATATTAGATTCTCTTTGTGAAGTATCTATCAGCTTCTCACACTGGGAGAATATTTGACTCAAGGTCATTTTTAATTTGAAGAGCTATAGATATGTTCAAAAATATCAATTTCCACTATCTTTTGCAAGCCATCAAGGTGTGTCTCTATCCCAACCATTTTAATGATGCGTGGGAAACAGATTCCAACAATCAATCATTCTTTGAAGACTGAAACAAGGATGGAGCAAACTAAGGAAAATGAGGCATCCAGCCAGAAAGGATGGGGAGAGGTTGGTCTTCATCAGTACCTACGTAGTCACATTTACTGACCCAGTTACACAATATTATTCGTAGAAAGTTGCATACATTTGCAGCCTGTGGCGTAGTACGTGGGATGCTCTGAAAGTAATGCTTCCGACTTATTTCCATGGGAACTACAACAGATACAAGGAGTACCATGACACAGTTGAACAGAGAATGTTTTCATCTACTAAACACAATTTTTCCGCATAGTTTCCACGATTAGTAGTGTATTTTTGTTTGCTATGAACAAGAACCTGCATGCTTTGCTGGTAAAAATTTACATATACAAAGCAATGATGGAGTCATTATCAGAAAAATGTTGTCTGCATAGTCCATCTTTCACCAGCCTGATTCACATGGATGAGCTGAAATTTAAATGAAGTTATTTGCATAGCTGAATAACTTATATAATAAAGTGATCATGTTTTGACTGCTGTCTAGACATCAAGATTTTGTCAAGACTAGTCAATACCAATACTTGATACTTTTTGATTATCTGCTTATGACAAAATACAGGATTGTAAAAGAGCATCTCTGGCCATACTTACAAGAATTGGTTCCATGTGACTATTTCTTCTTTCCTAAACTAAAAATTCATTTCAAGGGTAAAATTTGATTTGATTGATTTCTTTGAACTGCAGTTGCAACTATTTAACCCATAACTCGTAGGATAATGGGCTTTATACCCTTCCCAAGGGTATTAATCCGAAAGGGAACGTAATTGTGCAACTGGAGTCCGAACTCACTTATTATAGTTTCGCAGTTCAGTACATTAACCACCACGCCAATCATCAGGCAGTTAAGAAAACTTAACAGCCTGATGATTGTTGTTTTGAAAAAAACTCCATGAAACTCAGGAGTCACAGTCTAAATTCCATGAATTAAATATATATATCTAATATAAATTTATTTATTATTATTATATAATAGCTCTATCGCAGATATTGAGCACTCTTCATATTATATTGCACTTGGTTCGACACAAACCCACTAAGTGATTTAGTGACAACCAACACTGTTTATTATATATATATATATATATATATATATATATATATATATATATTATATATATATATATATAATGTTTGTGTGTGTGTGTACAGCCATTTATCATCTTAGAGGAATGGAAAAGAAAATAATGAGAGAAATATGAAACTCGCATTTTTGTTTGTTTGTTTGTTTATTTTTTACAGGTCATTGTAAAAGAAAAATAAGATACTGAATTCTCAATTTCCTTGTATGCACAAATTGTCTTCATAGAAATTGTTATCTCAAAATACATCTGGAAAAGGTTTCAGCAATTTTCACTTACATAAAAGCTTTCTTTCAGATTGTTGTAAGCAGCCTTCCTTAATGGTTATTGGAATACACTATTTGCCTTCGCATTTTTCACATCAATTTTGTTCTGATAATAGCTAAATTGATATTCATACCCAAAATTTCATATACTTGATATTTGACAATGCATCTTCCTTAATGTTTATTACAAACAAGAGAAATATATTCCTGCCTATAGGCATATCAAATAAACTACGTACATATATCCGCGCGTGCGTCTCTCTCTCTCTCTCTCTCTCTCTCTCTCTCTCTCTCAATATATATATATAGGAAAAATATTTCTTTACAATTGCTTACTTTTTAATTATTCACATGTAGGTCATCATAGTTTTAAAAAATTGCAATATCAGAAAAGAATTGATGAAAAATCAACCAATTGAGAGGCGCGCGCACGTGCACACACACACACACACACACACACACACACACACACACACACACACACACACACACACACACTCACACACACTTACATGAAATAAGAAAAAAACAATATTCAGAGGATGTATTTATTATATATGATAATGTGTCAATATTTTTTAAAATCATCACCAGGGCGGATTTAATAGATGCTAAATGTTTCATCTGAAAAATATTTTAAATGAAAAAAGTGAAACGAAATAATAAGAAAATTCTTAGTGTTAATAACATTCAATTTTTAAAGTCTGACATCAGTCTGATTTGAAATGGAATACTATATATATATATATATATGCCACATAATTGGTTCATTTTTCATCACTTCTTTTCTGGTATTTTTTGAAAATTAAGTACCCCGTTATCAAATTTTTTAAATTTTCTAACAAAAATTTATGTAGCAGTACATGAATAAGAACACCTCTTATCTACATTTATGAAATTTTATTTCTCGATACAATCTTATAACCAAAAATAAATTACATATAATAATATTTTTGATTAGATAATGTTCCACTATGAAATAATAAAATTTTGGTATCTTTGGTAAAGAAAAAATTAACTTTTTGTAAAAAATTGGTCGAGGTACATTAATTGATACAAGTTGAAATTTACTTAATAAACCTTTAAGTGTTGACCAATTTTTCTTTGTTCAATACTGATGGTTGATTGACTCGTATGTTTTATGTCACGTCAACCCTTGGGTTATTTAATTCTGAGGTCAAATTATTTTTTTCATAAGCCATTGTATAGTTTCAAGTAACTAATGATAATAATTATCTGTAAACAATTACAGCGTAAATTTACTGTTCTTAAAAAAATTTACCTACTGTTATATAGTTTTAAGTATTCCTTATATAAATGATTTGTACACAATTATATGATGGGGCGTTCGTGGTGTAATGATTACTATCGTTTGGTTTGATTTGGTCTTGTCGTACATCAACTATAGTAGGTTATTCATGCCAAATCCATTTTTATACATATAAACAGTTCTACTTCAAACAATTCAGCTTAGCATAAGTATACAGTTAAAATGTCAAAAATCAGTTCTATTTCAAACAATTCAATCTAGCATAAGTACACAGTTTCAATGTCAAAAAACTGTTCTGTTTCAAAACATTCAATTTAGCATAAGTGCCCAGTTTAGTTCTATTTGACTCATAGATAGGACCCTATCAGGTGCTACCATTCCGGGCAAGAGTGAACCTGGGAACGTTGGCAATGAAGTAGTATTCCATCGGATTATTCAGTGTCTTATCCAGGATACTTGTTGGGGAGTTTTACCCCTCTGTAGAGAAATACTTGGTATATTCTACAGCTCCAGCCGACTAGGCAATATTACCGTCGCAATAGAAATGGACACGACACGAGTTCAAATCCTGGACGGGACTGTTTGTATTTCACATACCGCTAATACCCTCAGGAAAGCTATGAATCCGATTATCCTCGCTCCAGCTATAGGTAAGTAGTATGACAGAATGGGTTCTTTAACATTAGTAGGGTAGGAGAAGGAAACCTCTGAATTAAAACCTGTTAAACTCCGCTTAAATTTGACCCCGTGTCGTATCCTACTAGTGCGAAGAGGCTGGAGTATATATATATATATATATATATATATATATATATATATTTCAAGTAACTATTCCTATTTAATAATCGCCGTGTCGGCTGGGGCAGTAAAACATGCCAACTGCACCCCTGCCAAGGAGTGAGCTCCTCTAAACGAGTGTCCTGGGTGTGACACTAAACTGCATCTGATGGATTTGGGGAAATGTAGAGTACATTTTCATTACCATTGCTCTTAGATCCACTCTGACCCGGAGTGGTAGTAACTGTTAGGATCCCATCTATGGGTCAAACAGAACCGTTCAATCGTTTACAAAGAATTATTATCATTAGTTATTTGAAACCATACAGCTGTATACAAATTATTCGCATTTGATAAGAATACTTGATAAATAGAATTATTAATGTTAGATAGCAATGTAATATAATAGCCGAGAGATTTCGGTTTATGCCTTTGGGTTTAGTCAGGCTGAGAACCTTTCGGCTCAGCACATGGGTTAGTTAGGTGCAACCTTGATGCAGGTGGTAACGCGTGCGCGCACACAGAGCAGACATGTCACTCAGAGATGTCACAATAGCCTGAGATGATGAAACGGGTGACAAAATGCGGGTGACGTCACGCACCGGAAGCGCGCGGAGAATTTTGGGGATTTCGAAGAAAGTTGAAGAGTTAAAAGTAGACGCCGAACGAGGAGGTTCGACTTTTGGGGCTCGCAGAGGCGACACGAATTTGCGCGCCATGGGTGCCACACGAGATAGGGGCCAGATGAAGAAGCCAGCATAAAAAGATTGTGTCTCTCTCCTTATGTCGAAACCTTTAACTCAAAAGTAATAAAAAGGTTTCGTACCTGAACAAAGAAGTCGTTACGTGTTTTCGAATTTCGAGATTCCTATGTTTTATGTGAGATGTGTTATGTATATATGTAATGAACGTTTGATGTCCATTTCTCACATGGTCATAATCGTGTATATGGCTATGTAACAGCAATACTTGAACCCACTTAACTGTGTGCAAACGAACGAACACTAACCACCCTTTTAAAAATAAAGTAACGAACAAATTATTTGCTTACAAATCAAATCTATATATATATATATATATATATATGAAAATAGGATTTAGCATTAAATAACCTGCAAAAGTTTATGTGCCATAAAATACAATCCAACTAAACCAACTATCTAATAATAATAATTATTATTATTTGTTTGTACATAGCCATATGGTATCAAGTTTTCAAACAGATCAAATATTTAAACAAATTTAACCAATAAATGAGACACAAACAGGTGTCACCACTCAAGGTCAGAATGGATCTTGGAGTACTAGCAATGAAGGGCTGACTGGAGCCTCACCATAGGATACAACTGAGTGTCATACCCAGGACACCCTTTGTTTTGTCTTACCTGTCAGCAAGTGATGCTGTTGTATTCTAAGACTTAACAATAGGCTGGAGATCTATGCTGAGTACATATCTACACAATATTTCTGCCGTGGGAAAGATGCAACATAAGGTCAGTTTTTATGCTGAGTACAACTGGTTTGAATTCAAAGTTTTCCTTCTTGACCAATTTCTATACCATGGTTAAAAAGCCCAATCTGCTCAATCAATGCTAATTGGTTTGGTTGGGTTGGGTCGGGTTTTATGGCATATCAACCATTGTAGGTTATTTAATGCCAAATCCTCTATATACATGTATGAAATTCATATGATTCGAAAACACATTTTGTTGATAACATTTTTATACAAGTCTGAGCTAATTTTTTTGCTCACAATTATCGTATTTGACGCCATATAAGACGTACAGATGCATAAGACATACCCCAATTTCAGCAAGGCAAATTCAGAAAAAAAAACCAACAAAGTACTAATATTAAACGTAATGAAATTAATATAATGAATATTATCATTGATAACACTTAATCTGCATAATAGCCTTATAAATAATCATCATCATCATCATGTCGTGCTGGTAGCACGGATATCCCTGACCCTTTCTCGCCACTTTTCCCTATCGTTCATCGCCTTAGGCAGGTCTTCAGGACAACATCCCGTATCCTCACATAGTTGCTGAATGTATGTTCGTGCTGGTCGTCCTGCTTTTGCACGGCCATGTGTGGGGGTCCATAAGCGTACATCACTTATGAGTTCGTCCCTGCTTCTCCAGCATGTCTGGTTCGTCTAACTTGAATAGTTTTCGTGATAGGAGGCAGGTGACCGTACATTTGGTGTCTTACTCTCAAGTCTAAGCTAATAGGAGTTGCCAGGTAGCTAATTTCGGCCGACTATCGCGAATTTTAAACCTACATATAGCATATAAGACGAAGGGAAATTGTAAAAGATATTTTTGGTAAAAAATGTGCTCCTTATATGCCGTTAAACATGGTAAATGGTTTTAAGTATTATTGTTTAAGTCACAAATTTAACATCAGTCATTTATTTCCACGCATAGTTTGTTGGTAATTTTATTTTGAAATAAGTTAAACTAATTTGTTTGCACACTAGTATTGCTATTGTTTCTACACAGTTAAATAGCTTCATTTATTGCAATCTAATACTTATAATTCTATTCAATATTAATCATTTGTTTGCACATGGTGAATTGGTAACAAGTATGGCTATTTAACACTAATTATTCTATATAACGCTATTTATTCATTTACACACATTCAAATGGTTCCAAGTAATACTATGTGATAACAATATTTCAATTTAGGCCCACAGATAAAGAGTTTCAAGTATTGCTATTTAACACTAATAATTCTATTCAACATTACTCATTCGTTTGCACACAGTTCAATGGTTCCAAGTATTACTATGTATGACTAACAATTCAATTAAACATTTGTCATTTGTTTACACACAGTTAAATGATCAAACGGTTCTATTTCTAACGATTCAATTTAGCATAGGTCATTTGTTTTGCACGCAGTTTAAATGTCAAACAGTTCTATTTGACCCATAGATAGGATCCTATCAGGTGCTACCACTCTGAGTTAGGGTGGACCGGGAAGTAATGGCAATGAACTGATACTCCTCATGCATGTGCTGTTGTGTTTGTGAGTAAGTGTATGTGTTTACATTGGGGCAGGATATTATATTACTGGATAAATAAATATTAGGCCTTCTGATATTATCCTGTTTAATCATCAGTTCTTTCTTGCATTTTTCAGTGCTTTCTTTGTATTTTGAAGGCAATACTTATTCAAACAGCAACTTCAGTTACCAAATAATTGTTCCTATATTTAGGCTTGGAGCTTTAACTTTTGTTTATTTAGTCAAAGGCTAAAAGGGAGGAAGACTACATCTACTTATATATATATATATATATATATATATATATATATATATAGTTAGTAAGAAAAAGTTGGCGACCGTAGTCGAGGGCGACCAGAAGGCACCCTTTTCAATAGATACTACGCCGAGGTGTAGGGGAGGGCGCTGGATTGCTCCACTTTACCCTCGAAACGTACCTTATATTGCTAAGTGTTTAGCAATGCGGTATCAAGTACCATTTTAAAAGTCTTTGGTATGACGTGACCAGGGACTTTTTTTTAGCTTTTGTTGTACCCAAGAAATACTTCCAAGTGAAAATTAAGGTGAATGATTTTTTCATGGTTCTATACATTTTCTTGTCGTTTCCAGGAATTAAAAACAAAAAGTGTATATTAGATTATTAATCTTAGATTACATATAAATACTTAAGTTGTTGATGTATGACCATAATACATGGATGAGTCAAAAGTTTTGCATTATTTTTGTAATGTGAGATGCATTTTCGCAGCTCTGAATGCTTTTGAGGAATTCATAAATATGACAAACCTCACTGGACTCGAACATGCTAAGCTCGCCTGATATTCTCAGATTGCTACTTGCCGGATTTGCCTCAATGGCTTGGAGCATGGCTTTGGAATCCAGTTTTAGGACTACCTGATTTCTTGAATCATTAGGTTACTTTACTGTGATCAACTTTGTTTTTACCTTTCATCCAACAAATATTTTTGGTTGCTTTATGGCTCACTTTGAACTCATAAAACATAAATTCCCTAATTAGACTATACTGCAAGTTTTGCCAGTGTAACTTTTTAATTACACATGTAGTGAAGCAATACATAACATGTCAGCACCCCCCCTACCATGATACTACCTACCACAACAGGTACCTACCATTGCTTGAACTGCTTTCAGGTACTGCAAACTGGCATGTACCAAAATATTACAAAACTTTTGATTCACCCAAGTAATATAATATTTTAGATGATAGCCAGCCAATTGTGGAGAAAGAGCTGGGTCAAACTCTATAACTATTTGATCAAACTTCTGCTGAATTATGTATGTAAATTTGATTTTTTATCATTATTTTTCTCTGGCCCAAATTCACAAATTCAGTAGAAATAGCAGTTTTTTGGTTTTGTGTATCCTAGTATATAGCAGGTTTTTGTTTTTACAAAAAAAAACCCTGCTATTTCTACTGAATTCAGTAGACATTTGTTTTTTTTTTTTTTTTTTGTGTGTGTGTGTGTGTGTGTGTGTGTGTGTGTGTGTGTGTGTGTGTGTGTGTGTGTGTGTGTGTGTGTGTGTGTGTCCTTGTATATCTCGGTTTTTTATCTTTACAAAACAACTGCTATTTCCACTAAATTTGTGAATTCTTCTTTCTCTCTCCTTTACATCTTCTACCCCTTTTAATGGTAGATTCAATCAATTTTTTTTTTGCTAAATTTGGTCGGTTTCAATCAAGAGGAATGTATAGAAAAGATGGCTTTGTGAATTTTCAGCAAGTATTATATTTTTTACCAAATTTTCACATCTATGATAATTTTTTTTCAAAAAAGTGATTGAGTTTATAGAATTTAGACAAAATTGAAAATGATAGAATATATTTTTTAACAGTAATATCCAAGTAGACTAACAACTAATAAAACAATAGCTTTTTCTTTGTAAACAGGAAATATCACTTTTTAGATTATTGATAAGGTGCAGTATTGCACATGCTATTTTATTTCAAGTGACTGACACAAAAACAGATTGTCAATAAGTGTATAACAAGACAAAAAGGCAAATTGAAGGATACACTATCAAATTTAATTATCACTGCAGAAGCAAGCCTGAAAAACTATGGGAAAGAGTTTAAATCAAATAGGTGCTTGTTGATTGGTTATAGGTATTCACATGGGATTTTGAGATTTAGTTAGATTCAAAAAGTTGGTTTTGACTGAAACAGTGAATAGAAAGGCATGTAACTTGAGGCTTAAATAAAACTAAGCCATATTGATGTGACAATGACTTATAAATGAAAATGTGACTCTTTTTCTCCATCAACTGAGAAAACCACACCACATCTTCGATTTTGAAGCTGGTTCAAAAAAACTGTAACAACTTAAAATAAAAATGAATATTTTTTTTTGTGACTGACATTCTTGTCATTCCTTTCTGCTGTTGAGATCAAGTGACAACATTCTTTTTCCTTTTCAATGCCACTAAACTATATTATAATTTTTATTATTTTCAGGGATTAGAAGCTTTAAATAGAGGATAGCTTTTAATGTCAATCATCTAATCCTTGTACACTTCCATTTCCCTCCCAGTTTCTAAGTTTCTGGTTGCATGCTAAAGACACAATGACACTAGCCAAGTTTAATACACTGGAATGCAGACATGGCTGTCTGGTTATTGTAGCCAAAATCTCAATATTTGGTCGTGCATTTTATATGTCAGGTAAAAGAGTATTACTTTTAAAAAGATAATCACATGATCTTTGATAATGTAAGGTTAAAGTTTAATATTTGATGATCATATCATTTAAGGTTGATACTTTCTTGAAATGCTCTTTGTTATCAGCGCATTGTGAGTTGCTGCAAAATCTTTAAAAATGACAATAATGTACATAGTTTTTTTTTTGTTTTTTTTTTTTTATTATTATTATTATCATTATTATTATTATTATTATTATTATTATTATTATTGTAGTAGTAGTAGTAGTAGTTTTATTATTACACAAAGATTCAGTGAACTATTCAAAAGTCATGTTTTTTCACACATGCACACTCATACATACACACATATTTACATACACATGTTCACACACACACACACACACACACACACACACACACACACACACACACACACATATATATATATATATATATATATATATATATATATATATATATATATATATAACCTTGATTTTGATCTGCTAAGCCAGTACCTAAATTTAAAAAATATAAAACTACTTATGGTCCAGTGTCTGCACAAATATGAAAAGACTATAATAATCTAATACATAAAAAATGTTTCTAGGTAAAATCAAAGTTTAGATATTGTTTTTAATAAACATTCATGTGTATCTCTTGGAAAAGTTCATATGCATGACATCTATATATGTATTTGTGTGCATTCAAATATTCATATATGTAGATTAATGTATGCACAGAGGTAGTAGGTATATATATATATATATATATATATATATATATATATATATATATATATATATATATATAAACCCCTTGTGCTATAATAGCCATTATAATAGGTTTATATATATATATATATATATATATATATATATATATATATATATAAGAGTATATATTATAAGCTGCACAAAAGATGTACATATATAGGAAACCTTTTTTGTAGATGTCTAAGGAAGTTCAATTCATCTAAGTCATATTAGGGTTATTGTATTTTTCCTATTAATGCAGACTATCAAAAAACCCTACAAAAAATTGACTCAAGTCAGCTTATTTTTCTTTATAATTCTAAAATCTCTTTCCTTCTCTATCCCACTTCATGTCTAATCTATTCATCTATATACATAGATATATATATATATAGAAAAAAATACATATGAAGGTTGATCAATAAATTCGTAGCCTTACTTGTAGTTATAAGATAAATTATGATCTGAATTTCTTACTGTTCATTCTGTATGATTAATATCACCTCTTGAATTAAGTGCATGGACAAACAAGAAGATTTTGTTAAAAAATAAATATTTATTGTATAAAGTGAATGCTTTTTGTTGTTTCTTTCCTCATTATGCTGAGTACTTTTTGATGTGTCTTTGTTGATACAAAAGTAAATTATCTTCCATGATAATCTATCTCAATCTGATCTATCTATCTATCTATCTATCTATCTATCTATCGATCTCTTTCACTTTGTAAATGTTAGTTTGGGTGTAAATGAGTACATTCCCTTCACACACTCAGTTATGAAGAATAAAAAAGAGAGAATAGATATTTTTGTTAACTTTTCTTATCTCTTTCTTATATATATATATATATATATATATATATATATATATATATATATATATATATATGAGTGTGTGTGTATAAATAGATAGATTTTGTTATTTTTTGGGAGAAGTGAAAGTGAACATATACATCAAAAGCTTTTCCTTTTTGTGTGTATGCAATCATATATATATATATATATATATATATATATATATATATATATATATATATATATTTGTGTGTGTGTGTGTGTGTGCATCAGAGGAGAGAAAGAATAAACTCACATTCATACACACAAACATACGTATGTATTTGTGTGTGCGTGAAGGGGTATATAAGTTGGTCTCTTTGCATATGTATGTGTGTATGTATGTATAAAAAGAAAGATCATTATTGTACACTTCCCCTCTCTCCATTTTGTTTCTGACATTGCAATGATTTTCTAGAATTGCATCTACAATATCTGACAGAACAAAGAGGCCATAACCTTTTTGGATGGCTGCAGGATGTACACATCCAGGTCATTCTTCTTCTTCTTCTTCTTCTTCTTCTTCTTCTTCTTCTTCTTCTTCTTCTTCTTCTTCTTCTTCTTCTTCTTCTTCTTCTTCTTCTTCTTCTTCCCTCCCTGTACTAATTTCCCAGCTTACAAGTACCCTGTGGTTATGGACTGACAAAGAAATAAAATTTCATCTTTACCTGCTTTTATTTTTATTTTTATTTATTCATTTTTTTTGCCTCCCTAGAAAAAGTCCACTAATTCATACCATAAACTTTGTAACAATTCAGACAATTTTTTCTTTTCTTTTCTTTTAATACATTTTTTTCTTATTTATCTATATTTTTTTGGGTTTATTTGTTTCAATTTTATTCCTGACTACTAAGGAAAATTTGTTCTTCTAGTAGGATTATATTCTTTACATCGTCTTTGATTTTTCATTGGTTCTTTAGATTTGGTTTTCCTATATCTCATTTGCTGTATAAATGTTTCAAGTAAATTTAGTCTTACTGGGAAGTTACGTAGCATTTGTTCTTTTTTTTATAAAACATGATAGTTTTATTCAATTATTATTTTTAAAAACAGCAAACTTACCATTGTCTGGGTGATTAATTTTGTTTTTGTCAGTTTTTGTAATTTAATAAGTGTAGCTTTTTTTTCACATATCTTTTTAATTGAACACCTGTAAAAATATAATCTTGATTTTCATCATTGTTTTTAACTAATTATTAAAGATTTCTAATAAACTCAGAATCCTTTTTTTTTCTTAATAGATTTAACTTCATATAAAACATGAATTCTTTTAACCAGTAGCTGTTTCAGTGCTATTTTAAGGCTGCACTACTTGGACTTTAATATAACACCGGGAGAAAAAGCTTAATGGGAACTAAACAAGAATGTTGCATTCTATTTTGAACAAATCCTGGAAGCAGCACCATAGAAAACTGTAGCTCTTTGTCCACTTTCGACCCATCTCACAAACCATCCAAGCAAGACAAACGAGATATGCTGAGCACTATCGAAGAATTAACGATAAACCCTTAAGTAACATCCTCCTATGGACGAACTAGTGTTGTCTGACAAGTAAAAACTTATGCAGCCATTGGTTGTTATCAATAAAACTTGCCAAGCATGAGATGAGATGATGATGATATCTACATCTATATCTATAAGAACTGGTTTGTTTGTAATACCTGCCTTAATTCCTGATCATCGATAATCCTATGGTTGCAGGTACTATAGTACTGACAAGTGAGGATAGGCCTTGTACATTGTCATTGTATTTAGATACCATAACTCACACTAAGAGTGAAAGAGTGAGAAGCAACACAAGGAAGACTAGACCTGTATGATAAATAAAAGAAAGATTTTATTCTTGGTTGATATAACGTGATTAGCTATCATCTCATAATGTAATTTGGTAGTTACGTCTTTGTTGAAGTTATTGCTGCTGCTGCTTACTGCCTGTTCGGGATCTCTTTTAAAGCTGCTGCTTAGTCATCGTTTGACGTCTCTTAGAAGTGGCCGCTTCCAGGATCTATTTCCTTCTGTCTCCAGGGTCAAATTATCCGTTTTATGTATTGTCGCGCTAGCTAGAATCTGCTCAGAAATTGACTTGCTTAAAAGTCGTGTACCGGTTTCTAATTGGTCGGAAGATATTTTTTATAATATAATAAGAAAAGCCAAAACCTTATCTATATCAAGTGGATTCAAATACAGTCAGCGCTAAAGTAAAACCATGATCATACTCTTCATTAGAATGAATAAAAGTTTTCTAGCATTTCTTGAATAAATCCCACCTATGATATCATGGGTTACATAAGCAGCTTATATATCTACATACACTTATTCATATTTACCTCTAGTGTGTGTACCATAGTTATTTGTGTATATCATGCGCTCATGTATAAGGCACACTACTAACTTTGGATAACAAAATTCTTCGAAAAAAATTCTCATCTACAATCCACACTAGTTTTTTTGAATTTGTAGCCGCTAAATTCAACCTAATTATGTCATTTGTTCAACTTGCTATCCGTTTATACTGATTAAAAATAAGAATTTATATAGTTTACATCAATTATGTCTTAAAACACAAAGTTTACACAGTATTTAGAGCAAATACATGGACATGTTCACAGACAAAGGAAACAAGCTTTACAAATATAAGCTCGCATGAGGAGAAATAAAACTACAAACAAATTCACATTCCAGTAGATATTTCTCTGTAACGACGAAAAACCCATTAGCTTGGACCTGGATGGAAAATTAGACAAGAAACACAGAAATGTACAACAACAAACAAAAAGGATTAGACTGTGGAAAAACGCTGGAATATGTTAGGACAAAGAGACAAAAGTAAAACAACAATTAAAACAAACAATACAACCCAAGGAAATAAATCAGAAGGTGTTGGCGAAAGAAGGAAGACTAAAAAGATACCGTGATAGGATTAAACAATACAGACAAAACAGTACATTCCAACACAACAAAAGAAAATTCCACTTGCAAGTAGGGGAAGAATGCATGAAGACATACCAGCAACCGGTTGACTATGAAAGAAAACAATTTTAGAGCAAAATATGGAAACAAAGAAAACAACAGAAAGGTCGAATGGACAAACAACATAGAAAAACAGTGAGAAGGACTCGAAGAAGGTTCTAAGGCGAAAATACACTTCGATTCACTCTGAGTAACATAAAAAAAAGTACCAAACTCGAAAACTTCAGGCTGTGATGGCATACATAGATACTGATTTAAAAAATTCACTTCCATTCACGATAGACAGGCTATGGAAATGAATAGATGTTTAGAAAAAAGAGACATACCCGGATGGATGACCAAAAGAAAGACACCCAAAAAGGAACTGCCTCCAACAACTACAGACCCATAACGTGCTAACTGATGATGTGGAAAATACTAACGGTACAAATCAGAACAGATATTTACTATTCGCTGATAAGCCGTGGACTGTTCCCCGAAGAACAGAAAGATGCCGCAAGGGAACAAGAAGAACAAATCTACGATATATTGATCAACACATCTCTAAAGGGAGCAAAACGAGACGAAAAGATGTAGCTATGGCGTGGATTGACGTAAAAAAATCATACAGTATGGTCCTGCAAAGCTGGCTAATGGACTGTCTCAAAATATACAAGATATCCGACGAAGTCATAAAGCTTATCGAGAAAACCATTAAAAAAACTAGAGAGTGGAACAGACATTTAGAGGAAAAAGTTTATCTGAGGTGAAAATCCAGAGAGGAATCTGCCAGGGAGATACTCTATCACCATTACTATTTTTAATAACGATGATACCACACAATCACTTACAAAATGCACTGACGGATACAAACTTCACAAATCGCAAGAAAAAAATCGACCACCTTATGTACATAGATGATATCAAACTGTGCGTTAAAAATGAAAAAGAATTGGAAACACCAATACAGGTAATGAGAATATAGAGATATAGAAAAATGTGCTATGCTGATAATGAAAACGGCAAGTGATGGGAGGAATAAAACTTCCGAATCAAGAAAAAATCAGAACGCTCGGAGAAAAGGAAACTTACAAATACTTGGAAATATTGGAAGCAGACACCTTCAAACATGCGAAGATGAAAGAAAAAATTAAAAAAGAATACCTCAGGAGAATAGGAAAACTACTCGAAACCAAACTACATAGCAGAAATCTCATCAAAGGGATAAACACCTGGGCTACCCCTCTCATAAGATACTCGGGACAAGGGAAAAACTTCAACAAATGGACTAAAGAACAAGAAAGCTCATGACGATGGATAAGGCCTTACATCCCAAAGATGATATAGACAGACAATATATGTATTAAGAAAAGGAGAAAGAGGACTTGCCAGCATTGGAGATAGCGTCGATACATCGATAAGGCGACTCGAAGGCTACATAAAAAAAAGCAAAGAAAATCTGATTACAGCAACCAAAAACAACACAGACAACAAAAGGATCAACAGAATAACAATAACTAGAAAATAAAAATGGGAAGAAAAACAATTGTATGAACATTTCAAGCGATAAACAAGCGAAATCTCTCACGAGAAGACTTGGACATGTCTAAGAATGGGAATCCGTAAGAGATAAACTGAATCTCTTCTAATAGCTAAGATCAGCTATGTTGAAGCAAAAATAGACAAGACACAACAAAATAGTAAATATAGGTTCTGTGGTGATAGAGACGAAACGATCAATCATATAAGCGAAGGCAGTAAATTAGCGCAAAAAGAGTATAAGACTGGATACGACTGGGTGGGGAAGGTTTTCTACTGGCAGTTGTATAAAAAATTGAAATTTGTCCATACGAACAAGCAATGTATGCACAACACAAATTCCGTCCTGGAGAATGAGGCGTACAAGCTTAAGACTGGACACGACTGGGTGGGGAAGGTGTTCTACTGGGAGCTGTATAAAAAATTGAAATTTGTCCATACGAAAAAGCAATGTATGCACAACCCAAAATCCGTCCTGGAGGATGAGGCGTACAAGCTTAAGACTAGACACGACTGGGTGGGGAAGGTATTCCACTGGGAGTAGTATAAAAAATTGAAATTAGTCCATACGAACAAGCAATGTATGCACAACCCAAAATCCGTCCTGGAGAATGAGGCGTACAAGCTAAAGACTAGACACGACTGGGTGGGGAAGGTATTCTACTGGGAGTTGTATAAAAAATTGAAATTTGTCCATACGAACAAGCAATGTATGCACAACCCAAAATCCGTCCTGGAGAATGAGGCGTACAAGCTTAAGACTAGACACGACTGGGTGGGGAAGGTATTCTACTAGGAGTAGTATAAAAAATTGAAATTTGTCCATACGAACAAGCAATGTATGCACAACCCAAAATCCGTCCTGGAGAATGAGGCGTACAAGCTAAAGACTAGACACGACTGGGTGGGGAAGGTATTCTACTGGGAGTTGTATAAAAAATTGAAATTTGTCCATACGAACAAGCAATGTATGCACAACCCAAAATCCGTCCTGGAGAATGAGGCGTACAAGCTAAAGACTAGACACGACTGGGTGGGGAAGGTATTCTACTGGGAGTAGTATAAAAAATTGAAATTAGTCCATACGAACAAGCAATGTATGCACAACCCAAAATCCGTCCTGGAGAATGAGGCGTACAAGCTAAAGACTAGACACGACTGGGTGGGGAAGGTATTCTACTGGGAGTTGTATAAAAAATTGAAATTTGTCCATACGAACAAGCAATGTATGCACAACTCAAAATCCGTCCTGGAGAATGAGGCGTACAAGCTTAAGACTAGACACGACTGGGTGGGGAAGGTATTCTACTGGGAGTTGTATAAAAAATTGAAATTAGTCCATACGAACAAGCAATGTATGCACAACCCAAAATCCGTCCTGGAGGATGAGGCGTACAAGCTTAAGACTGGACACGACTGGGTGGGGAAGGTATTCTACTGGGAGTTGTATAAAAAATTGAAATTTGTCCATGCTTACGAGCAATGTATGCACAACCCAAAATCCGTCCTGGAGAATGAGGTGTACAAGCTTAAGTCTGGACACGACTGGGTGGGGAAGGTATTCTACTGGGAGTTGTATAAAAAATTGAAATTTGTCCATACGAACAAGCAATGTATGCACAACCCAAAATCCGTCCTGGAGAATGAGGCGTACAAGCTTAAGACTAGACACGACTGGGTGGGGAAGGTATTCTACTGGGAGTTGTATAAAAAATTGAAATTTGTCCATGCTTACGAGCAATGTATGCACAACCCAAAATCCGTCCTGGAGAATGAGGTGTACAAGCTTAAGACTGGATACGACTGGGTGGGGAAGGTATTCTACTGGGAGTTGTATAAAAAATTGAAATTTGTCCATACGAACAAGCAATGTATGCACAACCCAAAATCCGTCCTGGAGAATGAGACGCACAAGCTTAAGACTAGACACGACTGGGTGGGGAAGGTATTCTACTGGGAGTTGTATAAAAAATTGAAATTAGTCCATACGAACAAGCAATGTATGCACAACCCAAAATCCGTCCTGGAGAATGAGACGCACAAGCTTAAGACTAGACACGACTGGGTGGGGAAGGTGTTCTACTGGGAGCTGTATAAAAAATCGAAATTTGTCCATACGAACAAGCAATGTATGCACAACCCAAAATCCGTACTGGAGAATGAGGCGTACAAGCTTAAGACTGGACCTGACTGGGTGGGGAAGGTATTCTACTGGGAGTTGTATAAAAAATTGAAATTTGTCCATGCTTACGAGCAATGTATGCACAACCCAAAATCCGTCCTGGAGAATGAGGTGTACAAGCTTAAGTCTGGACACGACTGGGTGGGGAAGGTATTCTACTGGGAGTTGTATAAAAAATTGAAATTTGTCCATACAAACAAGCAATGTATGCACAACCCAAAATCCGTCCTGGAGAATGAGACGTACAAGCTTAAGACTAGACACGACTGGGTGGGGAAGTTATTCTACTGGGAGTTGTATAAAAAATTGAAATTTGTCCATACGAACAAGCAATGTATGCACAACTCAAAATCCGTCCTGGAGAATGAGGCGTACAAGCTTAAGACTAGACACGACTGGGTGGGGAAGGTATTCTACTGGGAGTTGTATAAAAAATTGAAATTAGTCCATACGAACAAGCAATGTATGCACAACACAAAATCCGGCCTGGAGAATGAGGCGTACAAGCTTAAGACTAGACACGACTGGGTGGGGAAGGTATTCTACTGGGAGTTGTATAAAAAATTGAAATTTGTCCATACAAAAAAGCAATGTATTCACAACCCAAAATCCGTCCTGGAGAATGAGACGCACAAGCTTAAGACTAGACACGACTGGGTGGGGAAGGTATTCTACTGGGAGTTGTATAAAAAATTGAAATTTGTCCATACGAACAAGCAATGTATGCACAACCCAAAATCTGTCCTGGAGAATGAGACGCACAAGCTTAAGACTAGACACGACTGGGTGGGGGAAGGTATTCTACTGGGAGTTGTATAAAAAATCGAAATTTGTCCATACGAACAAGCTTTGTATGCACAACCCAAAATTCGTCCTGGAGAATGAGACACACAAGCTTATGACTAGAAACGACTGGGTGGGGAAGGTATTCTACTGGGAGTTGTATAAAAAATTGAAATTTGTCCATACGAACAAGCAATGTATGCACAACCCAAAATTCGTCCTGGAGAATGAGATGCACAAACTTCTCTGGGATTTCGAGATACAAACAGATCATCTAATCTTGACAGTCAACAACAACAACAACAAAAAAGATGGAGAAAAAAGAGGGCAGACCATAGAGTGAAAATAAAAGAAAGCGAAAAGAGATATAAGTACATAGTCCTTACTAGAGAATTTTTAAAACTATGGAACATGACGGTGAATGGGATACCAATTGTAGTTGTTGCACTTGGGACAGTTCCTAAAAGATTGATGAAAGAATTAGAAGACTTCGAAATAAGAAAACAAGTAGAGACTATCCAGACTACAGCATTATTAAGATCGGCCAGAATACTGAGAAGAGTCTTGGAGACTTGAGGAAACTTGCTGTCACTCAAACTCCAGTGAGAAACCACTAGCGTTAGCTGGTGCGAAAAACTCTCAAAGGAGTAAATAATAATAAAGAATAAAAACTCACGAATTAGAGTTTCACGTTGTCGATCCTTAGGTGAGCCATTTTTCAACGCGTTCGATTTTATTAGATTGAATAGAACAAATATTTACTCTTCTTTTTTAGTCCTGTGTCAATTATGTGGTTGACATATTAAGTCACGTGGCTCAAGTGCCAAATTACAAAGCAAATATTTACTTTCATGACGATATTTAGCTACCAACTCTGTTACCTTTTTGGCTAATCATTTGAATGCAGAAAACTGATTACATGTTATTTCTCTTCCAAGCACAATTTACAATCTCCCAAACCCTCCTTACAAGTATACGTTTTTTTGTTTTTTTTAATAGACCACTTAATCTCTGGTTCCTTTCCATTTTTTCCTTTATACTCCCAGAGGCACTTAGATAATCTTGTGGGATTTGCGTAGCGTTCATTCTTGAAAAAAGCTTTGTGATTATTGTATCGTTCATTCCATGCTCATTCTGTCGATCCTCTGTCTATAATCTCCTGTCAGTCACTAACTTTTACTTTTGCTTGGGTGACTATATTTTTAGTTAGGTGTCACATGTGTTGAAGATTAGATCACATGAGGATCGACAATGTGAAACTCTGCGTCGTGAGTTTTTATCCTCTTCCGTCATTATTATCTTATCTTAAACTTGAATATATATATATATATATATATATATATATATATATATATATATATATATATTTCAAGTATAGAAAAATCCCTGTAATTTATTGAATGGCACTCGTGTATATATATATATATATATATATATATATATATATATATATATACACGAGTGCCATTCCATAAATTAGAGGGATTTAAGAAAAAAAAGAAAGAAAACTACATTCCTTTTCGGAATTTCCCCTCATAAATGTAAACTCTGCATTGTTTGGAATTGAATTATTTCAATCTCACAAAAAATATTTGTTTTGAGGTTATTCAAAACCATAGCAAACCAAAGTGCTCATGACTAGAACAGAGGTCTGGCATCAAATTTTTAATGACTAATAAGTGCAAACTATGTGGAATTTACAGAAGAATGTCTGAGGTGTACGGTGAAGCGTGTTTTAGTAAAAAAAAAAAACTCTTTACAAATAGGCTAAAAATGAATTTGCCTCCAAAAGCGTGAGTCGAAAAGACTGTCCATGGAAGCACACAAACTCTCCAGTAAATTAAAAAAAAGTTCCTAGCGCGATGATTAGTAAAGAAGATCATGCTGAGAGTCTTCTAGGACATGAAAGGTTTCTATCCCTATTAAATTGTTTAAAAAAAAGGTACAACTTTAAACAGTGGTTCGTATTGCCAACTAGTGAAACTATGACCGGCAAGGTCATCTAGCATAAGTACCGGGAGACTTGGTAAAGGCTAGCATAGTTCGCATTGCACCTTGTGATCCTTTGACCTGCATTGTCCAGCAGCGTACGAGTTTCGGTTTGTGAGCGACCTCCCCCTTCCCAATCTCCACTATAAAAAACCTTGTGTCAAGTCCTGCCAAGTGGGAGGCAAGAAAAATACCGCTTCGTATTGCCAACTCCTCAGGCAACATTCACTTTATTCACTGAATGAACTATATACGAGGATCATTAAATAAGTTTCCCGACTTTTTTCGTATGGACACTTTTATTGATAGCATACACATGAAACTCTAGTCCCCTTCGAAGTAATCTCCTCCGGCTGCAATGCACTTGTACAGTTCCAACAACTTCTGGAAGGCCCTATGGAAGTCCTCTTGTGTGGGCGTATCAATGACCTTCGTCACTGCCTCTTTCATCTCCTCAATTGTCTCATAACGACAGCCTCTGAGCTTAGGGAATAACCAAAAGTCACAAGGAGCAAGGTCTGGACCATAGGGAGGGTGAGGAACTGTCTTGATCCCCATCGTGGTCAAATAGTCTGTGACAAGGATGGAGTTGTGGACTGGTGCATTGTCCTGGTGGAAATGCCACTGACCCGATTTGAAGAGTGCTGACCTCTTCCGACGGAATCTTTTCCTGAACTCCCTTAAAACCTCAACATAGTAACCCTAACCCTTTGGCCTATCAACTCTGGTGTATTGACTTCCTTACTCCTCCTACACCTCTCATCATCCCTCTCAGACTCCCTGCCTTCCTTGAATCTCTTATGCCACTCAAAAACTGATGCTCGATTCATGCAAGATGCTCCAAAAGCAGTCTGAAGCATTCCATACGTTTCTGTGGCATTTTTTCCAAGTTTAAAACAGAATTTTATTGCATATCGTTCTTCCTCACGTCCAGATTGCATTTTTGAAATTCACCAGCTGTAACAATCAGGCTTTAGTAAGGTGTATTCCAATTGCTACTGTAGCTGTTCATTTGAAGCTGAAATCATAAAAATTGGTCAGTCATCTCATAAGATGTATAGCAATAAGATACTGAATTTTAAAGAGTCTACGACAATGTCAAATGCCTGTACAAAAAAAGTCTGGAAACTTATTGAAGGCACCACGTACATATACATATATATATATATATATATGTGTGTGTGTGTGTGTGTGTGTGTGTGTGTGTTGGCGACCGTAGTCGAGAGCGATCCGAAGGCTCCCCTTTCAATAGCTACGACACCGAGGTGTAGGTGAGGGTGCTACTCCATTCCCTGGATTGCTCCACTTTACTCTTGATCCGTACCTTATAATGCTGAGTGTTAAGCAAGGCGGCATCAAGTACCATTTTTTGAGTCTTTGGTATGAATCCCGATCTCCCGGACTATATATATATGAATACATATATAAAATGTTTTTAAGTCAGTAAGTCTGAAGTTTAATGAGGAAAAAAGCATTAATTTCTATTTTAGATATTTATTAATATGACCTTTCTTGTCAAAGGACCAACCACTACTGAGTTTCTTGAAATAGGTATAACAGTAAAGAATGCTTCTCATTACCAACTCCTAATTTATCTTATTCGTTGAATGACCCTTCTGCTGGGACATTGGCGAACACTCTACCCACTAGATAAAGCACATGAAAATATGGATATATATGAATAGACTGGGATATATATGAATAGACTGGGATTGATAAGAACAGTCAGACAGGAACAGACTAAGATAGATATATAACATTAGATATAAACAGAAATAGATGTTTGATTGGAGATATTACCTGAATTGTTTATAATGAAAAGAAAAGTCAGTATTTTGTGAAAGATTGAAATAAGTAAAGTTGGTGACTTTAGTCGAGGGTGACCCGAAGGCTCCCTTTTCATTAGCTACTACACCGATGTGTAGAGGAGGGCGCTACTCCTTTCCCTGGATTGCTCCACAATATTCTTGATCCTTATCTTATAATGCAGATAATTTACCCAATGGACCATTAAATGTAGTGTGGCTTTTTGTGGTGCCATCTAAATGTTTGAATAGAGCTCTAAATGGAAGTTCATTTTGATGTAAGGAACAACCAATTGTGTGAAGATTTCCTTTTATTTTTTTTCTAAAAGTGTAACAAGTCCACCTTCACAGCCTGTATTTGCATTCGTGTTGTCAACAAGGACAACCTTAATAGTGTACCAGTTGCACTAATATCAGGAAGAACCCTGTGAGTCAAATATATACTCTCATTTGGTGTCTCCTTTGTGATTGTCAAGTGGCATTAGGTCCTTTGGCTTTTTTCAGAATTTTACTTCCATTTTCCTCCACTGATTCCTTGTAGTGTAGTGTGTCTTTTTCCTCCCATCAACTCCTATACAAAGAAGATTCTCCACATTTTCATTATGCTTTTCATAGGCATTTGTTTTCACTTTAGCCTTTGCTCTATTTTACATTTATCCATATAGATATTCTTTATATCTATATTAGGGATAAAAAGGCCAATAGCCCTCAAATCCAAGCGCAATGCATAGGCAAGGCTGGCCCCAAGATTAGAAAATATATCACCCCTAACTAACTCAAGAGTATACCTTGGAATTTTTATGAGGTTATAGGGCACTTGGAGAGGACTATCTAGCTGTTTATAATCCTCTGTTTCATCACTTGGAGA
Source organism: Sepioteuthis lessoniana (assembly GCA_963585895.1). Classification (NCBI taxonomy): domain Eukaryota; kingdom Metazoa; phylum Mollusca; class Cephalopoda; order Myopsida; family Loliginidae; genus Sepioteuthis; species Sepioteuthis lessoniana. The sequence goes on along the minus strand of OY757916.1, from coordinate 75,890,243 downwards.
AGATGAGTAAGAATGGGAAGAATCACCCTGAACATATAATGTTGAAGCTATTGGTGGGGATATCTTCATACTTTTTTGTTGGCTTTTTTGTCAGAGGACAAGTGCAGATGATGTGCTTAGTCTGGCAATTTTCTTTGGAGCATTTCACATTAATATTGTCTCAACTAAAAATTGACAGGTTGCAAGAACATGATGATATATCAAAAAATGTATCCAACTTTTCCTTCCAGAATTTTATTTGGGCAGCAGGTAGATGTTTCCTACTTATTTGCTTTGCCTTCTGAAAGCATGGAATTTTTACCTTGTTGACAACACTAATTTCCTTTAACAAAGGTAAACGAGGGTTGACAGCCTTCTAAATATCAATCAGGTCCTTTGCTATTAATTTAGAAATACCTAAACAAGAAAGGTGGGGATAAGTGTTCATTAAAAAATAGCTGCATTGAATTATTTGTCGATAAGTTCCTGTCTCAGTTTTATCCAATGGTGATGGTAAACCTGAAAATTTAATTGCACCTTTATTTCGAGTGGAAACTCCAGTGTTTTTTCCTGCCATTTTTTAATCAAAATATCTGTAAAAAGAATATATATATATATATTGTCTGAAAATACACGAAGATGTTTTAAAAAAATTGTAAATAAATTTCGAAATTCATTAAAAAAAAGTAATAATTTTTACTTACCAAACAACAGTATTGTACTGTTTAGTTCCAAAATTAACTCGTAAAACGACTTTTCACTTAAAAAAATACTAAATTTTAAAATATAAATAAATTACAATAATTATAAAATGTTTAAATATTTTAATAGTATGTCTACTTTGCGAAATATATATATTTGCGTTAATTATAAGGTTAAAAAACATAAACAAACCGGAGTACTCCGGAGAGATATTTACCACCGGTGAAAGCCGAAAAAATATCCAGTAAATAAAACGGGGTTTAGTAAGTCGTTATTTGTATTTTAAACTATATATTTTAATGTATTTTATTTTTGTTTTTGGTCATTTAATTAAACATAATATGAAAATGGATAATAAACTTAAAAATATCAATTATTTAGTAAATTTTATTATTTAATTTTCCTTTAGTCTCAGTTTTAATTTTATGGATACAGGTTTCCAGCGTCACCGATATCACGACTAAAATCACAAAATATTATGTCTTTAAATGCGATTTCGCAAAAAAATACAAAATTTTGGAAAAAAATATTTCGTGGGGTAATTTCTGATGTTATTTTGCAACTTTCACCGCGTTATTCTTTTTATAGTTCCAAAATCGACCTACCCTAATGCAGAGTGTTAAGCAATATGGCATGACTCAACTTGGCATTGAACCCCGGTCTCCCGAACCATTGGCGAACACTCTACTCATTAGGCCAAATGACTCGCAAAGATTGAAATAAAAAAGATAAAAACCATATGGAACATCTTCAATCAAATATGTTTGAAAGAAGAACTTCACACACACACACACACACACACATATATATATATATATATATATATATATCACTTCGTTGATACTAGTTCCATTAAACAACACATAATAACTATAGTGATGAATTAAAATCTGCTTAAATACGAAAAATCCAAAATAACACGAAAATTATAAACAAGAATAACGACAAAAAACGCCTACAAGTCCTTGTAGACATCAATATTAAAACTAAACAACCAAGCGTAAATAAAATAGCATTCAACATCGGCATTAAGATACTCGACACGTTTAACAACCACCATGGACGCTAACTAGACGTATAGAGAAATAGCTTGACGAAAACTACACAAGAATACTGCGAGCAATATTGAACAAGTCCTGGAGGCAGCACCCCACAAATGAGTAGCTGTACGCCCACTCGCCACCCATCACGAAAACTATCCAAGTTAGGCGAACCAGACATGTGGGACACTGCTGGAGAAGTAAGGACGAACTCATAAGTGACATACTCCAGTGGACCCCTTCACATGGACGAGCAAAGGCAGGACAACCAACAAGAACCTACATACAACAGCTCTGTGTTGATACAGTATTTAGCCTTGAAGAACTTCCGGAAGCGATAGATGATAGAGAGGGTATGCAGGAGAGGATCAGGGATATCCATGCTTATGGCGTGACAAGATGATGAGATGACGCTTATCAAAGGAAACCGTTCCAACAAAATAAATATCGCACTCAAATTAAACATAAATAAACAATACCGAAAAATTCCCCCACCCCGAAGACGACCAATCGATATGATTGAAAGCACTTGTGAGCAGAAAATAGGGGTACTTCTCTATCAATTGGATCCTGCTATAATGAAACTAGCAAGAAAACTAGAGAAAGAATATCAGAGCATAAAAAAGGAAAGTTCCGATGTATTTGACAAAACTCATATAAACAATTTATTACCGGCCCATTGGCCTAGTGTTCCTGGAGACTGGGATTCAATCCTCGGTCAAGTCATACCGAAGACTTAAAAAATGGTACTTGATACCTCCTTGCTTAACACTCAGCATTATAAGGTACGTATCAAAGGTAACATGGAGCAATCCTGGGAAAGAAGTAGACCCTAAGTTTCATGCTTTACGTATTTATCTACTGATGAATGCATAAAGCATGAAACTCAGGATCACAAGCACTACCATGTAATATATATATATATATATATTTTAAATATCCATTCAGTGTTCAAAGACAGTGGGTGTAGATTATACTTTACATAGAATATATGAGGAAAATCATATAAATCTATGTGAGTGAGCTCAATGTATGGCTATTGTTAGTTCCCTATTTATTCGCTAGGGTATAACAAAAATCACATTGAGAGTGTATATAGTACAATTTGATGGAGACTCAAACTCAGTTAAGTCGTCATAATAAATTTATTTCGGCGGAGAATATTACTATACTCTCCGTCTCGTCAGATGACTATTTACATGATACTCTGCGACTAGAGAGAAGCATGTAAATAGTCATCTGACGAGACGAAGAGAATAGTAATATTCTCCGTCGAAATAAATTTATTATGACGACTTAACCGAATTTGAGTCTCCATCAAATTGTACTATATATATATATATATATATATATATATTCCTATATGTATATTAATATAGGAATATATATATATTCCTATATATATATATATATATATATATCATCAAGGCATGTAGATAGCACAAATTCCCTTGAATCTCTCTCACCATCTGTCCCTACAGGTTATCGTTCTTACCAAGTCCTCTAGAAGGCACCTAGAGTCCACACAAAACTGATGAATATAAGTTTTTGCTGGTCAGCCAACACAGGTAGGCTAATAGGAAAATGTTGCTAATGAGTTTGTTCTTACTTCAGTGACCAGTATGTCTTTTTCATCTTACTTGCATGTTTTGGGAGATGGGAAGTAAGTAGCCGTACAGCTGCTGTTTTATAGGATGCTGCTTCCAGGGTTTGTTCAAAACAGCATGCAGAATTCCTTTGTAGTTTCCATCTAGCTTTTTCTCTAAGCATTTCGTTAATTTCCATACTTATATGTTTATATGTGTGTGTGTGTGCGCATATATGTATATATATATGTGTGCGCATATATGTATATATATGTATACTTTCCTCTAAATGATAGAAAATTGCATGAAGAAATCAATAATGGTGTTGCTACACAACAAATACCTGACAGTAATATAGGAAAGTATAGAGAATCTAATTGCAAGCTAACGTTCTTTGTTCCAGATTTTTCCTAATAAAAGGAAAATTTTTCACAAAAGTCTTTTGATGATAAAATACACACACGCACACACGCGCATACGCGCACTCTCTCTCTCTCTCTCTCTCACGCACACACACACACACTCACACACATAAACGTATTTATATATAAAGAGAAACATTGAGAAAAAGAAAGTGTCTCATAAAAGTGTAGACATTTTCAAGATTTAAGATTATACATCAAACATAAAACATTTTTTTAAATATCTATTTCCTCTTAATTATAAAACAGAATTATAAAAAAATAACCTTAACTGTTATAAACAACGAACCTGTCTACGAATTTTTCTTTTCTATCTTTGTTTTTAATGGCATTCAACCTTCGTGGGTTATTTAATCCCAAAGTCATCCTTGTAGAACAATAGTGTTGCTATTTAAGCCATAGCTTAGAGAATAAGAGGATTTATACCTTTCCCAAGGGTATAAGTCCGAAAGTGAACGTGATAGTGTGACTTGAGCTCGAACCCGGTTACTCTGATCTCGCAGCCCAGCATGTTAGCCACGAAACCACCAATTTTTTTTAGATAGTCTGTATATACATAGCGTAAAAAATGTATACATCTTAGATTCTTTGTAGCAGTCTTCTTTTAATTTGGTAAATATATACATTTATTGCCCAGTCGGCTGGGGCTGTAGAATACACCGACTACTTATCTGCAGAAGGGTAAGACCCCACCCCAACAAGTGCCCTGGATATGACACTAAACAATATGATGGAGAGGTTCCTGGAGTTTTGGTGAATGCGGAGTACCCCTTCATTGCCATCGCTCCCAGGTCCACTCTGGCTTAGAGTGGTAGCACCTGATAGAGTCCTATCTATGGATTAAATTGCGTACTTATGCTAAGCTGAATTGCTTGAAATAGAACTGTTCTGACATTTTAACTGCCTACTTATGCTCAACTGAATTGTTTGAAATTGAACTGTTTATTTGTATAAAAATGGATTTGGCATTAAATAAGCTACAAGGGTTGATATGCCATAAACCCAAACAAACAAACAAATAAACAAGCAAAAATATATACAGTTAGTGAGGTCCAGGACCGATGAAAAAGGAGTCGGTAGCAGTGAGTCTTGGTGGGATTTGTAAATTTCTCGAACCAAAAACAAAAAAGCTGTTTTTATTAGATGTTTGTGATTTCCTAAAACAAACAAAAAAGCTCTTTTCGTTAGTTGGCAATGATTTGTATAAAGTATATTGTTATTCAGTCATTCTAGTAAACGAAAAGTAAAAAATGAATGAAAGTTTACCAGTACTCATATTCTATGCTTTTAAATTAATTGCAAAAAAGCTGTCTATATATCTTTACTGTGTATACCAGACATGGGCAACCTTTTTTAAGAAGTGGGCAACACAACTAAAAAAAGGAAAAAAAAAAACAAAAAAAAAACCAAGGTAATTTTACCTTGAAGGTGCCACGGCCATTTTCACTACAGAAGTACCTTCTTTCGAGAAATAGGGAAAAGCTGATTTTTTTCTCTTCAATAAAAAGATCTTTTCTTTAGAAAATTGAAGTCTCTTGCAGGCCTTTCAGAAAACCGATGAACTGCACCTTGTTCATAACTGGTCCATATTTTATGATAAAAGTATTTTCTACAAAGAAAGAAAAAACTACAACTTCAGAATTTAATGTTATATCATAATCTTCACATAAAAAATAAACCAACTTAATTTTATCTTTGAGGTCCATTTGAACCTTAAATCCTCAAGTTTTAGCTGTACCTTTTTCTTTCTCAGAGGCTCTTGTTAAGCTTAGCTCCTGCCTGAGTTCATTCTTGCCTTTCAGTAACTGATACTCACTGTACTCTTTTTCTCTAAATAGATTTCGACTTGAATAGTTATTTACTAAGCTTAGTTTAGATGTGGCCAGTAGTGAGAATCGAACTCAATACCAATGATTTGACTGCAAGCAGTTCAAGCCGTGGTAGGTATCCATTGTAGTTGGTTGTATCATGGTAGTTGGTACGCTGACACATTGTACAATATTTCACAGCGTGTGCGATTTGAAAGCCACGCAGATAAACGTGCAAAGTTGACCTATTCAGGGACATGCTTTACGAGTTCAAATTTGACCGTAACGCCACCGAAGCAACCAAAACCATTTGTTGTGTGAAAGATGAAGATGCAGTTGATCATTGTACAAAACCAGATGGTTCAAGGAAATTCGCTCTGGTTGCATGAACCTCGATGATCAGACAAGGTCATGTTGACCTAAAACCATAGATTCCGAAACCGTGTTCCAAGCTCGGCTGGTACTGTAGAATACACCGGCTGCTTCTCTGAGGAGGAGTAAGGCCCTACCCACAACGAGTGTCCAGGATATGACACTAAACAATCAGTAATGTTAGAGCCTTGGGGAATGCGGAGTACCCCTTTATTGCCATTTCTCCAAAGACCACTTTCGCTCGGGGTGGTAGCACCTGATAAAGGTCCTATCTATGGGTTAAATAGAACTAAACCGTGGTTTGAGTTTACTGTTTTTGTCATTTAAACTGCGTATTTATGCTAAATTGAATTGTTTAAAATAGAACTGTTTTGACATCTAAACTGTGTACTCATGCTAAACTGAATTACCTGAAATAAAACTGTTTTGACATTATTTCTGTGCATTGCCCAGTCGGCTTGGACAGTAGAACACACCGACTGTACTTCTGCAGAGGGGTAAGACCTCCCCTCAACAAGTGTCCTGGATATGACACAAAACAATCTGATGGTGAGGTTCCAGTGATCCTGGGACTTTGGGGAATGCGAAACACCCCTTAATTGCCATTGCTCGCAGGTCCACTCAGGCCCGGAATGGTAGCACCTGATAGGGCTTTATCTATGGGTGAAACAGAACTAAACTGCATACTTATGCTAAACTGAATTGTTTGAATTAGAACTGTTTGACTAAACTGAATCGCTTTTAATAGAAATATTTTTGACAATTAAACTTTGGTTTGAATTAGAACTGTTTGACTAAATTGAATAGCTTGAAATAGAAATGATTTGGCAATTAAACTGTGTACTCATGCTAAAGTGAATAGTTTAAAATGGAACTGACTTCTTGCATAAAAATGGATTTGGTGTTAAATAACCTGCAAAGGTTGATATGCCATAAAACCCAACCAACCAACCAACCAACGTGTTCCAAGCTATAGAGGCAAATCCGACGAATAGCACTCCGAGAGTATCAGGTGAACTTGGCATCTCACATTCCAGTGTAGTTTGTCACTTTGGTGACCCTAGCAAAAGCATCCGGAACTGCCGAATTGTGCCACACATAACCAAAATATGGCAAAACTTTTGACTCACCTCAGTATTATGTCCATAGAAACTACCATAGATATAGGAAGGACATAGAGCAAGTTTTCAGCTACAAAAGTTATTTTTCTGCACACTTGGCATTACTAGTTATGCATTTTTACCGTTGATGAACAAGAGCCTGCATGCTACACTGCTGGCCCAATATGTACAAATGAACTAATCGTAGTGCTCTTCATTTTGTGGCTTGTCACTAACACTTCTTAAACATATTAGCCACTTCATAATTGGGTTCATATTTACTGTTTGGTTGACATATAGTTCAGCAAATTTCAATGAGTATTAATGGATATAATTTTTTCAATGCGGAGAAATTCAGAGGCAAAGTTTGTTTTTGTGTCAGACAATATTTTGCCAGACTTCTATTCTGTAACATGGCAAAAAATGGATTATTGGAGGAAAGGTTCAACCTCTGCTGTCATACTACCAACATGCACATATGATGTTGTGTGATAAAGTAAAGATCAAGTAATTACAAGACGTCACATCAAACCACACATCAAACAATACAATACTAGTTTGCACAATATCCTGCTGCCTGACTGTATCCTTTGGTTTATGTGGTCTCATTCATATACAAGCTTAACTGTCTGCCTAAAAGAGCTGTAAACTTGAAACATAACTGAAAAGGCAACCTAATACCAGTCTTCTACCATTCCTTGTTCTCTGGATCAAGTAATGGATAGAGTTTAATTCTATTATATCAAAAACGGAATCCTTAGTCTGACAGTGTACTGTTGATTTAATTTCTGGGGGTTATTTGATGCCCTTAACTGAGGATGCAGTGTATTATAAGCCCTGCAGATTGAGCAGATTTTTAGTGTATTGTTCTCATAAAAATCCCGAAACGACACACACACACACACACACACACACACACACACACACACACACACATATATATATATATATAATGAGTTAGTTAACCATTACACAATGGCAAAGGAATGCTGTAAATCATTATGAACAACACAATATAAGAAAAGTAATGTACAATATACGAGGGCTATTCAATAAATAATGAGAATTTTGTGGGGAGCTGAGGAGAGGACCTATTTTATATACTTGTGTCATTCAATAAATAAGGTGAATTTTTTGACTGGGGTTAGTGACCAGCAAGATATTTGAGTGTCATTCAATAAATAATTTTTTTTACGGAGGGATGGTAGCTCTACGAACGTCATTCAATAAATAAGGAGAATTTTTTGATTGAGGGTGGGTCCAATTATATATACGAGGGTCTTTCAATAAATAAAAGGTATATTTTTTGAAAAAGACAAAATATTCTTTTCCTAATTTTTTTCGATAAATGTAAACTCTGATTATTTTAGAATTGATATACTGCAAAAATTATTTTCATTTCACAAAAGTATTTGTCTTGAGGCTATTCAGAATAACAGTAAATCAAACCGATTATTCTTGATTTGAACAGATGTCTGTCATCAAAATTTCTTGCGGCTGGGAAGTGCAAATCATGTGAAATTTACCAAAGAATGTGTGATGTGTACAGTGAAATCTGTTCTAGTTTTAAAAAATCACTATAAACGAGTTTGAGTAAAGACAGTCCATGGAATGGAAGCACCCCAACTCACCGGTAAAAATAAGTTCCAGGCGTAGCAGTCAGAAAAGTAGATCATGCTGACAGTCTTCTAGGACATGAAAGAATCTATCACCGTTGATTTCCTTGAAAAAAATGGGGAACTGTAAATGTTAATATTGCCAACTTTTCAGACAATATTCACCTTTTTTTATTTAATGACCCTTATATATATATATATATATATATATATATATATATATATATATATATATATATATATATATTGTGTGTGTGTGTGTGTGTGTGTATAAATAAGACTGAATTTTAATGATGAAATAGTATTTATTTTTATGATAGTAAAAAAGTGAAGTTGGCGACCTCAGTCAAGGGTGACCCGAAGGCTCTCCTTTCAATATCTACTAGACTGAAGGGTAGGGGCGCTACTCCATTCCCTGGATTGCTCCACTTTACCCTTACAATGCTAAGTGTTAAGCAAGGCGGTATTAAGTATCATTTTTTGAGTCTTTAGTATGACACGACCTGGGATTGAACCTCGGTCTCCGGGACCATTGGCGAACACTCTACTCATTAGGCCAATGGCCTGGTTCTAATATGATTTTTTATCGACGCACTTGACTTGGTGGTAAATATCTCTCATGAAGATCTTTGACCTCCAAACTTTTCAGTATAGGGCTATGTACATTCAATATATTTTGTAAATTAAAGAAAAAACAGTTTTATAATAATTTATAAATAAATGAAGGAAAGAAGGTCATGTTGAAACGTAAACAGTGCTTTCTGTAGACTATTAATAGTGCTTCCTATTCTTAACGCCTTGGAAAAATTCACCTTACTTGTTGAATCACCCTCGTCTTTTGTGTACAATAATTTTTGAGTTTATTCAATTTTAGTTATGGTTACACTTGTCATAATAGCTTGCTTGGTCCTAGATATGATATTAAACTGCATCTGATTGTGAGGCTCCAGTTCTGGAGCTTTATGAAGTGTGGAGTCACCCCTTCATTGCCATTGTTACATATTGACCTTTGACATGCCAGTTAGTGGGAATTTCAAAAACAGGATGTGCAGCTGTCTTTAGGTAAACAAGGGACAGCGGAAATGCTACATGAATTGCGTGGGAAAATTTGCGTAGGTGGGGTACTGAAAGGAAGAATACGTCGGCGTTCAGGAAAATATATAATGACGGAAGTTTTCAATCCCAGTGGTCAGTCGGGAAGAGCAGTCAGCAGAGTTGACAAGTCACGTCGGCTGGACGTTAACCTGGCCCCCAGGTTGAGAAGCGACCCTCTACCAGTCTCTCGTGAAAGAAGCACGAAGAAGCAGGGCTCTATAGATATATTTCTAAAGTTGATGTAAATCTAAAGATATAATGTAAATCGTAGCGGTTCTCTGTTTATCCCCCCCTCTCTCTCTCTCGCACGTAACAAGTCCGACCGTTCATAAATGTAGTTTATATTTTTAGAAACAAGTATTATTGTCGCCTCGTTTCGAGTATATAATACAATTACTCCAAGATTCACTCTGACCTAGAGTTGTTGTACTTGTTAGGGTCCTATTCATGGGTTAAATAGATCTGCTAGAAAATTTTTAGTATTGGATAGGAATACTTGAAACCATATAAAAAATGGTTATTATTATTGTGTAAACAAATGGTTATTATTATTATTATTATTATTATTATTATTATCAAATAGGAATAGTTAATTCATGACCATCAAGTCGTGCTGAAAGGATACAATCCTTTTCTTGGGAGAAAACTCAGATATTCACCGTTTCTCTTTGGAGAGTTGTTTAAACAGAATTTATAATTTTCATCTTTGCCTATATAAGCATCTATGTCGCCGCCAATGATCATCAGATCATTGTTTGGGAATGTGTCGGAAAGATAGCTCATTATAGATGATAGCTCATGGCAATAGTGGGACTGTAGCACGAGACGATTGTTGTACAGGAGTTGCCATTAAATGTAGCACACATCATTCTCAGTTGAATTTTCTCTATATTGTTTAGTGATTTTAAAAATGTTGAGAAGTATTCGTGTGTCTCCAATGACAGTGTTGACAGAGATTTCCATGCAGATGCCAACACAAATGACTATCTCTTACCGGTATCATGGTTCTAGTTCGCTATGGTAATATCTAGGCTTTTATTTGTCTAATTTTTTTTAATAGATGAATGTTGTATCGTGGTAAGGAAAAGATACACCGTGAAATAGAGTTAATTATTTATCAACTCAAGTGGTACAGTCCGACTAGCTGTAGGTGTTTCGTCCGAAGTTGGTCTTGCTACTGACCGACGTATTTCAGAGCTCTCTGTCTCTGCTACTTTCTGCTTCCGAAACACGGCTTCTTTTATACTTCCACAATACCGGAAGTCATGTGGTACGAGCCACGATACAACAATGAAGCTTGATGATTTTTATCATTTGGAGTATTAGGACTATTATCTTCATCTTTACTGTTATATTCGTTTCGGCCGATGTGTCCTTCGGCCTTCTTCAGGTGTTTCTTGTCGAACACAGGAGCTTACACAAAACTTCGAACCAAATCCTTTTTTTTTAAACTTGGTGGGTAGATTGTTCTAATTCCATTAACCATAATCGGGTATAAGTATTAAGCTATAGTAAGTATTCCTTGTTATTTTTACTTGTTGTCAGGGTTGAACCTGCAACCTCCGGTTAATTTCACTCAAAAGTTAATTTACCAAACGTCTATATCCATTATACTACATATCCTACTGGATAATTCTGAGTGAATTTTTGGAACTTAAAAAACTAATGTTTTTATCAGCACTTTGAATTACTACTTATAACTATCATGTAAGATTTTTTCCTTTGCTCATATTACAATTTTTTTTCGGGGAGAGGCATCTCAGTGATCGGTTGAGTTGACCAAATAGAGAGAGGAATACAATATAGGAACCAATAATAAAAAGGCTTGATTTTTGTAAATTGCAATATGAGCTGAGGTAAAAATCGTAAATAATAGTTATAAGTAGTAATTCGCAGTTTATATAAGTCCCAAAAATTCACTAGGAATTGTCTGGCAGGATACGTAGCATAATGGATATAGACGTTTGGTTAATGAACTTCTCTGTGAAATTATCTGAAAGGGGCAGATTCAATCTTGACTACTAGTAAAAATAACAAAGAATACTCAGTCTAGCCTAATGCTTGTATCCTGTTCTGGTAAACGGAACTAGAACAATCTCTTCCCGTGTATTAAATAAATGATTCCGTTCGAAATTCTGTGTAGGTTTCTGAGTTTGGTAACAAACTCCTGAAGAAGGTGGAAGGACACATCGGCCGAAATAAAGATTGAGGCAATAGTCCAAATACTCTAAATGATAAAAATCTATGTTCTTGTCCATTTACTTTTCAGTTGCAGACACAGTTAGCTCAGGTAGCTAGCTTATTGTATTTGATGTTGTAAATTTTGGCAAACAGAAAAGAGATTTGCGTTCCTTTTATTCTTATGCTCCACTTTAAACGAGATGGTTTTAATATCTCAAATTGGCAGGATTAGAAAATATTTTTTTAAAATGACGTAAGGAATGAAAAAAAGAAAAAGAAATTAGCAAGAAAAATTTCATGTTTTGTTTTATTTTCATTTTTTACTTTTATTTAATTTGCTTTTAAACAACTTTTATTACCCCCAAATAGAATGTGAGACTTTAGTAAATCTAAGATTCCCCTTTCCGCAAAATGTAGTTTTGATATGCCGCCTCACAACTTAAATTTTTATATACCCACCACCCTGTAAAGATGAATAAAAGACACGTGTTCAGTGTGAGACAAAAAAAAAAAAAAAAAAAAAAAAAAAGGGAAAAGAAAAGAAAATTGCAAAAGGAGCTTGACTCTTAAATGTGTTGCCTGACGAACATAAAAGAGCTTTGTGTTCGTTTAATTCTAATACTCCACTTGAAAGGAATTTTTTTGAAAATCTAAAAAATCTAAAATAATGATTGAATAATAAAATAAAGAATCAAAATGGCATTGACTTCACGAAAAATAAAAGAATTAGTAGAACCCACAATATCCGATCAAAATAAAATGGGATAGTTAAAACTTTTTAAAGATTACAATTCTTTCTTTCTTGTTTTTTTTTTTTTTTTTTTTTTAGAAGTAAAAGTCCAGTCATCAAAACCTTAGAAATTTAGTTCCGGAAATGCATTACTGCATTAATAAAGCTACGGTCAAACCAGAGAGGTCAAACTCCGCAACAAACAAACATATGGTCTCCATAATCATTCAGTCATCTTACCCTGACTTGCCACTGGATATCAGGTTTTGGGAAAGGAGAGTGTCACACGAGTCATATGATCGTGTCACATTGGAAACCATAGGATGCAGCATGATGGATGTGAAGTTAGACAAATGAACCTAAAAGCGGGTCGACGGCGCGCTTTACATGGTGCTGAGTGGAGAAACTTCTCTGGTCAACGGCCAGGATCAAATTGTTCAGTTAGGAAACTATTTGTACTCATCTATTTAGTTGGTGACTATTTTTCTATCTATTGATGAGATTAAAATTGCCACCGAAAGATAACCATGGCTCAAATTCACACCAAACATTCTAACCGTATCACTCTTCACACGGGTCAACAAAAGAGTGCGTTCTGCGAAGGTAGGAGCTTTGGCTCAAGTGTTTGAAAAATCAGCGACAAAACCAAAACCAAATTTACTTAGAGGCGAAACACTTTCAACATAGCAACTATTAACGTTATAACATTTAATAGATTTTTTAAATAACATCAAATAGTTATTTGAAACCATATAATTGTGTTTAAATTTCTAGTGTTTAGTTAGAATATTTGAAACTATATAACTGTGTACTAATTATTCGTATTAAGAACAGTTCCTGGTAGCTTTAATCATTTACAAATGTTTGTCACTAGTTACACAAAATCATATTACTGCTGGCAAAAAAAGAAAAAAATTCTGACATTGAATAGTCCAACAAAAAATCTGTATGAGATAATAATGTGTTCCCCTTTTAAAAATGATTGTGAAGATACATTTTTGTAAATGGTCACCGTAATTATTAAACTGACTTCAGTAAAAAAAAAAAAAAAAAAAAAAAAATAACCCATGGAGGGTTGATATGATATATAATCAACCAATCTACCAACCGGTTGCTTGCTTTTAATCTTCTTTGGCTGTAAATTGATGCTCAACTTCATACACCTTCTCATGAAGATACTTCAGAGATTTTCAGTTTCGTTGAGTTCGGGAAAAAATCATGGTCACTCCATTAATCTACCATTTTTGAAACCTATTTTAGCTGGGTAACCGACTGTTCCATAAAAATTGTGCAAAAGGAATGTTATCTTATATGTGTTATATCTCCAAAATTCTCTTACTCAGATCAGTACGAGTCCACAAACATTTTGAGATAAAAATTCAAATACCCTCAGTCACAGACAAACTTTGTTGAATTTCACAAATCTTTCTTAGGAGCCATCTTTGTTAAATAAAAGTTAACCAAAAAATTTAATTATTTACGTTCAATTTTCAACCAGATTCATTGAATTTAACAGCATGTCAATCCGTTTAGGGTTATTTTATGCCTAGAAGTTAGGGAATTGTGTTCATTATAAGTTCATATTTAACCGGCTCGTTGGCCTAGTGGGTAGAGTGTTCGCTAATGGTCCAGGAGACCTGGGTTCAGTCCCAGGTCGCGTCATACCGAAGACTTTAAAAATAGTACTTGATATCTCCTTGCATAACACTCAGCAATGTAAGGTATGTATCTAGGGTAAAGCGGAGCAATCCTGGTAAAGGAGTAGCGCCCTCCCCTACACCTCAGTGTAGTAGCTATTGAAAAGGGAGCCTTCTGGTCTCCCTCGACTGCGGTCTCCAACTTTACTTTGTTTGTTAATTTTTTCCACACTGTTATATGATATCAAGTATTCCTATCTAATACATATAATTTATAATAATTTATAATAATCTATAAATGACCGGGACATTGGCCCAGCGGTTAGAGTGTTCGCCAATGGCACGGGAGACCTGGGTTCAATCCCAGGTCGAGTCATACCAAAGACTTTAAAAATGGTACTTGATACCACCTTGCTTAACACTCAGCATTATAAGGTACGGTTCAAGGGTAAAGTGGAGCAATCCTGGGAATGGAGTAGCGCCCTCCCCTACACATTGGTGTAGTAGCTATCGAAAAGGGAGCCTTCGGGTCACCCTCGACTATGGTCGCTACCTACATATAATTTGCATACAGTTATATAGTTTCCCCATTGATGGGACTCTAACAATTATTACCACTCCGGGTCAGAGTGGACCTTAGAGTAATAGCAATAAAAAGGTATTTCACACTTCCCAGATTTCCAGAAGTGGGGCCTTCCCATCGGAGGCAATTTAGAAGATCAAATTACGGCTATCATTCTTGAGCAGGCTATGAACTTTTCACTTGTACTCACTGAAAGAAATTTCTTCATGCTTGAGTTTATAGAAATATTCATTACTTCTAATTTTTACTCGATGGTAAGGTGAATTCTGCAAAACATGAAAGTTTCTTATTTGGCCAAGAAGCTTATTTCTAAAACAAAGCTGAAAATTGAACTTCAAAAATTCAGTATGTTTCTAAGAAATCATTTTTGCTTTATCAAACCTGTCTCTTACAATTCCAGCCCAGAACATAACCCCTCCACCACTTTGCTGATACTTTAGTCGTATCGGATGCTGTCTTTTCTTTTCAACTCAGCCTGCACTTCATCTCTCTAGACTATGAATGGTAGCTTAGCACTAAAAAAACAACATTGAAATCAATTTTCAAATACTTTCTAGCTCATTTAAGGTATTTCTTCTTGTGTCTAGACTTTAACTTCAAAAGCAGAGGATTTACCGTTTGATACAATTTGCCATTTGGTGGAGGATTTGGCATCAGGATGATTTTGATACATTACTCTGATCAACCTTCTCAAATATAGATTTGTTACTCAGGGATTTTTTCTGATAATACACTTAATTTGAGACACTTTCCACTGCGTTTTAAAAGCTAAGAATTTGATTGATTGAATGATTAATTGATTTTCACGGCATATCAACCTGTCTGAGCTTATTAATGTTAGGAAATCGCTTACATTTACGTTTACATTTGTTGTCCAGTAGTTCCTTAAGAGATTTTTGCATATGGTCATATTGAATACAATTTATTTTTAAACAGATGTATTCGACTCATAGATGAGACCATAACAAGAACTTCCACTCAGAGTGGACCTGGGAGTAATGGTAATGAAGGGGGAAGAATTTGAGATTCAAACTTTAAATTTGTTTATTTAGTTTTGTTTTCGCACCTGTCATAATAGCTTGCTATGTTCTAAGTATGACAGTAAACTGCATCTGATTGTGAGACACTAAGTATCTTTCGCAGTCTTCTATGAAGCTGAGTTTTTTCAGGTCAGAGTGGTGAGGTTTCAGTTATGGGGTTCTGAAGAGTGTGGAGTCACTCTTCTATCTTGATCCACTCTAATCTGGAGTTCATATGAAGTCACCCCATTGCCATTAGACCAAATCCACTCTGACTGGTTGCTTGAGTTTTATGGCATATAAACCGTTGTAGGATATTTAACACCAAATCCATTTTTATGCTAATAATCAGTTCTATTTCAAACAATTCAGTTTAGCATGAGTACACAGTTTAATTGTCAAAAACATTTCTATTTCAAGCTATTCAGTTTATTTATACAGTTCTAATTCAGCTAATTCAGTTTAGTATAAGTACATATTTTGTTTGCACTCAGTAGAATGTCAAAACAGTTCTATATATAACAATTCAGTCGAGTGTAAGTACAGTTTCAATGTCAAAAACACTTCCATTTCAAACAATTCGGTTTAGCATAAACACGCAGTTTAAATGTATGTACAGTTTAATTGTCAAAACATTTCTATTTCAAACAATGCAGTTCAGCATAAGTATGCAGCTAGTTCTATTTAAACCATAGATAGGGTCCCATCAGGTGCCACAATTCTGGGCCAGAGTGGACCTGGGAGCAATGGCAATGAAGAGGTGTTCCGCATTCCCCAAAGCCCCAGCATCACTGGAACCTCACCATTTGATTGTTTAGTATCATATCCAGGACACTCGTTGGGGGGGTCTTACCCCTCTGCAGAGGTGCAGTCAGTGTATTCTACAGACTCAGCCGACTGGGCAATACAGAGAGTTAAATGTCAAAACAGTTTTATTTCAGATAATTCAGTTTAGCATAAGTACGCAGTTTAGACACCAAAACAGTTCTATTTCTAGCAATTCAGTTTAGCATAAGTACGCAGTTTAGATGTCAAAACAGTTCTATTTTAAACCATTCAGTTTAGCATAAATACGCAGTTTAAATGACAAAAACAGTGAAGTCAAGAAACCACGGTTTAGTTCTATTTAACTCATAGATAGGACCCTTATCAGGTGCTACCACCCCGGGCGAGAGTGTACCTGGCAATGAAGGGGTACTCCGCATTCCCCAAAGCTCCATCATCACTGGAACCTCACCATCTGATTGTTTAGTGTCATATCCAGGATACTCATTGGGTGGTGTGTCTTGCCCCTCTGCAGAGAAGCAGTCAGTGTATTCTACAGTCCCACTAAAATCCACTCTGAAGTTCATATGAAGTCACCCCATTGCCATTAGACCAAAATCCACTCTGATCAGGAGTTCACAAAATGTTGTTTTTTTTTTTAATGTTTGTTTGAAAGAGAATGAGACTTTGAACAAAAGATGTAAGTTTCTTCTTCGGTTATTGTAAGTTATTCAATTAAGTTAATGCCAAATATTCTCAAAAGTCTTAGTTATAAGTTACTAATTGTAGCTGGCCTAGTGAAGGTAGCAATTTATGAAAAGTACTCGCTCCGTATTTGTCAACACAAAACATTTCCTCAGAATAACGAAGAGTAAAGTGGTGTAATCCTGGGAATGGAGTTGCGCCCTCCCCTATACCACAGTGTAGTAGCTATTGAAAAGGGAGCATTCGAGTCACCCTCGACTAAGGTCGCCAACTTATATTTTTCTTTGATGCTCAGGTAAGAATTGTTACGGCTTGGTTAGGAAGTTTTAGTTTATTTTCTCAGAAAGATGAAAATTACTTGGGAGATAAAATTATGATTTTGTCAGGGAGGTCGTTGAAAATAATGGGAAAAAATGGTGAATATGTTACTCAGTAAAGTATTAATTTTTACTTAATAAACGGAAGAAACATTTTTGATCACTCCATAATAGTCCTTAAAATACTATAATGTGTGATGACGTTCTTATGTGTGTCAAATAACACGTTATTGTTGCTCACAGCCAACAAATAAGACAACACTTGTCAAAGGACTAAATGGACAGTTTAAAGATTAAGTTTGATTTTAATGGCATTTCAAACAATGTAGGCTTATTTTAAGCCTAAAAGTTAGGGAATAATGTACAGTTTACTTTTATATTTACATTTTTTAGTGAAGTTGTTTCTTAAGTGATTTTTGTACGTGATCTTATCAAATACAAATATTTTTAAACAGATTTATTTGACCCATAGACGGGACTATAACTAGTACTAGTACTCCAGGTCAGAGTATAGCCAGGAGTAAAAGTAATGAAGGGTTATTCCATACTCTTCAGATCTGGAGCATCATCAGATGCAGTTTAGTATCATACCCAGGGCACCTATTTTTGGAGGTCTTACCCCTCTGCATAGGAGACAGTCAGTTTGTTCCAGCCCCCGCCAACAGGGTGTATAGACAATTTATTCGACAGTTTTAATTCTGGAGCCCCAAAACGATAACTGAATCATTATAGCTAGATGGTTAAGAATTAGTGTTGACAAAATCGTTTAGGCACGAATTGTAACTAATGAAATTGACATCAATTTGAGATAATAAGCACATCTTTAAAGCCCATCATTAATTCATAAAATTCTTTGATAGTAGGACTGTAGAAATAAACTTTGACTTCAGTTTAGTTGAAGTGTTCCTGCTCTACTTCAAATGTTTATTCGCATATATATATATATATATATATATATATATATATATATATATATATATATATATATATATATAATGAGTTAGTTAGCCATGTTAAAGCACCCAACTGACTTCATTTATTTGCAGAACTTCATTGTGAACAGCACAGAATAAAAAAAAGTAATTTACAATATATACAGTTTAAAATAAATTGGTTTTAGGAAGGTCTTCATGCCAGTTTGACTTCAATGACATTTTTACCGATAACTGAATTTCAAACACTTCTAATGTCATGTTTTTTTTTTATTTTGCTTTTAATCACATTGACTTGTTTAAATTCTATTCACTCAAAGAATGCCAATATTGCTTTTTTTCTTCTTTTTTTTTTTTATACAGACCTAATTTCATGTATTTTTATATTTACAGTAAACTCAACATTTTTATTACTATTTTGTATGTTTTCTATAAAAAGGGATATATAAGTTGTTAATTTTTTTTGTTTTTTTTATGATTATTACAACTCAAAATAAGACAAACAAAATACGATGGAGAAAAAATATTCAAATTAACCTATCTTTTTTTTAGCACCTACTTAAGTTTTAGTTTTTGGTATAGACAATCATGCTTTCGAAATATAGGCTCCTTTATTTTCCTTTGCTTTTTTTCCTTTTCGTTTGAGTATTTTTATAACTGCTTAGTTTTTAGTAGTAATTAGAGAAAAAAAATCAACAATTATTTCGCTTAAACAGTCACAAAATTCTCACCTATTCCTTTCACCCACCCTCCAAAAAAATCGTTAGAAGACTAAGACAGATGAGAATGCCATTAAAAAATCCTCCGATTTGAAATTTATACCTAGTCTTAAAGAGAAATGTTATTTTCTGCAGTTTAGAAATTATACGTGGGAGAAAAAAAGTAGAAAAATAAAAATGAATCATCTTAATAAAAAAAATAACGAGAAAAAATTCTGATTCTTAACCTTTCTTTATTCTTTTTACAAACCCCATGAAAAAAAAAGCTCACAATAAATACTAAAAGTTTGCTAAAAAATCGAATATTTCAAAAATGTTTGACGTGAAGTGTATTCTCGTCATTGGTCAAATAAAGAATTTCGTTATATATATAAATAAATTAATAAAATAAATAGGTAGGTCGCAACTCAAGATGAGATTTAAGACTTATAAAAATGGTAGGGCTCAGAATGAGTGTTCAAGAATGTTAAGGGTATAAAATGAAAGAGGGTAGCTTTTTGCCCTAATTTTCCCCTTATTGTGTTTCTCCTTGCTAAAATGATCCCCCCCCCCACCTTGGTGCAGGAATTAACTGCTTGGGCCTGGTATTGAGGAGAATAGGAATTTTCAAGAGGGGATAATCCATACTCCCGGATTGAGCTCAATTCTTCTCTCTTTCAAACACACACACACACACACATTATATATATATATATATATGATTTCTCTTAATCTCTCGATAGTTATATATATATGTGTGTATCATATATAAATATATACACAATTTCTCTTCGTTTCTCGAGCTATATATATATATATATATATATATATATATATATATATGTATGTGTGTGTATTCCTTTTCCAATGATTCTCATAGAATTAAAGCCCCAGTGAATATAATATTTACCATTTCTACTGAATTAGCTCTTTCAAATCATCCATAACTGTGAACATACAGTGTATATGGACCAGTCGAAAGTTCATTGAATAACCTCTATTTCTTAAATCTTCCCAATAAGTCATTTCAAAACAATTACTTTTTTATACTTGTAAAACGCAACAAATAATATATAAATAAATAGATAAACAAATAAATCCCCATACAGTAAACAAAGAAAAAAAAATTAAAGGAAAAAAAATGTTCATTTTCAGAACTTGTTTATTCATCATTAAAAATAATTTAAAACTAAATAAAAAAAATAACGTTTGAAACCAAAAAGGTCCCAACAAAAGTTTAACTGTATACATATTTTTTCTTGCTATTAATCTGTCGGTATTTCATCAAGTAAACAATTATTATACAATTTTAATTCTTTTTTTCATTTTTAAACCTACTGAAAAATCACAATTTCGTATTGCCTATATTTCAAACAAAAATACACAACATCCGGGCTCGGTCGCCATGTTGCTAGCAAAAAAAAAAGTAAATAAAAATTAAAAGGTAAATAGAAAAGCACCTTTTCATTATTTTAGTGGTTATATTGAGTAAATATCGCTTAAGAGTTCCCACTCAATCTATAAAAGACCCCCTTTCTAACTCAACCAACCTACCTACCTACCATCCTCTTGGACAGCAAGTGATTATCAATGTACAACAGCGCCATTCTAAGACTAATTTGATAACCTGCTGGAGGGAGAAGTTCCGGGCCTTCTCAGCCGCCATGTTGTTAAAAAGACAAACTAACATTCCCCCTCTATAAGAAGAACTCCACAAGACTTTCCCAGAGTCGCTCTAAATACCCATAAATACACTTCCGACTCAGGCCTTATTGCCTGTCATAGTCGGTCGTTGGACAATACGTCGCAAAAGTATTTTACACCAGTTGAAGAAGTAAAGTTGTTATTGTTATAAAAACTAGGTAAAGAGCTGCAGTAGTAGTTGTACTACGGTTCTGGCATCGTCCATGATGGCGGTTTGATATATAATGAACTGCACTATATAAAAATGGGGAAAAAATCTAACAGGATTTTCGTTACATTTTTTTGTCTCTTGATCCTTATCCCAATAAACAGTATTTACATCTTATAATTAAAAAAAAAAAATTTTTTTTTTAATTGATTTATATATTTATGTACGCACACACACGAAACACAAAACAAAATTATGTACTTAACAACTAAAAGCAATATTTGAATTATCACCAAAGAAACAACAAAGTTAATATTGGTATCTTTTTTTTCTTAAAAAGAATGAGGATTCTGGTTCTAGTGGAGCTACGACTACTTGGGATTCTGTTCCATTGGTACAACTAGTGGGGTTAACTCATGCCTACTTCGCAGAACTGCTTTTCACAGCATCCTCAACCTCCACTGCCAAATTCGACTGCTCGTTTTTTGACAAGTCCTGCTGCAACTCTACTGCCAGTAATTCTACTGCGCGCACACATGAATTCCCTTTTACTACTTATTGCTTTTTAACTTTTAGCCGCTAATCGTCTTTATAAACAATACTACTATCCCAGGAAAAAGAAATTAAGTCTTTATTACTTTTGTGAAGGGAATAATCATTAATAGGAATTTATTTGGAGTTAAATTACAGTTTAAAAAACTTTCTAAATTATTGAAACAGCAAAACCAAATATATAATTTCTTATTCTTATCAAAATTTAAAAAAAAACTTTAAGTGTTAATTTTTTTTTTCAGTCAATTTTCCTGCTATATTATTTTAAAGGAATTAAGAATTAAATTTTTATAACTCGTTTAATTTTTCCTTTTATTTTTTAATTTTCAGATTATAAACTTTTTTCTTATATTCTTATCATAGCTTTCTTTTTAATTCCTTTATATATATATATATATATATATATATATATATATCTATCGCATTTAAAAAAGAATTAATTCAAATAAAAGCAATATACCCATTTTGCATTAAAATCTTTAATTTGGAGATATTTTAAAACAAAAAAACAACTCTTACTTTTATTGAATTGTTTGAAACTAAAGAAATTCTGATTATTTTCATTATTATAAAAAAACTTTTAGTTTCTTTATTCCAGAATGGATCGTTTTTTTTCTTTCATTTCACTTGAAAAAAGTCAGTACTGATTTATTAAATAAAAGCAAGAATACAAAAAGAAAGCACTTTGGCTTTTATTATTGTTATTACTAAATGATATTATTAATGTTGAGATCTCGGCAATAACAAGAAAGGTTGGCAGCAGCAGCAGTTGCATCCACTGCCAGCAGCAGCAGCAGGTACTCTAGTGGCAGAAAAAATATCATTGCTTCTTTTTCTCCTGTGTGAAGAGTTGTAGTTTTTTTTTAAAAAGTAGTAAAAAAAAGACTATTGATAATAAGTGGATAAAGATAGTATAAGTATAATAATAATAGTAATAATAATAAGTTAAAAAGGTGGTAGTAGGTGCAGTTCCTGAGTGGTGAGTTCTACTTCAGCGTGGAGGAAGAGTACCACAACGGATCGGGCTTTTACTGCTGCTGTAGTTGTGGTCTAGCAGCGAACGAGGAAAGAAGAAGCAGGAGAACAACGAGAAGAAGTAAAAGAAAAAGTAAAAGAAGAAGAAGAAGAAGAAGGCGAAGAAGGAGGAGGCCAAGTGATGATGACACATGTCAACGTTACCACCACTCTGACGCCATCGCGGAACCAGGTCATAATCGTCAAACACTTTCAATGACTTTCCCAACATGTTTTTCATCATTATCAAGTCTTTATTACTGTGTGGATTACTTAGTTTCGGAAGTAAGTACGAAACATTTGTCTTGTATTTCTTTTTTGCATTTTAATTAAAAAAACAACAACAAACAAACACATACAACCAAAAAGAACACTAGCCAAAAAAAAAAAAATATATCGAAAACAAAAACAAAACAATGGTTGTGCTTCACAAAAGCAGCGTGTCAATGTAAATATACACATTTCTTTCTAACGTTGTTCATCTGTATAGGCTTTATTTTTTATTTATGCATTTTTTTTACCCTTATATATATATATGTAAGCTTTTTTTTTTTTTTTCTTCCTTTGTTTTGCAGCATGGTTCTTGCGTTATATGTAAAATGCATTCATTGTTCCATTTTTCTTTTCTGTCCATCTAAACGTTTTATATAACCCCATCCATCCCGAAATAAGGAATTAAATTTAGCAAAAATAAAAGGAATAAAAGTTAAGAAAATGCTATGAAATTATTCTTCACATAGCAAAACATATCCACCTCGAGAAGCATGTACCGTACAGTAAGTATTGAGAGCTACCAACCAAAACATTGGCCGCCAACAACCAAGTAGGTAGTGTATATAAGTAAATCTGTTGTAGGTTGGGTTCTCCACTCGTGACCTAGTAAACCATGGCATGTTGTATGTGTAGCAGCAACACACACATTTTATGGTCACAAATTGGGTAGTCTGTTTAGCTTAGTAACTAATATTCAAACTGACCCCCAATTTTGTAACCACTAATACTGGATATAAATTCAGGGACTAGTTTCTATATTTAGTTCGCATACAAACCGATCCCTCATTTTCCCCCTAAATCTAATCTATCTCTCTTATACACACACACACGCTAAATGTTTTTATAATTGGTTCTGTTTAAAGTAATATTGCTTTTGCTATGATGGATAGAATTTTTTAATTAAGTTTTTTTAATAATTAAAAAAAAATACTGATTGAAAAAAATAATATTTTAAGAATATATTTTTCTTTGTTTCATTTTCAAAACAATGAATTGTAAATAGATTAAAAAAAAACAGCCGTAGAATCGCCGGTTTGTTTGTTATTTTTACTCGTGTGGAACGAGTTTTTGTTGTTGACCTATTAAAACCGTTGGCGATGGTGTGTAGGATGATCATGAAGTGGGGGATCCAATTAAGTTAAGGATTAAATCGCAAACTGATCCCCGATTTTCCGACCCATCTAATGCTAGTATTGAACACTGCAGTCCTACATACTTCCGTCAATCAGTAGTACGACTAGTGGAAAAAAGCAGTAGAAAGTCGAATCGTTTACTAATGACCTAATAAACTCTACTAGAAACGACGTGTGTGTGCTATTATTATTATTATTATTGAAAGAAAGAAGATATATCCTTCTTCCTTCTTTCTCTTTGGAAGAAAAAGGCATATCTACGGGTGCTATAATTGAATTAGAATTAAAAATAGTTTATTGAAAAAGAAAATTATCTATTAAAATGCTTTGTTTTTTTTCGATTCTTTTTTATTGATCCCCTCCCCTATTTGATTTTTCAATACCCATATAATTTTTTTTTATTCATATTTTCCAAGTAAAGACTTCATCTGATTTTTTTTTTTTTTTTTTTTTTTAATCAGTTCTTTCGGTGGAATCTTGAGAAATTTCACTACTCGCCAAAAATTATTATAGTAAAAATAAAGAGATAAATTAATAATACTCTCCTCCAAATGTTTCTGGTATTTTTACTAAAATTATTTTCTGTTGAAATGTAGCAATTTTATTTCCCGCGCTAAGGTTATCATTTTCTTTCCTCGTTAAATGTCAGATTTCATTTTACAGTGTTTCAAAAAAGCAGTGACTCACAACGATCTTTATCTGTTTCATTTACTTTTTCCTTTTTTTTTTTTTTTTCTTAACTGATAAAATTATTTTATTTAAAAATAATCATTTAACTATATTTCTTGAACGTGAGTTAATAAATAAAAATAAAAAGAACTAATTTTTCTACTTAGAAAAAAAACAAAAACCCCTGAAGTTCTCCATCCGTTCGTCAGTGTAAAGTGTCACAATTAATGGTTTCTCTTTTATTTTTTTTTTTAATTTCACATTTTTATTTGTTATTGAACCAATGCTAATGTTTTCATTCTGAACACTTATATTTAACAAGATATTAATAACTGATTAATTTATTGATGATGTATAATGAATATTCAGACTTTTTAAACATTGAAAAAGGTAGGTTGATGGAAACGTCGTGGTCAGGCCATAAGCAGGAAGGAGGAGAAGAAGAAGCAAGGTTGTCGATGTTGTACAAGTGTTGGGTGACCTAAATCTGGAGAAGGAGTTGCTTGCCTGCCTTCTTGCTTACCATTGCTCGTTCCCCCTTCCGGGTTTTTTCGAATTTTGAAAGTTGAATAGTAATAAATGAATACTGCATGATCGGGAAAAAAGAAAGAAAAATAAACGTGTTCTCAAAACCTCACATGTGTAGTAGATCACATGTCATTCTTTCGAAATTCAAAACTTGTTTGTCATCATACTCTCCCACCCCCTGACTAACTCCGTAACAAAATAGCGACTCGCATTTTAAAGAATGAAGTCTATAGATACGAGGGAAGAAGATAAGATTGAATGTTTAAGCTAATTTTGTAAACTTGCCCTCATATCACCTGGTGATAGTGGGAGGGTTTACTGATCGTGTTATTGTGATTTAAGAAAAAGAAGCAACATGAGATGCTGTTTTTTTTTTTTTTTTTTTTTATAGGATTTAAAAAAAAATAGTAAACTCAATTTGAAAAATCATTTCAAGTGTTATCCAGTAATTGTCATCATTTTATTCAAGATCATTATGAGGAAAAATATCTTTAATCAGTTATTTTATATTTATCACGTGTCACGAATCCAGTAAACTGGAAAAAATTATTTCTGAACTTCTTCCTTCAAAAAGCAAACTTGTCATCTTCCAGTTTTTCTCATTATATAGGTAATGTGAATAAAATTGAACCTGATCACCAAGAATTTTGTTTATTTAAACTGGGTAGTTTAATTTCAGCCAAATACTGTACTAGTATTTCAAAATGTAAACTGTCGAATGCAAGGTCATGAAAAGTGTATTATTGCCTTTTGTTTTCTTATTTTCTTTCATTTATTTCATTTGTGGAGTTCTTATGAATTGACCCAGAAAAGACGTAGTCTTCCCTTTCTCTTTAAAGAAGAGGTTTGTTTTTCAGCACGAACTGGACCATTTAGAAGTTTGACTCTGAGATTTATATAACACTAAGAAAATTCCTCTTGTTCGGAAATTTGACCTAGTGTCAATAATGAAGATAACATGATTGTATAAAAAATATTTATTTAGTTTCTAGCATTTAATTTTCCAGGTATTTGTCGGGAAGTATTGGATATAGTAATACTAGTTTTAAGTGTTAAAACAGCATGTCTTTTTAAAATGAGAAATATTAAAAAACAAACAAACAAACAAACAACTTGGATTTAATGTTATTTCAAATAATGGATTCACAATACTGACTTCCTGACTGGAAATGTTGTTATTGGTAAAATTTATGGCAATATTTCAAAGTACCAAGATTTGGTTAAGGCATCTTATTTTTTAAATTTTATTTACGAATAACTGTAGCTCAGTAAATAGTGTTCGGTTTTATTTTTCTGGTTACTATGCCAATTTAGATTGAAATGAGCATAAAGAAAGTTATAAATATTGTTCACGTTCTGTAGAATTCTTTTGTTTACATCTCATTTCATCTTAACTGCAAGATTGAAAAAAAAATTCTTTCTTGAAATATGTGGACGTTTTAAAAAAATTAGAAAAAAGTTGTGTATTTAAAAAAAAAAAAAAAAAAAAAAAAAAATCAATTTTGGAAAACAGCCACTTAAGAATGTTTGAATTTTGTGCTGTAGACTTAATCACTTGTATTGATGACTAGTTTTATTTATTTATTTTTTATTTACTTATTTTTATTTAGTGACGATGAACATTTACATATCTTCCTCTCTTTGATATTAAAACCCTTTAAATTACTATTGCTTTGTTCTGTAATTCAAACTTTTTAAGTATAGTCTTATCGTGTTTTTTTTTTCTTCTCTTTTTAACTGTTGAATAAAATAATTGATTGCTGCTATTGGTCGTGAGTTCATTCTTCACTGGGTGTTTCGTGAATTTGGTTTTTGTGCCAACGCATATCTAGATTAATAATAAAATAAATCATACATTTGTGTAGCATCTTCAGCACAAAGAAAAACGAGGCTTTATTTAGAATAAAGGCTAATTTTTAGGAAAACATTCCTAAAATTAGTTTTGATTCACCTTGGAGTTTTTTTTAGTACTGCTCCCGCCTTTTTTTTCAATTGACATTCATTGTTGATATATTTCAACAATTAACAGAATGAGATATCTTTAACATTTAAGAAGTATATACCTTTGCCTTTTTAGTTTAAAGGGCTTTCTACTGAAAAATAGTGGAACGTGGACTTGGAAAAGAAAAAAAAGTTTTGAATTACAAAACACCTCTCCCTAAAAAAACATTGGCATATACCTTGAATCTTCTGGGAGACATTCGAAAATAGTCTTTTTTAAAATAACTTTTTTGATACAACGTGACACTAATAGCACATAGTATTCATGGTTCACAGTAGCTATTAATTTCAGATGCATAAACTACGTTCCCCTCAATGCTCTGTTCAAACCCCACTTATTACTGAAAGGACTTAGTAGCTTTGGTGAACTGCCAGCATTATCATCATGAAGTGTTCTTTATAACACTTTTATCACCTGACTGAGCTAATCCATTTAAAAAAAAAAATTTACAGTGAATTATTCTGTTGGGACTCAGTCTTGGTATTGAGTTTTCTTAGGAAAGAAGTCTCCAGAGTTTACTTTCACTTTAAACTCTTTACTATTCATACACTGACTGATGTCATCAGAGAAAATAAAGATCTATGGATCTCTTATAAATTCAATAATTTCCTTCCTGGAAAAGCTACTTGGAGGAGAAAGAGAGCTCTTTCATATTATTTTTTTTGGAGTGTGAATTGAATATATGTGAGCCACAGATAAAGCTACATATGAGCTTATATATAACCATTGCCAAGCATTGAAAGATGATTTTTACCTTGTGCCAATTCTTAGGAGAGCAGTTGAAAAGTTCATAGGCTGACGAAGATATTCTCATGGAATGTGACTAAATGAGGTTTATTTTTCAGAATAGTCCATTTTGCAGTTCTCACACTTTTTCCATTGGTGTTACTGTGCTTAGATTCCATTGTTTAAAAAAAGTCATCAACAACAGATATGACGTCATCACATGAACTTTTCAGCCCACCCTTGTAACTAATTAACTAATGAAGACCCTAAGAAAAATATTTTGAATAGCAGTTTAAGTGGGGCTTGGAATACACTGACTGTATCCCCTGCTAATGGACAAGACCCATCTCTTTCTTTAAAAAGAAAAAGAAAAGACTGTCCTGTGTATGACATTTACTGGATCTGTTAGTGAGGCTCCAGTTCTGGGGAGTATGGAGTACCACTTCATTGCCATTACTCCCAAATTCGCTTGAACCCAGAAGGGTAGTACATGTTAGGCTTCCATCTATGGAGCAAATATATTTGTTTAAGGATTAATTGTATTCAATAGAACCATGTGCAAAAAAAAACCCAAACCAAACCCAAGAAGCAACTACACAAAAAATATGAATGTACAAAGAATGTAATTTCTCGTAGGCATAAAACAACCTTAAATGAATTGATAGGCCACTAAAATCAATCGGTAATCAATTATTGTTTAAAATAAATCTACTTACATTGCCTATTTTTCTCATAGGTAACTGAAGGACACATGGTATATTGTTTTTTATATCAAACATTTTGGGGTTCTTACTATTTCATGATATGTTCTAAGCTAATCATACAAATCAAATAGTTGATATAATTAATGATTTTTTTTTTGCTTTTGTGTCATTTGACAATGGCCTTGTGTCAGGTTAGTAAATAACTATATAAAACATATATTTATTTACTGCCATTTATGTTTTATTGGATTAATGAAGTTTTTGTTTTTATTCTATCCAATGAATAGGATACTTTTTCCATGTTTCATCAGTTCTTTTCAGGTCTCATAAGACATGGGGTGGGGTAATACTTTACTTTTCTATGCTGGCCAGTGGTGGGTTTGTAAGGGGGTTTGACTTTTGGAGTTTTCCTTCCAGACCAGTTGCCCTATCATGGATAAAAAGTTTACTTTGTCTTACCCATAGTTCGAAAGAGAAGAAATAGATTCATGCCTTTCCCAAGAGCATTAACACAAAGTAAAATGTCAGCAGCCTTGACTAGAATTGGAATTCTGCCTGCTAAATTTATTTTCCTTCATTGATTGCCATTGTTAAATTTGCCTTGGATATTTCTTTTAACTCTTGCTTTTTTAAATATCTTAAATATTGATAACTATAGAAGATTAATTTGTACATAATGTATTGTTTCTTATGTACTATTATTACTTTGAGAAAAAAAAGTATGGTGATAAGTACTGTAATTATTTGTGTTTAACACACGCCCTAACTTTGAACTTCAAAATTTTGGAAAAAAATTTTGTGTATAATATGCACTAATTTTTTAGCATTTATTGCAGTTCAATTTAACCTACATTTAGTATTTGTTCAACTTTTCATCAGTTCATACTTGCTAGAAATAAGAATTTTTTTAGTTTACATTGTATCTTACACAGTATTTAGAGCAAACACATGGATATGTTCATGCAAAGATGCAATAGATTTCATCAAAAATAAACTCGCATTAGAAGAAACAGAATTATAAACAAACACACACATTCCAGTGGATATTTCTCTGTAAAGATGTGAAACACATTAGTTTGGATGATAGTTTTAACTTACTTTCAGTCATTCCATCCCAAATATGGTGAGGCATATTTTTGGGCTGAAAAATCTGGAAAGATCATGCATCTTATACACAAGTAATTACAGTATTTAGAAAAACTGACTAACCTCTCCTTTTTAAAGTTTTTATTCAACTAGGATATTGGTGAACTAAAATTTAGTTTGAGGAATGTTTTTTGACTTTCAAATTCTGAGTGGAAATTGTATATTTTTAAAAGAATGTTCAGTTCATACTTTATTGACTGATTGATATCCAGTCTTTCTTACTGATACCATAGAAATAGTGTATATCATCAGTTTTGCTAAGATCTTTTGATTTGACATTTATCATTTGAATATTTGAACATTAACAGTGAACCAATGAAAGAAAGCTTATCAAAAGTTTGGTTTAGGATTGAAACAGGAGGTTTCTCAGATGTTATAAAATCCTGTTCCAAGGCATAATGCTAAAGAAAGAAAAACATAAATCACTGTAGTTAGTTTTATATTTGTTGAATCTTTAATACCATCATTGACTGAATGTAAAAATTAATGTTTTTTAAAAGTGATATTAGAAGAATTTGATATCTTTTGAAATCTGTATGAAATAGCCATCATTCATTTTACTAGTACAAGACAGATTGTTATAGATGTAGATGATATATATATGTATTTACCCAATTCCTCTGCCTTGAGCAGGATATCACACAAGGTCAATTTTTAAGCAGAGTAAAGTTGGTTTAAATTCAGTTTTCCTTCTCTTAGACCGATTGGGTTTTTTTTTTAGTTTTAGTTAAGCAATCTGCTCTACTATTTATCCATAGCTGGAGGAAGAGCAGATGGAGTCATACCTTTCTTAATGGTATTAGCACAAATTTAAACTGCCTTGTTTAGGATTTGAATTTGGTTCACCGATTCCAGTTTCTATAATGATAACCATTACACTTGAATGAACCTTGAGATGTATGTGTCTATTTTTCAGTCTCTTTGCCAGTACTTCCTCTGTATTAAACTATTTTCAATAATAGGTGAGCTGTAATTATATGATAAAAGGGTAAAAATGTAATGGTTTATCTATAATAGTTAATGCATTAGAAGTCATAGTCTAGTTGGAATGATGAAGGTACATTTTTATCTACAGATGTTTATTTCTATTCTTCAAAGGAAATGCCCTCTTTATTTACATGGAAACCAAAATGGATACAGAGAACACCATTGAATTGACCAAGTTTTCTGTTACAAAACATCATTTTCACACATAGTCATCACCATACATTTTCACTTGTGATGAATAAGAGCCTGCGTGCCACACTTGTAAAAATTTGCACCACTGGAGGCGACCTTTTTTTTTTTTTTTTTTTTTTTTTCCCCCCTTTCACATCAGTGATAACAGTATCATTGATGGAAAAATGTCTGCATTTTCCATCTTTGATTGGCCTGATTCACATGGATGACTGTTGGTTGACAATGACTTGCTACTGCTGAAAAGCACTCACATTCACTGTTTGGTCTCTTTAAATGTTCAACATGTGTGACTGTCAGTGGGTACAATTTTTCTTCTGCATGAAGTAATTTAATGATCCACCTTTGTATTTATGTCAGACACCGTTTTATCAGATTTCTGCTTATCTGCTATTTGTATCCAGGCAAAAAAAAAAAAAAAAATGAATAAATTATGGGTAATTGACAGGGAAGTTCAATCTCTACTGCCTTACCACCAATTGATCATGTGGGTCAACATAATGGGAAGTTTTACTTTGGGAGTAGCTTAAACTTACAAGCATAGCATACAGGCTCTTGTTCATTGCTAGCAAAAATGCATAGTGTTTTTAACTGAAAAGTTACGTTATCCAACAGTGTTATTGGGCTTCTATATCTCTTGTAGATTTTAGGGAAGTGAATGATTTACTTTGACATCATCTCTCATTGTGAATCTTGTTTCAAAAAACTTGAATGGTCTTATGTCATATGGAAGATGATTTCTTTGGTAAACTGGGGGAGTACAGTATTTCTAATTTCATAAATAAAAACACTGGCCTCAGAAAACAATTCAATATGAAATCCTTGAACAGATTTTTATTATTAGCTTTATGACAGTCTAATAAAGAACTTGGCATTGTCTTATAAACTCTTACTGTCAGGTCAACAACTTAATTGTATAACATAGAGATTTCTTGCTCTAAAACCTACTAAAAAGAATGGAAAACTATTTTTGTCATCTGCCAAGTCATTTGAAAAGAGAACCAGTGGGAACCATAATAGTAAATGGCCTGCCAGGAATATAGCACCTCTGAGAATGTAATCGCAACATCGAAAATAGGTTTTTCATCTGAGTTGTGAAACCAAGAACCTTGTTTGTAATCTTGTTCTATGTAAAAATAATTGTCTTAGGAGATGAAGTATTAGAGCTAAGTTCGTAAGGATAGGATTTAGTTGTTTGGGTGCAACATGAATAAAAAAATTTTGATCACTTTGTTGTCATATGGGCTTCTTTTACAGGATTTTTGAAGAAATTAATTTGGCTGATGATCTTTTTTTTTTTTTTTTTTTTTTTTTTTTTTTTTGATTCTTTTGCCAGTTTTTAAGAATATTACAGGGTTTCATGTATTATTGTCTAGAACTGTTAGAATCATTCATATCACAGTATAAAAATTGTATCAAATGTCTATGTAATATTATTTCAGTTATATAAATTAGTTGATGAGTGAAATATGTGCATCTACAAAAGTTTTTTTTATTCTTTCATCATTGTTTGTGTTGTGTGTTTTTTTTTTTTTTTTTTTTTATGACTCTAGACTGACATCTTATTGATAGCTTAGAATTAGAAGTTTTATTTATCTTGCACAAGATTCTGACACAAGGCTAAGTTAAATTTGAATATTCTCATATCTGTAGGTAGTTTTAGAAATTGCCTAATTTGGTTTGCATTTCATCTTTGGGACATCGCAGACCTCAAACATCGACTGTCTATCCTTTTAAATGCTATTGAGATGTATTGCTTGGAGGGATGACCTTAGAATGGAACTTTGAAGAGGTTCTTTGCTCCTTGCCACAAAAAAGCATCATAATCATTTCACAAAATTTAAACTGAATTGGTGAATAATAATTTTGACCAATTTGAAACCAGGTTAAATACATAAATACAAAAAACAAAAATTCTTTTTTAATATTATCAATAAAATTGATTTTCCTGAAGGCCATTCATTCCTATTCTAAATGGATTTTATGCTTGGCATATTCAAAGTATTTTTGTCTGTTGCATACTTTCTTTTTTTTTTTTTTTTTTCTTTTTTCTTCACTGGATCACATGAATTTGATGGATTCGAGTTATTGTTGATATTTAAAGCACTATTGCTACCTCATAACAAAATATTACTATAACCATGATAGTCATGTTAATATTTACTGCACTTGATTTTTATGTTTGATCTAAAATGGTGAAGTCTGTCAATTTGTAAATACCTTGTTTCATTAATTACCATTCTATATTACATGACATTTATTATTAATATATATTAAATATGAATTAGGCATTTGATTTGTAGGAGGATTTTATTAACCGATTCCACAGATTTGTTTGGTGCCTGGAATTTATTGAGAACTCAAGATTGGTTAAAGCTGTAGGTATAAACTAAACAACATTCTACACTAGTGTGAGGGGGATACATTTTTATTTATTTATTTTTTTTTTTGAAAAACAATTTTAACATTTTGTGTGGCTGTGAGCTTAGATCTTTATAGCTAGCAACTTTGTTTTCAAAGTGGGTACATTATTGAAATTATCAAGCAGTTACTTGACTATTGTACTTCTTGTTCACTAAATAATCATCAAGAATGCTTGCAATGAATCATTAAGTTTTTAAAACAGCTGTAGATAAAGTAGTAGAGTAGATGGGGTTCTCTTGCCTTGGTGAAACCACTAGTCTAGTATAAGAACTACCTTGTGCTAAACTTTAATACAAGAGCACACTCAGTTTAGAGAGACTCCCAACAGGAAAAACAACTTTGTTAACCTGTTGGTAAAGCATGGTGAGTATGGCAATATCTCTATTAGAAAAAAAAACCCCATGATATCCCCAAAGTCTGTGGGATAGAATGTTGTTGGGTTTGAGAGAAGTAAAGAAAAAAGCTTGATGATTAAAACATTGACAACATTTGAATGTAGTCCAATGAATGTTTTATTTTGAAGGTGCTCATAGTATAATGGTTATCACTGTAAGAAATGGATTTGGCAGCCAGAGTTCAAACCCTCAACGAGGCTGTTTGCATTTCATGTAGCAATAATACCCTAAGGATTGGTATGATTTCAACTATTCAGCTATGGTTAAATAGTCGGGCAGACTCGGCTCTTTGACTTTGGTATGACAATCAGTCTAGGAGAAGGACAACTCTAAATTCAAGCCAGCTATACTCTGCTTAAAAAAATTAATCTTGTGTCACATCCTACTTCTGGTGGAGGAGTTGACTTAAATGCATACTGGATGCTTTATTATAAGAATGAAATGGATATTTAGTGATCTAGAATATATGAAGATCAGCTGGGTTTGTTTCTAGTTTCATACTAGTGATCCTTATTATAATGAAATGAGAACTGAATTCAAACCACATTAGAAAGAATATTCTCTTTCTGGTCATTCTATTTGCTAAATCTATAATAGTTTTATTTCAAATGTAACTAGAATAAATATAGCAATGTCTTTTGTATACTATACTGTCATTCATTGTGAGCAGTTTTGGCTTTGATCTTTTTTGCTTCTTTCTCTAATCTGGAACTTAAATTAAGTCTTGTGGTTTTTATAAGCCATTAAACCACATCTTTGTCACTTGATATAATTTCTCAAGCCTTACAAAAAACAAAAAAAGACATCTTTGATGCATATTGTGCTGGGCTATTTCAATCAGATCTTTATCTTGTTGATAGTTTTTTTTCTTCCATGGCTGCCTAGCATATTCTAATTAAGGACAATGTAAAAGGTTGGTACAAAAGTAAGTTATTCACTTTACTGCTTTTGTGTCATTGTTCTCTTTATCACATGTAGTGTACTGTTGGGCTTCTTCTTCTCTCTTTTTTTTTTTCTTCAATGTGTGTCCTTGATATAATGTATCTGCTCTCAGTACTGTTTTTCTCTTGCTTAATTATTTACTCTATGATTATTTGAACATTAATAGTAATGTTAGTTACTTTATCATTTAGCAATGCTATTCAGTTAGTATATTTAAGGCAGATGTGATTTAAAAAAATTATAATCACATTTTGTTTTTCTTTTAGCTATTTACCCAAGGTTGTATTGCTCTGCATTACTTTAAAATAACTGTGTGCATGTATGTACACACACACACACACACACACACACACACACACCCTCTCTGTGACGAGCAGGATGTGATTCAAGGTCAATTTTTCAAGTTGCTAGTTTGAATTCATAGTTTCTCTTTCTCCTAGACTGGTTGCCAAACCAAAGTTAGGGAACCCGGACTACTCTACTATTTACTCCTAGCTGAGGGAAGAAGAGATGGATTCATGCCTGTATTAAGAGCATTAGCGCAGAGTGAAAAGAAAACAGCTTTGTCTAAGATTTGAAGTTTAGTGATGTTACTTTTCAGAGAGCACATAGATGTTATACTCTGATTCTAGTATTTATTCATCTCCACATAAAAGCAAGTTCAACACAATGTCTGTTTAAAGTGCTGTCCTGTGATTGACATTTCAAGGTTCAGTGTTACCTCATATTTTGCCATGTCCTGCTTGAAGATCAGGACATGGTTAAAAAAGCTGAGACTTTGAACTTGAATCTCAGCTTTGAAGCAGGATAGTTACTATGATTTTGTATACATGCTTTATGATAGTTTATCAAGTAACAAAAAAAGAAAGAGACCGCATAGAGAGACTGGAGAAGAGGGACTTGACAAGTCATTAGAAGCTACCAATTTATTTTGAGGTTACTTATATACTTAATAAGTAAAGTTGGCAACCATAGTCGAGGGTGACCTGAAGGCTCCCTTTTCAATAGCTGCTACACCAAGCTGTTTAGAAGGGTGCTACTCCATTCCCTGGATTGTTCCACTTTACCCTTGATCCTTACCTTATAATGCTAAATGTTAAGCAAGGTGGCATCAAGTATAATTTTTTTTGAGTCTTTGGTATGACGATGTGGGATTGAACCCCGGTCTCCCGGACCATTGGGGAACACTCTAATCATTAGGCCAATATACTAAATAATTACTTGTATATCTTGATGTTTGGAAAAACAATAGTTTTTTTTTTAACTAGGATTGTATAGAGATACCGTAACTTTATGTCAAGATAAGAATAAATAAATTTGGAATTATTTCCATAATGTAAAATCTTTCAATTTTTTTATTTTTATTTTGCTCGAGCAAAATAACAAAAAAATTGGAAGATTTCTTTTTTTTTTTTTTTTTTTTTTTTTTTTATCTTAGTCCAGGTTAAAAGTATGGTAAGGTTAGCCTGAAGCTGAAATTTTTTAGATCTTATTTTGCTAATGCAAGTATAATTTGGAAAACAAGAAGAGTTTTAGTAAATGGGCCTGTTTACCAAAACTATTCTTATTCCCCAATGCTATCTACATAGGAAAAATAAGATCTAAAAAATTTGGCTTTGGGTTAACTTTACTGCATTTTTAACCTGGACTGTCTTATTTGTCTTAGTAACTTAACTTTAAATTTAAAAATAATTCAAAGCTTATAAATATACAGTGACAAAATGCAGGTCATTTCCTTTTATGTGTCTTTATAATTAATAATATGAATAAAGCATTATGAATAATTAATTTTTTTCCATTAAACTATAAAATCTGTATGAGATGCTTTGCATAAACATCTCATAAATTTACATGTTTAATGTTTAACAGATGTTTCCTATATTGTTTGTACAAGTTCCCGCTGTGATAATACAAAAAAAAAGTAATTATACTACTTGATTAATGCAAAAATAGAAAAATTATTTTAATTTTCCTCATAATTTGCAAATACTTAGGGTTTTTTTTTTTTCTTTTTCAAATATTTTTAAATTTTTATATACAAAATACTAGATCACCTATGAACCTGATGTGTTCCTGTTGTAATAGTGGTCCATGATGATATTGATGTCTCTATTTAGGAAGAAGTAAAGGATTCTAATTAATAATTCATGGTTATATCTGTTATATTGAGAATTAGGATGACTAAAAAATGATGCTCATCTTGACCCTACAAAATTATCAGTTACAAAATGAACAAGAAATTGTTTTATTCTTTAAGAGTATTTTAAATGTATTTATACTTATAAACATCTCACTATGATATGCTGTTTTTGCTGGGTTACAGTTTATATATATAAAGTTGGCGACTGTAGTTGAGGGTGACTTGAAGGGTCCCTTTTCATTAGCTACTACACCTAGGTGTAGGGGAGGGCGCTACTCTTTTTCCTGGATTACTTCACTTTACCCTTGATTCGTACATTATGATGCTGAGTATTAAGCAAGGTGGCATCAAGTACCATTTTTAGTCTTTGGTATGATTC
Organism: Sepioteuthis lessoniana; assembly: GCA_963585895.1. Lineage (NCBI taxonomy): Eukaryota > Metazoa > Mollusca > Cephalopoda > Myopsida > Loliginidae > Sepioteuthis > Sepioteuthis lessoniana. The sequence goes on along the minus strand of OY757916.1, from coordinate 75,852,901 downwards.
GACTTGGGATTGTACCATAGTCTCCCAGGCCATTGGCAAACACTCTACACACTAATATATATATATAGAGAGAGAGAGAGAGAAAGATTTAAAGAAAAGGATTTTGGTAATGTTTAGGTAGATAGTAACCATTGTACTTAGTTTCATAGGCTTAAAAGAATTTTATATTTATTTTTCAAATTCTCGAGAAAATAAAGACTTGTGAAAAATATAGCATGATTTTTTTTTTTAATATAACCTGATCTTTGGTAATTAACTGTCAAGTAATCAGAATCAATTGTTATATCTGAGTCTAGTAAAAAGATAGAAAGTTACTTTTTTTTTTTTTTTTTGTAAACAGTATTTAATTTTATTTGGTATGTGATCCAGCAATTACAAGCAACTGAATTTGATCTTTCATCATGCAACTGTTTTTATATCTTCAATTAAAGACAAATATTTAGTAGTTTTTATTTAATGCATTATAATAGTAATGGAAAAATTAAGGAAATGTCTGTCAGACACTAATCAATTTTTTTTTGTATCCTCTAGCTTATAAATCCACAAGTGAAATTAATTTAAAATGAAAGAGTGTATGAAGTCTGTCCAGAAAATATCCAGCTATTTACTAATCACAAAATAAATAGCCTATTTATGGCAGTGGCATCTTAGCTCGCTTGGTACTTCATACATCTCCTAGTATCTCTTCCACCTTTTAAAACAGTCTTCAAAGTTCTCTTCTGGAATCACTATCAGCTGCCTTGTATTCTCCTTAATCTTAATGTATAGTTTAATGGGAAAAAAAAATTAACCTTTAAAAAAAGCTTGTATGAAGAATTTACTCACATGGTCATTGCAAATATGCTAGTCACACGTTACACAAACTCAGTGGTGTTTTACTGCTGACTGAGTAACCTCAGGAGAAGATAATTTTCTGAACATGATTTTCTTGAGAAATGTGTTTCTTGGTTTATATTTGGATATTAAATATGTATATGAGTGCCAAAAAAGTAGACAAGAATGTGTTGAACTCCAGATGGGAGAAAAAAATGGAAGATTGGTGAGAAAATGGGAGTGAAATAATGATTATTGCATCCCAATTATAGCCACAATTGAAAGAAAACAATTTGAAAAATTACAATGTTCTTTCCTAAGTTTTCTATATTGGTAGAAGTTAAATATAGCTTGATTTCAATGCCTTATTTTCTAATTTTGAACTGAAATTTGTTCTGAGTTTAAGGTGTATATGTATGTGTTTGTATGTATGTTATATATATATATATATATTAAAGAAATGCATTGTTTCAAGTGTATATGTATTTACCCAACCCCTCTGCCATGGACAGAATGTGACACAAGGTCAATTTTTGAGCTTAGTAAAGCTAATTTGAATTCAGTTTTTTCTTTTCTCGGCTTGTTGCCTTAACAAAGCTAAAAAAACCTAGTCCACCTTACTATTTACTGTAGTTAGAACAGATGGATTCATGCCTTTCCCAAGGGCATTATTATGAAGTGTGTGTCTGTCTAGATATATATTAGATTTGCTTGTGTTCTTAAAGTTGAGGCTTGTAGATTCAGTACTTGAATACTTTGTTTATTTAGCTGGATATGTAGCTAAAACATGACAAAATTTAAATTATTTCTAAATTTATTTTGATAGATAAAATTGATTTGTCTTAAAATGTTCAATGTATATTATAAGTTGGTCAAGGGTTTAAATCTTGAATAATAAATTACATACCAATACTTGATCGTACTCTTATTTTTATATTTTATAAACAATTTCTGAAACATATTTTATTTAAGGCTTGTGCTAAAACTTAGTTTGATAAAAGCTTTTAATTCATTTTAAGAATCAATTAATGGGACTCTTATATATTTTGATTATTTTTTTATAACTTTTAATACTAAAACTTCCATCATCATAGAAATTTGATTATGTATAGACAAGTGATTAAACACTATTTTACCATTTATTCATTTTGTTTGTCATTTAACTACAGAATTTTTTTCATTTTACGTCACTGTACTTCGAGTTTATTGCATTTATTATTTATGTTATAAAAGATGAAAATACTAGCCAAAAAGGAATGTCAGAATTAAAGTAATTCATAATATTTACTATACAAGGTCTACATTGATGGGGATGCTTGTGATATATCAATATAGGAAAAGGACACAGTAACCATAGTTCAAATCCTGGTCAAGGCTGTTTACATTTCACATAGTGCTAATACTTTTGGGAAAGGCATGAATTCAACTATTCTTTCTCCAGCTATGGGTGAATAGTAGGTTAGACTAAGTTTTCTTTAGCCTTGTTATGGCAACTGGTCTAGAAGAAGGAAAATTCTGAATTCAAACCAGCTTCACTCCACTTAAAAATTGACCTTGTGTCACATCCTGCTTGTGATGGAGGGGTTAGGTAAATACTTATGCCTACATTCCAGTGGATTTTATTGCTAATCAAGTTGATGATTTTGGCTGAAGTTTTATAGAGTAATCTTTTATGATTATTGTTAGTGAATTGGATGTTTGAGTTTTTTCAATAATTAAGATATTGACATTACTTGGTGTGTGTCTATTTTAGGAGTTCTGATTATTCAATTTTTAAGATCATTGAATTAGGTATTTCTATTCTCACTCACAAGAATGCCACCCTAGTGAACTTATTTTTATCATGTCAGTCAATCAGGTTATATTTCATTGATACTTGATTGTTGCATAACATGAATGCTGTTTGTTATAGTATGTATTATAATTTTGAAGATTATTTTTAAGCCTGTGATAAAGATAAAGAAAGCTCTATATTTTAAAACTTTTATGCTCTTATACAACTTTGGTTTTGTTGGTGATACAAATAAAAAAATGCTGAACTTAATCTAAATAAAATCACATTTAAAAGATTTTTTTAAAGACAATAGACCAAATGTATATTTTCTTAGGGTTTTTTTTTTTTTTTTTTTTTTTTTTTTTTTTCAAAGTTGTTTGTCGTGAATTTTAAAATCTATTGTTTTTTTTATGCCATGAATATTGCAAATTTTACACAAGACCATAAAACTCTAAAATCCTGGCACTATTCGTTTTACTTGTAGGTATTTCAAAATCTCATAGACCTCTTTTGGTAGAATGTCAGATATCAGAGCCAAGAATTTAAATGTTACTTTTGTTCATTGCTGCTTTAATGTCTGAAAATATAGTCCTGAATTTTATTATTAGATTCATTTTTTATTTAGCGTTTTTTGATTTATTATCCCAATTTAAAAAAAAAATCTTTTTACATGTAGTTGTAACATAGTCATCTAGATAGTCCATCTTGTTTCACTGGAGAATACCTCCCAAATGCCACTAGATTAAGTGATGTACACTTTAAATCTCTCTCTCTCTCTTCATTTCTTTTTTAATTAAAAAAAAAAATTGACTATATTTTATCTAAATAAGATACTGAACTTTTTGTTTAGTTATTGGTGGTGGGGGTGAACTGCATACACATTTTCCTTTTTAATAAAGATCCAATAACATTACTGAAAGGTTGTGTGTAATCTATAAACAGCCTGAAAAAAAGATTATAGCAATCATACCTAATGTTAAAAACATCTTAGTATCCATTTATTAGAGTTGTGAGCATTAATAGTTGAGGGGGAAAACAGTTTGCAGAAGTTTACTTATCAATAGTTTCTAGATTTTGACTGACCTGTCAAAATAAGCTGAAAGCAAATCCAGTTCCATGAGTCAGTGCCAGGATTTTGGAGTGTTGTTCATTTTCCCCTCTTCTAACTGCTAAACTCTTTGTATGGTTTCTTGAAACTAAATATCTCACAGATGTGTAAGGCTTTTCTATATCTTGGTGAAAAGGGAGTTCTCTGTGTTCTTTACCAGAATCTTAGTATTTACCCACACTATATTGTAAGTGGGTCACCGCTCTTCAGAGTCCATCTGTTGCCTACAGTATTTATTATCTTTTGCATTTTTTTTTATCTAACCATAAAAGTATGGAAAAAAAAAAGATTAATAATTAGAGCCAGATTTAGTGGCTTTCACTTCAATTCCTTATCATATAAGAAATACATTTTTAAAAAGCGCTTGTCTGAATTTCTGAGATGAGGAATTATCGTTATTATACACTGATTTATTTATACTAATGTCCCCATCTTAGTTGTTATTATAATCAAAATGTTCAGAATTTTCAGACACCTGACAAGTAAAAGGTATGATGGCTGAATCTTGGCTAAAAAGAATAAATAATAACAAAGATGAGGACACAATAAAGTGTTTGGTAAATTATTTCTTCCATAAATTGTTTTAATTATTTATTTTTAATATCAACTTTTTAAGTCTTCTTTCATAAAATATATTTTAAAAAATGATTCTAAAGAGTATCAGGATTTAAATTTTCTGTAATTAGAGTATTTTAAACAAATTGTTCATATTAGATATATAGGCTTGATACAATTTCTGTGGCCTCATTCAAAATGTGGTTTTATACAATGTAAACTACTTTTCTTACAAATATTTTTGGTTCTGTAGACAAATGATTTTAAAAATTTTCTCCAAACTTTCTTACTGATGGTACAAAGATTAAGATAATAGAATTAACAAGAATTAATAGAATATACAAGTTTTAGGTGATTTTTCTGTCATAAATTTCTCAATCATTTATGATTTCAAAATGAAATATATTATCATGGTCAAATATTGAAATTAACATGTATGAGGTTGAATGTTAAATTTTTAGAATCCTTCAGTGTCAGGCTGTTGGAATTTATTTTAGTGTCTTTACAGTTTGTCTTCTTGTACTCAACAGGATTACAAAAATTGGATAGTATAAATATGTTGGTTAATCATAAGATATAATGGACAGCAAATCTCAAACCTTCAGGTTTTCCTTAGCCTTCTCTCTTGTCTCCATTATTACAATGACTTAGACAAATTCTACCCTTTTTCAAATATCCAATTCCTTCATGTTTATTTCATGGGGTTTGAGAATGATTACTAGTGTGATAGCTATAGATTTTATTCTTATCCGTGTAAGTTTTGTAGTTGTTTCAATTCTTTGAAATCCTGTTATCTTTCTATTTTTTTGATTTATTTTTTATTTTTTCATCTTGTATGATTTGCTGGTGCAACCATGTCCACAATGTGACAGAATTCTTTTCATTGTTTACTACAACCAAATGCTGTCACCTTACTTGGAAAGGATGATCTGTATGAATCTCAGAATTCCAAAATATTTCTTTTTGTTTTCCAGGATAGTATTGCACCATTTGTCTACATGCTCAACCTTAGGTCATTAGTACAATTCCATATGTATCACATATCCTACTCAGTCATGTTAGCTTTTATGTTTTCTTCTGATCAGCTTGCTGGATTCACTTATGACTTGGTTTCATTTCTTTCTTTACAAAGACAGTTTTTGTGATTTTTGTTTTATCATTTATTTATGTATTCATTAAAATACTTAAAAAAAATATATATAAAAATAACCAAGAAAAAATTTAAACTATTGATTTGATATTCAGTGGACAAAAAAAAAAAAAAAAAAAAAAATCTCATGATTCATCCTTTGTAAATTTTAGCCCTATCAAATTGTATTTTGAATATGATTTTTGGGCTTAACTCTAAGCAACAGTATTTCTTTTATTGGACTTTTTAAAAATACTATTTTGTTGAAGTTTGAATTAATTTTATTGGAGTATTATCAATTTCTAGCTTTATTCATTTTCAAAACTACACACACTCAAACATTGATGGGTTGAATTGATTTATACATTGGTAAAGTTCATGTTATTATATAAAATGTAATAGTTTTAAAACCAAAATATTTACACTGAATAACAGTTACATCAATTGAAGTTATTTTTGTTTTGGTATAGGCTTTAAATCTGTAAAGTCAGTTTGTATAGGAGCAGCTCAGTTTATTAGAAAGAGCTGCTGAATGTGTATCAATTGATGAGATTAAACCGGAACTGAAGCATTTATTAAGAAATCAAAAGTAGGTGATTTACAAGCCAGAAATTACTTGTCTTACCAAGCATTACTTTCTCATTCCACTCCCACATAATAGTTGACCACACTGTTAGTTCCACTATAAAAAGTAATGAGTAGGTTGAAAATATCTATCCTATCCCCAGCTTGTTAAGTGTCATATTTAGTTGCATTGTTAAGCTTGTCCCTATTTGTTTAGCACAGGACACATTCTTTTTAAGGTGTTGACACTTTTTTTTGTTACTTTTTATGTAGTTTCATTTTTATTTATTTTTTTTAAAGAAAGAATGCTAGCTTATGACTTGTTCTTTTATTGTTTGGGTTAAAATAATGCAATTCATTTTCTTAATTCTGGTCTTGTTCAATGTGTATGTATAGAGAATATAAAAAGGTCTAATTCACAAGAACATATATACTCTAATAGAAATAATCAATGTAAATATTTGTGTAGGTTGTCAGTTGTAATAAAATTATATATTTGCTTTTCTCTATTTTGTAATAAAACCTATTTTTCCTTTATGCAAGAATAATGACTCAATAAGTATATTCTACTTTAAAGTAGAAAGTATTTTCTGTCATTGAATCTAAAAAACAATACATATTACATAGACATGTAATTTTCTTTATTTACATTATGGTTTTACTTGAACTATTGCATCTGATAATTCACTGTTGAAAACAAAAAGAACTTATTAATGTTTTATACATCTAAGTCCTATTTAAAACAGTGATCAAATGAGGTTGAAGGGTAGTAAAAACTAAAAAGAATAAACAATAACAGAAGCACTCTAAATCTGATCCCTTCCAAACAGTGATCTTAAAAAAACTATCTGGCAATTTGTAAATTCATACACAGGACTGATTCCATTTTATTTTTTGATCACACTAGTTATGTGAGATAAAATTAAGCATTATCCCAAATTATTTGAATTGAAAAATTTTTTCATTAAAACAGAAACTTATTTTTATAATAATTTTACACTTATTTTCTAAAACTAGTATTATGCTGGGGTGGGTGATGAAAAAACAACCCACTTTCCCTGGTTTCATGGCTGGAATGAAAGTTTGATATATGTTCCTCTTCATCTGTATTCATGTCTTGGACTGAACTCTGCAAATAAACAATGCAAACATGATCCTAGGGATTTCCAACCCAGCAACAGTACCTTCCACATTGCATTAAAGGGAGAAGGGTTGAAGTAGTCTAATGTCAGTGTGAACCTAACTGTGAGGACTTTTTATTTATTTATTTTTTTAAACTTTGCTCATGTGTATATATGCTTTGGCCCTCTCATTAACGCTTTCTCTACCAAGTTAGATTGAAATTATTTAGCAATAATTTATTTTAATGAAAAATCTTTGTGCTACTAGCCTTTTACAGATAAACTTCATTTTTAACTCCTTCTCTGTCAATTTTAAAAAAAATTTTGGTTATGCAAAATTATGCTTTGAGTACAATGTTTTAAGGGTTAAAATGAAATTTGATTGAGACACCAGTGTCCTATTGGGAGTGAAAGGGTTAGACTAGTCATGTATCATAATACACCTGAATGAATGTAGTAAAATCAAAAATACCGCTACCACCCTCATAAAATACTTATTAAAGAAATATCCATATTGATACATAGTAATACAAAACCAATAAATATTTTAAAATACTTTTATCACAAAGAATAATGCTTTTAATAATTCCAAGTATTCTCTTTTTATTCTCGAATTATTGTCTCTGGCAATGCAGTAAATTCTTCTTAATAATATAAAAGGTATTATTTTCAAACTGATGACAATAATCCACTATTGGTGTGGTGTGTTGTGTTATGGATTTTGAATTTACAAAAATTCTATGGAGAAAATAATATTTTCCCTTTTATTTGAAATCAGTGATTTTCATCTTTTAATTGACTTATAGTTAATCAATTGCCACTGGATATTTGATCTGTGGACCACAGATTCCCTAGCAGTGTTTTAATAATAAAGCTGTCACCTAGTCTTACTCATTCCATAACTATTTTCTATATTGATTGCAGTCTGCAAACGAAAGTCACTGTTTAGCTTTAACTATATGTCTAATTTTTTTTTTTTTTTTTTTTTTTTTTTTTTTTTTTTTTTAACAACTTTATAGTTTGTGAACCTTAATTTCTCAAATATTTTTTTTTATATTTCTAAGTACTTGTAAAATCTTTTGTGTAGCTGGATTTGTCTAAATTTCCCTATGATTACCAGTTTATAAGACTGGATATGTTGTAACAGTTGCTCAAATTATACTTTATAAAAGCAGAAGTCTTTTATTGTGTATAAATATTCACCTATCAATATTTTTTTGTTTCAAAACAGATATTTTAAAATCCTTTAAAAGTATGTCAACTCAATAGAATTCTTCCTTGTCTTCTTATTAATGAAACTATTACAATAAAATGAGACCTTAGAGGTTAATTATTAAATTTTTTTGATAGAATTATCTCATTTTTACCGTAGTCTAGGGCGGCCCAAAGGCTCCCTTTTCAACAGCTACTACACTGAAGGGTAAGGGAGGGTGCTACTCCTTTCCTTGGATTGCTCCACTTTACCCTTGATCCTTACCTTATCAGGCTAAGTGTTAAGCAAAGTGGCATCATGTACCATTTTTTTAGTCTTTGGTATGACTTGACCTGGGATTGAACCTCTGTCTCCCAGGCCATTGGCGAACTCTACCAATTAGGCCATTGGCCTAATGAGTAGAGCGTTCGCCAGTGATCCGGGTTCAATCCCAGGTCGAGTCATACCAAAGACTCAAAAAATGGTACTTGATGCCTCCTTGCCTAACACAGCATTATAAGGTAAGGATCAAGAGTAAAGTGGAGCAATCTTGGGAAAGGAGTAGCCCCTTTCCTTACACCTCAGTGTAGTAGCTATTGAAAAGGGAGCCTTCAGGTCACCCTTGACAAAGGTCGCCAACTTCACTTACTTACTATCTCATTTTTTCATTATTCTATTGTGTTAAATCTAGAAAGGAATAGTTATAAAATGGAAAAGAAATAAATATTTTGAAAAATAAAGTATTTTGGTTGATTTGCATTTTGTATGAAATAGGCTAAGTTGTTTCAGTTTCTTTTAGAAATTTGACTGGAAGGAGTTGTAAAATTGACTGTAATTTCAATAAACCTTTTAAAGTTTATTTTTGAACTGTAGAATTAATTAGAATATTAAGATAAAAATCTAATCCTCATTTAATGTTTATTATGGATTGACATTGGTATCTTTCTCAGTTAATGAAATGTAACCATTTTTGCTTCCTTGAGTCAAATTCATTATATATATATATATATATATATGTGTGTGTGTGTGTGTGTGTGTGTGTGTGTGTGTGTGTATAATATTCTCTATCCCACTGTTGATACTGCAATATTTAAACAGTTATATGTATGTATATCCACTAAAAATTTAAATTTCAAGCAGATGCCTACTTGATGATACAAATGTTTTTCTTTACTATATACTTCAAATATTTAAAATTAAAGGGAAAAGCTTATTTAAAAAACATAATTTTCCATTAGGTGCATTCTTGGAATACCACCTAAGACATTTCCCATTAGAATTATTTACTGTTGAAAATGCACATCTCTGTGCAACTTAAATTTTTGTTTTATGCTGGCATTACTTGATTTAAAGAAAAAAATTATGTTTTATCTTTTCTTACTCTATATAATTTTCAGTATCTTTTTAAATGAATGCTTTAAATTCAATCATTTTTCTTTCTATAAAAATTTTAGTAGTTATGATTATCTTAACTTATAATTAAAAGAAATTATTATTTTGCACAGGTTTTCTTTTCTCTAGTTTAATGATCATGAAGTCAACCAATTAGATTCACTTAAAGAATCTTACATTTAGTAATCACTTCTCTAGCATATAAACAGAATTTGCTGACTAGTTTTGAGTAGAAATTTTTGAAGTAAATAATTACATTATATTCGACCCTAAAAAAGTCATTATAATCCCTAGTTCCTTCGAAAATGCTATGGTTTTATTGATATTTTCTGTTTAAATTGGACACCTAGAGGACAGGCCATGTATTTTGCACCCACAAAAATATATGCAGTTATGAAAATGTTTTAACACAATTATGCAAATTTTTGTGTTCTTGACTGTAAAAAGAGGGTCTTGAATGTATGGGGAGGTTCCAAATATATTAAATTCCTGTTTGATGAATGTATAATATATCCTGATTATAGGAAGGAACATTTATATACTTCAGTGATGGTTATATATTCTACTTGGATATAGAAAAAAAAGAAAAAATGAAACAAAAAATTCCATTGCAATTTATTAAGCATAAAAATTATCACTAAATAGACAAAGGATTGCTATGATTTTATTATATATATATATATATATATATATATATATATATATTATTTTTAAGGATTATTTTTTAAAATTCCTCTTAGATGTCATATCAAATCTTCCTCTTTATAGAATTTCTCTTATAATTGATTAATAAGATCAGTGTTGTTTCTGTTACAATTGAGACATCTTGTTAACCATTTCATTTTACCACCTTTTAAGAAAATTTCAGTTTAAACATTATTTGAAAAGAAGAATGTGTAGAAAGTTGTTAGTTTCTAAGTTTATAATATTACATCTTAGGACAGATTAATCTTTGGTTGGCAACCAGTCTAGGAGAAGGATATCTCTAAATTTAAAAGCAGGAGCTGGAATCCCTAAAGCAGTTTGATGTCTACAATCTAGTTCTGCTAACTCTTGTGATGATACTGGTACCAAATCACGTGGCTCTAATTCCGTTCCTTTGGAAAAATTGGCAGTACAGAGAGAGGAGACTTGTTGTATGGGCAACTGCTGGTCTTTCATACAACCATTCTTAGGCTTGGAAATTTAAGAGCAAATTCAGGTTCTCTCTTGCTCAGTCGGCTGTGGCTGTAGAATACATTGACTGCACCTCTGCAGAGGGTTAAGATTTCCCCCTCCCAAATAAGTGTCGTGGATATGACACTAAACAATCGATGGTTAGGTTCCAGTGATGCTGGGGCTTTGGGGAATGTGGAGCACCTTTTCATTGCCATTGCTCCCAGGTCCACTCTGGCCCAGAGTGGTAGCGTGTGAAAGGGCTCTATCTATGGGTCAAATAGAACTTAACTACGTACTTATGCTAGACTGAATTCTTTAAAATAGAACTGTTTTAGACATTGAAACTGTATTTATGCTAAACTGAATTGTTCGAAATAGAACAGTGTTGACATTTATTTTGACTTGTAAACTGCGTACTTATGCTAAACTGAATTGTTTAAAATATTTGATTGTGTGAAAAAATCTAAACTTATACTAAACTAAATTGGTTGAATTAGAACTGTGACTAAATTGAATACCTTGAAATAGAAATGTTTTTGACAATTAAACTGTGTACTCATACTAAACTGAATTGTTTGAAATAGAACTGATTATTTGTTTTAAAATGGATTTGGCATTAAATAACCTACAAAGGTTGATATGCCATAAAACTAACCAACCAACCAACCAATCATGTTTTCCTTAATGTCACATGTTCTCAAACTGTTTTACTCATCAGCTTTTGGTGACCTGCAGAAAATAAATATAATTTTAGTTAGTTCAATTTTTAGAAATTAAGACATTTTATTAAGCTGAATTGCTCTGACTTGAAGCAAAATTGAAATGTATATTTTAATGTGAACTCCTTTAACAGAGATCTGCAAATTGTTGGAATATGAGCATTTATTTTAGTAACTGGATGATGAAAATAATCTAAAATCTTTTATAAATTAGGTCAAATTTAGCCGCATAATTATATTTTTACATATATGGTTCTTATTTTTTTCAATTTTATGTACATTACTTATATTAAATGTTTATACAAATACAATTATTTTGATGAATAGAAATTTTGTATGGGTCACATCACAAATAATTATTTTTTTCATAGTCAGAAAAGTGTATTTATTGAATTGCTATTTCGGTAGGAATTAGTTGTGATTTTATTTTGTTATTCATGTGAAGAGAAGCAATGATGCAGTCTTTTATTATTAAATCACTTTAAGGAATAAGATGACCCAGATATATATACAATGACTAAAAAGCTTGTTATGCTAAGCATTTCAGTCAAGTGTTTATTTTATTTACTTTTTATTTTTTATTTTTTTTGAAAGGATCTTAATAGTAAAATATTAAAACAAGACACACTCAGTTAAAATAAATAAATCTTAAAATTGCTGAAAAAGAGACATTATATTACACACACTTACGTGTAAACTAAAAATGTTTTCATTTTTCTGTACAATCACTAGTTCACATATTTTTATTTTTTTTAGCTACTTTTTGTTTCTTCATTTCCCTGTCATTTGTTTGATAATTTTAGCTTTGTAACTGGTTGTTGGTATTGTACCTTTTTTTTTTTTTTTTCTTCTTCTACCTGTTCTCTCTTGTTTTGACACTCATAGAGTAGACACATGAACAATCACCTGTCCTGGCTGACCAACCCTATAGTTGAATTGGCTTTTTCTTTTTTCCTCCCCCATTTCTCTCTTATCATTTCTGTCCACCTCCTGATCTTTACCACCCCAGAGCAATCTATCTACTCTCCATTCTTGTTGCTCCATTTTGTTTTTCACTTTTTTGTTCACTCTAGCTTTTATTTTCTTCTGACAATATAACTTTCCCTAACTTTTTTCTTTTCTTATTCAATCAAAGAAAACAGTAAAGAAAGGAATGCATACATTAAGAAGTGAAATTTGATTTCTATTAACAGAAGAGCTCACAGGTAAAAAGAAAGGAAAATAGAAAAAGGATCAAACAAAACAAACATTGCAAAAAGAAAAAAGAAAAAACTTTTCTAAATAGCTATCTGGTGTTGGATATGACCCAAAACATTGAGTATTATCATATACTACTACTACTGACAACACGCTTGTGAACTCCCTCTCTTACCTCTTATTTCAAGATTTAAAACTGAATAATCCCCACTGTAACGATATTAATTGTACATCTGATATTAGTGTACTGATGCTTTTTTTTTTTTTTTTTTTTTTTTTTTTACTTTACTCTAATACATGTTGTTTGCAACAATATTAGTCTTGTTCCACTATGTATGATTTAATAATGCTAAACTTGACTGTTGTCGTCTAGTTGCACTGAGGTGAGGTGTCAATGACATTACTGGCTAATTTATCTGGCATTTGTTTACATACTTAATAGTACATTGACTAAGTTTTGTGCCTATATATAGCTACATATATACTAATTAACATCCAATCATTAGTTTTATTTTTATGTTTTCGTAATAGTAGATTGTTCCAATAAATTAGTTAATCTTCTATAGTAGCTGTTTGTATATAACATTTGAATTAAGACTTGATATTTCCTCAATTATGTATAGTATAATAAAATGGTGGTAGGTAATTGTGTGTGTGTGTGTGTGTGTGTGTGTGTGAGAGTTTATATATAATATAATATATATAACTTCCATTAGGCGAGTGGGTAGAGTGTTTGCCAATGGCCTGGGTTCAATCCCAGGTCATCATACTAAAGACTCAAAAAATGGTGCTTGATGCCTCCTTAACACTCAGCATTATAAGGTACGTATCAAGGGTAAAGTGAAGCAACCTAGGGAAAGGAGAAGCACTCTCTCCTACACCTCGATGTAATAGCTATTGAAAAGAGAGCCTTCGAGTTGCCCTTGAATACTGTTTCCAACTTACTTGTGTATGTAAATAATATATATATATATATATATATATATATATATATATATATATATACACATACATACACACACACACGAGAGTTGACTGAAAAGTTTATAGGCTGACCAAGATATTGTCATGGAATGTGATGAAATGAGGTTTATTTCTCAATAGTCTCCTTTGCAGTCCACACACTTCTTTAATTGGTGTTGTGGTGCTTGGATCCCATTGATAAAAATGTCAGAAGATATAATGTCATATGAACTTCTCACCCTCTGTGTGTGTGTATATATATATATATATATATATATATATATATATATATATATATATATATATATAATAATTGGTTTCTTTAAAATGCTATTTTTTTTTTCTTTTTTTACTATTTCTCAATTGTATCATAATTTTTTTTTCTCATCATGCATTTGGAGAGTAATAATATTACAATTGTTAACTTTTCTGTTTCTTTGTTTTTGTCCATAACCTTTGTCATGCTAAATCAAATCTATATGAATGATTTTCTGTGCATTTTTCTGCTCCCATAGTAACTTCAAAATGACCTAAATTTTGTTCAATCATTAACACACCTGATAAACTTGCAGTGTGTATTACATGAACAAATAAATGGCATTGATGAGTCATGGGATACCTAATTTGCATAATGATTTTAAAAAGCAGCTTTTAATGAATAACTGTATCTATATTATTCATTGTTTTTATATATATATATATATATATGCAATAGTTTACATATAACTTTTATACAAGAGCTAAAAAGTTAATTTTGAGTTTACCAAGTTTTAATGCATAGGTTCAATTTGCAATGTACACTAATGTTTAGGTTTTTCATTGCCTTGGGAAAATATGCTACCTCTACGTGTGTGTGTGTGTGTGTGAAGAAATGAAATGAGAAATTAAGAATTTTTTTTGTGGTGACTATAATGAAAACAAAAATATAAACTCCTACATATGCACATATATTTTGTATGGTCTTTGTTTTCATATAACATCACTCATGTTCTGTTTGGAGTGGTGTTATCTATAGACAAAATTCTAAAATCCAAATCAATCAGGGTCGTTTTTCTTTTTTACTTGGTTTCATTGCTTTTTTTTTTTTCTTTTTGTTTTTGCCTAATAGCTAATTTAAAGCTATTCTTGAAAAAAAAATGTTGCAGTAAAGTGAGAGTATTCTGACTAGATGTATAGAATTAGCAAGTGGATCCTGTCCTGATTCAAATGTCTGACCTAGAGGTAAGCAGGTAAGTGTCATTAGGCTGACATAATGTTGTTCAAATAGCATTATAAAAATGATTTTGAAATGCTAAGTTAGGCAGAATGTACTGATACCTACACTGGTCCTCGTAGGTCGTGTCCTAGGTGGCTGTGCCAATCCATAATGTAAATAATCCTGTCATTTTTGACAGGCACTATCCTAATAAACCAATAGAATTAATCTTAGTTATTTGTAGTTCATATATTATTTATATACTTCCTTTTTTTTTTGTGAACCATTTTTGACATGATTTCAAATTTCCCATGGAAGGTTTAAAAGTTATATATTCAAATCATCTAGAAGGAAGGTAATTTTACATTTTTATCATATATATATATATATATATATACACACACACACACACACACACATCATGTCATTAAGTTTGAGATAGCATTCTCTGTATATTATACTCTTCAGCTTGTATCTATATTTTATCATACATTTTACAAATGCTAGACTGATCACTTGGATAAAGGGAACTTTTGTTTTGATACTTTTCTTCTCTTGGGCAAACTTATAGCAATTGCTTATCTTATTTAATTTAATTTTTTTGAATGAATCATTGTAAGTTTTAAAAATCCTGACTTGTTTTTCATCTCTTTAATTTTGTTTTATTGTAACTCACTTGGGTTGTTACCCTGTCTGTTGGGTGTAGAATGACCTTGCTATATCTTCCTACACTAAAAAAAGGATGTCTTGGGTATGACCTGTCACTTCTGGTAACGAGGGTCTAGTTCTAGGGAACGTGGAGTAACTCTTCATTGCCTTTACTCTTAGGTTCACTTGAACCCAGAATGGTAGTACCTGTTAGGGTTCCATATATGGGTCTAATTGATCTGTTAGTAAATTATTTGTGTTGGATTGGAATACTTGAGAGCATATAATATTGTGCAAAAAAACTTAAGAAATTACATAAAAAATGGAAATATGCATGTATAATGTATACAATTTTTTAACTTCTAGGTCTAAAATAACCCCTGAACAGGTTGACATGCCATTAATATCAATCACTTAATCATTTGGGGAATTATATTTATGACTGTGAGCACCTATCAAAGAAAACAAAGGATAAGCTCTCTGTGAGACTCAAACTCATGTCACCATACTTGCTTTCAGATTGATATGAAATGAATTAGTTTTTTTTAATATTCTACTTAGCTATACTTGTAAATACTTCAGTTTTAAGTTTTTAGTTGGGTTTAAAAATGGAGCCAGTCCAATTAATATTGTTTTCTTAATCTGATAGAGCAGAAATCCTGTTACATTTTAAAAGCTTGTGGAAACATGGAACTTTCCATTCGGTAAACCAGTGATCTATTTTGATCTTATTACACTGTGCTACTTGCTGTCAGCCTCATTGAGAACTACTGTCGATAAATGGTACGTTTTCTGTCAATGTAGTAGTGATAATAGTAGTAATTCAAAACGTGTTTCTAAGTTTGTGCATTAAAAAACAACATACAAATGGTATATTTACTTTTCTGTGTTATATCAAGCAAATCAATAAAAGGGTAATGAACGATGAGAATCAGACCTTGAAAAATTGCCAACTAAGTGTAATGGAAAAAGAGACTCTAATTTCTTACTGAGGATGTTGCATCTCTTGTGACAAAAAAGTGTGAATACTTTCTTTCATAACATTTTTAACTACAATAATGCACTTTGTGTTACTGTAATGTTTATTACAAGAAATTCAAGTTATTGAATGAGAAATGAATAAATAACATTTAATTTTCTTCATTTCTTTAAAAAAGATTATTATTAAAAGCAGGTTTTTATGTTTCTCAAAAACAAGGCAGAATCTTATGAAATATTGCTGCGATGTTTGTAGTAGTATTATGTAATATTGGACTATTTTAACTCTTAAATGTTTTCAATTTTATTGCTTCCTTAAGAAATTCCTAATTCTAAAACTATTTAGCAAGACTGTTAAAAGTATATTATTGATGTTAATTTTAAAAAAAAAAATTAGATAATTGGTTGTTTTTATAGCATATTAACCCTTGGGGGTTATTTAATGCCAAATTCTGTTTTTATATATATATATATATATATATATATATATAATGCGATTAGAAGAAAACTCAAACCTGGTTATATTGTCAGAAATTTATTTTGGTGAAGAATATCATTATGCTCTTCGTCTCATCAGATGATTTCACACGTTTAATTTGAGGTTGAAAAACGGCAAATATGGATTTCAGTGTGTATGTATGTATATATATATATATATATATATATATATATATATATATATATATATATATATATATGTGTGTGTGTGTGTGGAAAAGAAAAAAACATATAAATTTAAATTCTCAGGCAAAAGTAAAGGGGTTTAAAACAAAGTATTAGAAAAATTAAAAAAACAGAAAAAGGGTGTTCCTGTAAATTAACACATCCTAATTTGAACATATGCTACATTTTTCCTAGCTGGTGGAATTTTATAAATAATGTAAGATTGTAAACTAAATGGTTATCTTCATATATTTTTCTGTTTACTCCTTTTGTAGATGTTAAATCCCTCAGCTAATGGGGCCATCATCATCCTCCTAAAAACACAAAAAAACCCCTTTGGCAGCCCCCAAGTGCCTTTAATTAACCCAAAAATGGTCAAAGGGAATTAACTACTCCCAGAAGTTAAAAAAACCCTAATTGTGAATCAATATCTAAAGCTCCAAGAATCTCCTTCTCTACACCCCCCCCCCCGTCATATAATACTAGTTATTACTTAAATAAATGTTATTTCCAATAAAAATCATCCAAAACCAACATCCTTGTTTTTATCTAGAGTAGGAGCCTTGGTGGCCCTAAGTCAGGATGATTTAAATTTACTTTTATGTCTACATTAAACACGGGTTCGTTATGTTCCTTAAGCAGTAACCTGCGATCTCTAAAATTAATTATACTAATTTTTTCACGAATACACAAGTTACATCTGCCATAGAAGCTATTTGTGGTTGAAGACTGCCTGACTATTTTCCACTTTATTTTCCTTAAGGTTCCAAAAATATTTAGATTGAGCGGTTTGGTTTCTAAGTTGCGGATTGGAAAAAGAATGTCTATGGTTATACAGTCTTTGTTTCCAATTCCCAGTGGAGATACCTATATAAACCCTCTCCCCATCATTATGTTCCATGGAGGAAATACACACTTGGTATATAACGTTCTTAGAGTTGCATCGTGTGCCCAAGAGGCATTCCCCTTTTCTTCTACAGTTACAGGACACCTCATCTGATCCCCCACTATTCCTATTTAATTCATCTAGTAACCAACTATATATCGGAGAGAGATTTGTACATGAATAGTTGGTAGGTAACATTATTTTTAAATGATCCAGAACTCATTTGTTTGAACACAGTTAAATGGTTTCAAGTATTGCTATCTAATACCAATAATTCAATTTAATATCAATCATTTGTTCGCATACAGTTTAATGATTAAATAGTTCTATTTGATCCATAGATGGAACCCTAACGCATACTACCACTCCAGGTCAGTGTTTTCTACCTCCCCAGTTGACAGCAGCCCGGTCCAATGTGCTGACTGGATCACTGCATGGGGTGAGACCCCCACCTTGAATGTCCTGGATAAAACACTTAAAACCATTTTACTGTTTGCTAACAAATGATTAATGTTAAATTGAAATATTGATGATAGATAACAATACTTAAAACCATTTATCTGTGCAAACGAATGAACTCTGGCTTGTTTAAAAACAATGTTACCTACAAACTATTTGTTTTCACATATATTTAGTAACCTACAAGGGTTAATATAGCATAAAAACCAACCAGCTGACAAGGTAGTTTTTTAATGAGTATTTGTGTCCTTTTGCCTGGTATTTAAAGTAATAGTCTCATTTTACTAAGTGAATGTTCCTTTTGTCTGTAACTTAGAATATTTTATTTGCCTACTTGATTAAAGGTGAAAAATTAGGAGTAGGGAACTTTTGGCTTTCTAAACTATCAAGTTCGGTCATCCCCTCCCAGGCAGCAGTTGTCTCCTTGTCTAAAATGGTTAGGTTTATTGCCCAGTGCCTGAGGCACCCCTGAAAGGAAATGTTGTTAAACCATTTTTTTTTTTTTTTTTTTTTTTTTTTTTTTTTTTTTTTTGCAACCACTGCGCATTAGTCTTGATTCATGTGTGGCACCCTACAAAAACAAACTATCTTGGGTTTATTTTAATTTAGTAGGGAGATTAAAAAAAAAAAAAATTATACATGAAAAGTTTTCCTGCCTCTGATTCCTATGTCTCACAGAAGTCCATGTGAAGAAGAAAAGTGTGCATTTCCAATTTATCTATCTCCTAAATATATATGCTCCATTATGACATTTGTAATTATTGTGGTTAACAATTTGGTTATAAAAGAATTAATTTCCTATTATCTGCTAATCACACTCAATACTTCTATTTGTTTATTTGACTCCCTCCCTCTGCTCTTTAGTGTTCTTTCCTCTACCCAAACCTCATATTCAGTTTTTGTATACATATTGTTTTTATTTTAAAATTCTTACTCTTTGTTAAGTGATATCTTTGTTGAAGTAGCAGCTGCTGTGTTGTCTGGTGTGGGTGGTGCTGGTTAGAGATAAAGGAATGTCATATGGCTGGAAAGAGGGAAGTGCTCATGTGCACACCCACCCATATACAACACACCTTCAAACATTGCTGCACCAAAGTGAGCATGTCAGTAAGTTGCAGCTGTAAGTAAATAAATAAAAGGCCGATATGTTAAATACAAACAAAAACAAACCTCTTCATAGCATGTTACTCAGTTCATGCCCACTAGATCATGTGTATTCGGCTTTTAAAAAGTCATTCTCTTTATTTACATATTCTGTTATGCTGTTTTCTTTGTCCGTGTCTAACAAGGTTCTTAAATTGTCTTTTATTCAGAGATGATTTTCGGAACTAATTTTTATTCATTTTTGATCAAGTGACATGAATAAGTAAAAGTGAGTGTAAATACCAGTATACAAATTTATGCTGTAGAAATCATCAGAAAATTTATTCATATGATATTGATTGATTTTAACAGCATATCAACTTATCTAGGGTTATTTTATGCCTAGTGGTTAGGGAATCGTATTCATTGTATGTTCATATTAACATTTCTTGTTTAGAAGATTTTTTTTTTCTTTTTGGTGCACAGTCTGATTGAATACAGATGATTTTTAAACAGATGTATTTAACGCATAGATGGGACCTTAACAGGTACTACCACCAGAGTGGACCTGGGAGCAATGGCAATGAACAGGTACTCCAAATTAGAGCCTTACTGTCTGATGCAGTTTAGTGTTATACCCAGGACACTTTTTTTTTGTATATGTGAGGGGGGTCTTATCCTTCTGCAAGGGATATAGTCAGCATAAGCCCTGTTGACAGGGTGGATATTAGTTGGAGAATAATGATGAAAATTGGCAAAATTTAAGACTTTTATTTTAAAGAGATGTGTATGCTGTATGGAAATCTAGTTAATGATCATATAGAAATAATGTGCATGCATGTGTAATTTATACAGGCATTTGGTATTGACTTTTGTAGAAGTAGACTTACATTTTTTTAACTAAGGTTTGGATATTAATTAAATTCTATTTTGAATGGACCAATGTTACAAAATGACATCCTCTCATTAGCCACAAGTCAATTAATCTTCTAAAAAAAAAACAAAACCAAAAAAAACTTTTCATAGTACTTTATTGAACCTAATGAATGAATCAAATAAAATTTTAAAATTCAAATGAACTTATATCAAAATACAGGGGAGTTTCAGGAAAATTGATATCATTTTGTAATCTTATAACTTGACCAATTTTCATTCAGATAATATCAGATTTTAACAGCTTGTGTATAAATCACTCAAAATTCTATGTTTAATGTTTTTTCTTTTTAAATATAGAAATGCCATTCACTGAAGGAAAAAGAAAGGCATTTAAACATTAAACATAGAATTTTGAATTTCTACACATATTATTTAAATTTGAGATCAATGGAATAAGAATTGATCAAGTTAATAGATTATGAAATGATATAAATTTTTCTGAAATAACTTGCACATCTCAATTGATACAAAGTTTATTGAACATTCTGTATTTATGCTTATAACTATTAGGCATCAATTTTACTTCTCAAAACCTTCATACTTATATCTCTCTGTAGCCGAAATTTTATTTCATTGTTAAATTTTTTAATTTATTATAGATATGTATTTTTTAAAACCATTATTGCATTGTTAATAGAACTTACATAAAACTGATAAGTTACGTGGTGCATTCAATAAGTTTCCAGACTTTTTTTTGTACAGGTATTTAAAATTGTCGTAGACTCTTGAAAATTCAGTATCTTATTGCTATACATCTTATGAAATGACTGACCAATTTTTATGATTTCAGCTTCAAATGAACAGCTACAGTAGCAATTGGAATACACCTTACTAAAGCCTGATTGTTACAGCTGGTGAATTTCAAAAATGCAATCTGGACGTGAGGACACTTTAGAAGAACGATATGCAATAAAATTCTGTTTTAAACTTGGAAAAAAAATGCCACAGAAACGTATGGAATGCTTCAGACTGCTTTTGGAGCATCTTGCATGAATGGAGCATCAGTTTTTGAGTGGCATAAGAGATTCAAGGAAGGCAGGGAGTCTGTGAGGGATGATGAGAAGTGTGAGAGGAGTAAGGAAGTCAATACACCAGAGTTGATTGGCCAAAGGGTTAGGGTTGCTATGTTGAGGTTTCAGGGAGTTCAGGAAGAGATTCCATTGGAAGAGGCCAGCACTCTTCAAATCAGGTCAGTGGTATTTTCACCAGGACAATGCACTAGTCCACAACTCCATCCTTGTCACCGACTATTTGACCAAGATGGGCATCAAGACAGTTCCTCATCCTCCCTATAGTCCAGCCCTTGCTCTCTGTGACTTATGGTTATTCCCTAAGCTCAGAGGCTGTCGTCATGAGACAATTGAGATGAAAGAGGCTGTGATGAAGGTCATTGACACGCTCGCACAAGAGGACTTCGATGGGGCCTTCCAGAAGTTGTTGGAACGGTACAAGTGCATTGAAGCCGGAGGAGATTATTTCAAAGGGGACTAGAGTTTCATGTGTGTACTATCAATAAAATTGCCCATACGAAAAAAGTCTGGAAACTTATTTATTTAATGATCCTTGTATATATAAAAACAACTCTCTTCAGATAATACAGTTTATTGCTGTCATTTCAGGGGCTGCATTTTTAAAAGAAAAGTTTTTACCAATTTCTTGAAACAAGTGGCAGTAAAACAGCTTGAAAATTTATTTTATTAACATTTTCTTAAGTAGCTAACTGAAAATATCTATTTTAGTTTAATTACTTATGTAATTGTTTGTACTTGGCAAGTTGAGTAATATTTTTGTTGTCAACAGTATACAGGCAGAGTAACAGTAAATTCTTTTATTAATAGCTCAATTTAAGGTATTTTCTTATTGGCTGCTCTTTGACCAATGTTAATGTCTAAAAACATTGCTTGGAGGCTCCACTGTAATGTAGGATTGTTAAAATCTTTTTTTTTTGTAAAATATTAAAAATGAGTGCTTTATTGTCTTCATGCTATTGTACTATCACACACAATTACTAATCAAATTATCATGTTTTTTATAATTTTTTTATTTGTTTTTACATATGACTCATTGACTTGTTTGAACATTTGTTTTTAAAATTTTCTGAAAATTATTTGCCTGCTCTGTAAAGATTAAAAAATATATACTTCTGAAAGAGTTAAACTAGATAAGAGTTAAAGCTTTTATCATTTTTGATAAAAATAAATTAAATATCTATCCATCTAATATTGTCATCATATTGTAGTAAATGCCTGTAAGCCTATTATAGAAAAGGATTTAATTTTATTTTTTGATTTTTGCTTTATTTTGACAATGAATTGATGTCATTTACAATTCAATACTGAATGGAACTGTCTCAGTGTAATTATGAAAAAAAAAATCTCTTCATAACATTTTGATTCAGAAATAAACTGAAAATATTTATTTTTACTCTTTGAAGAAATGAGGTTGATTTTAAAAAAAGAAAAAAATCCAGATTGACAATGTTGGTATTATCAGTAGAATAAACTTTATTGAAACTAAATATATGTAAGTGTAAAATTTCTGGAAATTATCCTTCTATACCATGAATTTTGATATCATTGTTCTTCTCATTATGATTTACTTTCAACCTTGTTACATGCATATAAGTTCCCAAAAAATTAAAACTTCAAAATTCGATTAGTCAACAAGGATATACAATACTTATAAAAGTTGCAATGCTATTTAAAAGAATTGCCCCTAAAAACTAATGAATTTTGTAAAAGAAGGAAACACTAGAGAAATTGCTTTTTCAAATAAGTACAATTTTTTTATTGTTTGATGGCTGCACAGACTGGAGTGTCACTGTAGATTTGGAACATTGTCTCATCTTTCAAGCGAGATAATGTTAACTGCTCAGCATCTGGATTTTGTGATCTGCTCAGTTAATTCAAAGACTTAACGTTTCCTTTGGAGGAAAATATTGACAAGATACATCAATGTAAGTTGGAAAAGCATGAAAACCTAAGAGCAATACATACAAGATAGCAGGAATTCCAATATATTTCTCATTAAGTTGGATGTGCCAAGGTTTTATTGCTAATTCATCTTGTGCATATTTGACTAAATTTGATTTTTCACCAATGCAAAAATGGTAATATACTAAGAAGGTCCAAGATCAGACAAAAGCTGCAGAAGATATCCACTGGTATTCTCGTGATGTAAAACCAACCAAATTTCGTGGTTTTGTCAGTCACTGCCTGGGTTCCCTAGGTTAGTGGTTACAATGCTTCATCCCCTAAACAATATATAACACCAAGGTTATCGGATGAAAGCTTTCCTAGTGTGTTGCTGCTGATGTTGTCTTTGAGTTGTATGAATTCATATATTTGTATATTAATAATGGCCAAAAAGTTACTGATGAACCTTCACTTGTTTACCAGTCCTTTTGTTGAAACCTAGTGTGTATGACCATAGGAAGACTTTCTTCTTGATAATCTCAGGAGGAAAAAAGAAATTTTAAGAGTAAATTTTTTAAAGTAATTACTGCTAGATCACACAATTTTAAATTGCTCTTTGGTATTTTTTCTCTGAATATTACTAACTATTCATGCTCTGTGTGTATGTGTGTGTGTATATATATATATATATATATATATACACATACACTTTGAGAAAAAAAACAAAAACCGGTCACATTAGGATTATTAATGTATTTCCATCCTGTTAGGCATTTTTGAAAATTTCAAAGGACTTCAGATCCTATGGATATATATCTGTGTGTATATATATATATATATATATATATATATATATATATATATATGTATTAATGTGTATATATGTATGTATGTATGTATTAATGTGTATATATATATGTATGTATGTATTAATGTGTATATATATATGTATGTATGTATTAATGTGTATATATATATGTATGTATGTATTAATGTGTGTATATATATATATATGTATGTATGTATTAATGTGTGTATATATATATATATGTATGTATGTATTAATGTGTATATATATATGTATGTATGTATTAATGTGTATATATATATATATGTATGTATTAATGTGTATATATATATATATGTATGTATTAATGTGTATATATATATATATGTATGTATTAATGTGTATGTATATATGTATGTATGTATTAATGTGTATATATATATGTATGTATGTATTAATGTGTA